>QXTE01000119.1:633818-1056090 GCA_003942145.1 Platysternon megacephalum | reverse complement strand
CCCCCCCCCCCCCCCCCCCAAAAAGGCAAATACAGTACAATTCTGTGTTAAACATAAACTAAAAAAATTAATAAATGGAAGCATTTTTCTTCTGCATAGTAAAGTTTCAAAGGTGTATTAGGTCAATGTTCCGTTATAAACTTTTGAAAGAACAACCATAACGTTTTGTTCAGAGTTGTGAACCTCCATTCCCAAGGTGTTTTGAAACGGTCATGTTAAATTAAAACTCCCTGGTTAAAATGCAGTTTTCAATCTTGCCACTGGGTGGAGTAAAATTATAACAAATTGCAAAATATGATCTATTCCAGTGGTTCTCAGGCAGGGGTCAGGGGCCCCTGGGGGGCCGTGAGCAGGTTTCAGGGGGTCCTCCGAGCAGGGCCAGTGTTAGACTCGCAGGGGCCCAGGGCAGAAAGCCAAAGCCCCACCGCATGGGGCTGAAGTCTGGGGCCCTGAGCCCCGCCACCTGGGGCTGAAGCCAAAGCCTGAGCAACTTAGCTTTGCAGTTTTCCCTATGACATGGAGCCCCAGGTAATTGCCCTGCTTGTACCTTGGGAAACCAAGCCAGCTGTTAAGAAACCCAAGGCTCACAAAAACCTGGCCAGACCCAAGGGGAGGGCTGCCCCCCGCGGCAAAGCTGCTGTCAAGAGGCATTAAAAACACATTCCTCGTCAACTAATAAATAATTGTACCCCCTAACGCCAGCCCTCGCTTTTATATGCAGAAAACCAGTTGTGGCACAGCTCGGCCATGGAGTTTTTATAGCATGTTGGCGGGGGGCCTCAGAAAGAGGTTGAGAACCCCATATCTATTCAACATCAGAATGTTCCCTAACCTGAGAAAATACCAACTGCAGTGTTGGGTATGCATTGGTAGTATCAGATCTGTTCCTCAAGATTAAATATATTGAAGATTATTTTCCATATATGGTCTTTGGACTCTGGTTGATGGCACAAACATATTAAACTGGATTTATATGCACAATCAGCAGAGGACATTCTGGAGTCAGTAGTATGTTACAAGCTGAAAGATTCAAATAAGATATGTTAGGGCACATATATTTAATTTTTAGTTTTTGTTCAGTGGCATATGTTATATAAGAATAGTAGGCTATTTTATTAGAATTGAACAAGTAGTGATTAGCTGACTTTCCCTCTTCCTTCAGGTATATCTCTTAGAATTGCGTGATGTGTGATGAATTGGAAATTCTGAACAGGGAGATTGAGCGGTTATTACGGAGCAACATCGTGGAAGAAGGCACTTTAAATTCAGACTCTCTTCAGCCATCTACCACTGACTCCTTGGATATAGCCACTGATTCAGACAATGAAGCAAAGTACAAATTAGTGCAGGTACCCAATGCCTTAATAAACAGTAATAGGGTTCTCAAAATTAGGTTATACCACTCGGGGATTTTATTTGTTTTGTTTTTGGAAGATTTGAAATGTACATGGGAAGTATTTAGAAAGCAGGGAATAACCTGAATTTGTCCACATGCAGCATTAGTTTATCTGTTGCTGTCAGTGGTAGAAAAATTGTTTGGATTGCTTTACTATTTCATGTACCAGCTGAGAAGAATGGCAAATTTCTATTTTCATTTGGAAAATGTAATGGCACTGGGGAGAATGTGGAGATGATAATTTTCCCAAGTAGTAACAAGTAGTTAAAAATAGCAAATATGCTTTAAGACTCTGGGGTTTGTGAACTTGGACAGTTTGAGTTGAACAAATAAATTGTAGGGAGAATGTGTTGGAACATATAGGATTGTATATCTTAATTTGTCCTTACATTTGCCTATCTCCACCTCTGGTACATTACCAGAATTTATCCTTATCCTGCTGAAATCCTTGTTCATGTTTTAATCACTTTTTACCTTTACTGTTGCGATTCCTCTTGCAATTGCTCCTAAATCATTGTTGGTTCCAAGAAATGGAATCATATTACCTTTTTTCTCTGTCACTGGCTTATCTTCAAGTTCAATTCAAAACTGACTTTCTTTATTGGATCTATCCTGCCTCCTGTTCCCAAGCCTGCTTGCTGTACTCCAATTGGGATAGGCTTTTTGTACTTCTGTACAGTTAGCTTTGTTTCTGTAGTAAAGTAAGTTCCTGATTCTGAAATACTCTTGAAAAAGATTTGCCAGCAGAGTTAGCTGCTCTGGTAGAGGGAGATCTCTTAACAAATGGTTGTTCTCAGCCCTTCTTTGGCGTAGTCTAGTTTTCATGAAGCATTTTAAAAAAGTTTTGCCCCATTCATGCAGGCTGTACCTGCTGATAAAACCATGTTTCTTAAAAAATATTCAAGGATAGATTTTGAAAACTGTTCAGGTTTGGGAATCTTTGTAGAGTGCACATGACCATAGGGACAATTTCTCACTTGTGGAGTTTCATCTGGAACTCTTAATCTTCCCTACTTTTAAACCACTAAATAATTTTTAGTTTTTAAATCTTTGAAGCTATGGTCTTGTCCACACTTACAAATTTTGCCGCTCTAGCTATGATAGCATAGTTAAACTGTATAGCTTATTCTGGTTTGCAAAGTGAAATAAATTATACTGGTAAAAAGTGACCTAAATCAGTATAATTGCATCTGAACGCGCATAACTATGGCAATGAAAAAAATCACACTCCTTTCCAATATAGTTATACTGGTAAAACTTTTTAAGTGTAGACCAGGCCTACTTTTTTGCTGTAAAATTGCATTTGACTTGTTTTAAAACACTGTATAGTGTAAAATATTTGATATAAAGGATGACACACAAAAATACACTGTCTTTTAGCAGTTAGGGTATGTTGGCTTGACTGAGTCTCTTTAAACTCGGTCTTGAAAACACAGTACAAGACAAGAGAAAGTGAAAGAATAGAGAATTTATCCTTCTGCTAACTGGTAACTCACAATTAGATATCTATATCTGGCTGTAGGGAAATTTGTAGGAGTAAAGCTGGTGTTAATCAGATTTATCTAGGATTGTTAGCTTCAATTAGTGATGTTAAGCTTCGCTTAAGTTTTTTTAAAAATAGGATAATGTTTTTCTGTATTTTCAGTACTGTTAGAAACATCTAAATATAGATTATATCTTTTAATTTCACTCTTGCTGAGCTATTAAATACTATTATTAGAGTTAACTTGTTTTGTTAAATTCCTATTTAGTACACTGTTGTGCTATGAAAATCTTAATGGCTTCCAAACAAATTTATCAGTATACAAGCAACATTCCTTATGGAGCTGAAAGATCAATCTTAACAGTGGAGCTTTGATAGTATTTTTTCCCCTTTACAATAATGCTCCTTCCTGTTTCAGTCCATTTCCTGAGGAAAAACTGATGAAGAAACAAAATGTGAAGGTTGCTTTCAAGTGTTACAGATGCACTTTGCCTTTTACTTTATCTGTTTTCTTACCAAAACGATTTCAATTTACAGACTTATTTTTTAATAATGAGAACCTTGTAGCAATTTAAAGCATTACCTACAATTGACCTGTTTGTGTTGTCTGACCTGTTGGAATTGTGTAATACAGAGTGGTAAAGTAAATTAATAAAACTATAAACTTTTAATTTATTTTTTTTCCTTTCAGGAGCCTACAACTGGAGGATTAATATCTGAGTCTTTGGATTGTCATCAAGATGAACCATGCACTTCTGAATTATCAAATTCAGCATGTGCTTTAGGGATTATGCTGAATGACTCTGATCGACGACTGCTGCCCTCTTCTCGCTCTCCCTTCCATTTAGATCTACAGGGAGAAACCATCCCAACCTCTAATGCTGTGTCAGGTAAAGCATATAGAGGACATTGAAGAATCTTCTTATTTCTTTAAGTTTTATCTGGAATTTAAATCTCAGAATTTGGATTTCCTCTGCTGTACTCTTAACATTTCTTCATCTTCCAAGGTAAAGAAATATGTAAAATATTGTTTGATCTGTTGCATCATAACAGCTTTGATTTTCAATTTCTTATTAATATCAGTTTAAAGTTTTCTAAGATTTTAAAATTATAATATTGTTGCTACATAAGATGCTTAAAACTAAAAAATAAATATGTAATGTTATTTTTAAACATGATCTTCCAAAGAGCTTAACAAAATTCCATCAAGTTTAGACATGATTTGTGAATGCTCCAGTAGCTAGGCTAGAAAGGTGATTCAGGATTTTTATTACCTAACTATTAGCTTAAAATTCTTTTTTTTTTTTTTAATTCTACTGCAGCATTCCTATTAGCCATTTCCCACTTCAGTGATGCTCAAGCATACACTAGTTTAATGGTTATATCAACAGTACAATCCCACTGAAGTTGTCTTATAGAGAATCTTGTAAGTGCTATGTTTTCAAACACTGTTATGTGGATTTGAAAAGTTCCCTATTTTAGGTTTGTTAATTACTTTATAAATGGTAGCATATTTTTTAAAAAAGAGAGAACTTCACAGGCCATCAGTTTTTAGTTTAAGTAGACAAATACATGGCACCATTTTGTCATGGGCTAACTCTAGAGGGGTTCGTACCTGATATGTTACAAGTGTAGCATATGCTGGTACACTACTTGAAACAGGAGCCATCTCATCAGGACTGCACATTGCAAGATGTAAAAATAGTGAGATTTAAAATAACATGCTAGCATGCTTAAGCCCCTCACATACTAGCTATTGGAATTGTGGGTATATATCTGAATTGTGGGTATACTTTCTTCAGCAATCACCATAAAATGAAAATAGGATAAATTGTATGATTCAGTTTTGTTATAGTGCAGGGGTAGGCAACCTTTCAGAAGTGGTGTGCCGAATCTTCATTTATTCATTCTAATGTAAGGTTTTGCGTGCCAGTCATACATTTAAACATTTTTAGAAGGTCTCTTTCTATAAGTCTATAATATATAACTAAACTATTGTTGTATGTAAAGTAAATAAGGTTTTTAAAATGTTTAAGAAGCTTCATTTAAAATTAAATTAAAATGCAGAGCCCCCCGGACCGGTGGCCAGGGCCTGGGCAGTGTGAGTGCCACTGAAAATCAGCTCGCGTGCCGCCTTCGGCACCCGTGCCATAGGTTGCCTACCCCTGTTATAGTGCATTAGATACCTGTGAAAGAAATGCAAAATTGAATCCTATGGAGCTGCTGCTCTCAGTCTAGAGACAATTGACTTAAGTTCCATGTATGGAACAGAGTTTAACAATGGTTTTAAAATTTAGTTGTGGCTCAGATGTGTTAATAGTGTAAAATTCATTAGTCAGACAAGATAAAATTCCATAACCTTTCCAAGGAAAGTGTATGAAAATAGTGTTTCATTTTACCGATTTGTGGAAGTAAATCCTTATTTATCCTGTGATGACTGTACAACAACACACATACAACTGATCACAAAACATATTTATTATTCCTTCATAGCAAGGCATTCACACTGCATGAAACTTGTTTGAAATGCAGCAGCACATATGCTTCCTGGTTTTAGTGACTGACATCTTATGCCCAAATTGTTCTTTATTTTGGATCCTGATAAAGTTGCCTCATGCTTGTATGTTATTTCTGTCACTTGCTTCCTGCTGTTCTCTCAGACCTGGAGAGGGATTCTAAGAAGCTGTGTCCCTCACATCAACACTAGCTTTACCCTACAATTCAGCTTGTGACATTTCCAGGTTATTTGCCAGAACTCTTCTCCGGCACAACATACAACTTGGAAGCCTTGACACAGAGACCACATCAAGGATCAGCCTTCTTTGAGTTCCTTTCAATGTGTTGAGTTTTTTTTCAGAGAATTTGTTGATAAGGCTTTGAGAAATTCTTCTGACCTGAACAAGATTATACTTAACCAGTCCCATTAGTGAGACTCCTCTAGAGGGAATGTGTAATACCTTTTGCTGAATTACTAACTACCAACATTACTAAAACAATCAGTCCTTTCATTCCTTCACCCATTCAACTCCGCTGGGGAATGAAAATACTTCCCAAACACCATCTAGAGAAGGCATCCTAGAAGTAACTAATCTAGTCCATTAGACACTTTCTTCTCCTGGACTCTTAAAATTGTTGAGGCTGACCTCCTTTAAAATTTTCAGGAATACCTTCCTCTTAACTTCTTTTTATTGCCTCCCCATTGGGATCGCAAGAAGTGACAGGCAGTTCTGGACAACATGGTGAAACTTATCCAAGGGGCCATTGTCTTTTCCAGAAGAAAGATTACTTGCTTTTGATAGAGATTCTTCATGATGAAAAAGAAAATAGGATATTTCTGCCCCATCCTGGACTTGTCTGGGCTGAATCTGGGTTCACGAAATCTCATTTTGTACAGAATCCTGGCATTCCTGATACATGAGGTTTTATTAACACTATTTATGTTTCATCTGATGTGGATCCAGAAGAATCCCAGGACCAGTAATAATAGTAAGAAATTACTTATGGACCCAGGGTATTGAAGGGAGATGTCCTAACATCTGATAGTGTCCTCAAATTATACCAGGGAGAGGAGGAAGAGAGTACAAATTGTCTGTTTTGAGGAATCTCTCGATAAAGGAGTCTTAGAAACTGAGTACAAGGACAAAAAAATGTTGCTATTGGCCAAATGCCAGAAGAGAAGTAGATCTTCAGAGAGTAACAGTCCTCTCCAGGTTTCTTCTCATACAGATGAGACAGTGACTAAATTAGATGGCAGTTGAACAGATCATGAGGTGAAATGTCTAGAAGCATCTTCTCTAGACAACCCTCCACCAACCACAATAATGTTTAACTTGTCCTCTTCTTCCATCTGAGGAGGTCGGACTCTTGAGCAGACATCTCTGATTCTCAGCCAGGAGGGATGACAAATGTTGGAAATATTCAGTCTGGCTCCCAGAGCTTTGTAAAGCACAGCCAGAAGATGGCAGCTAACAAACTACTACCAAAGCTATAGAGATGTATTCACTTTCCTAGTCTCCATATAAGGGGCTTAAAAACAATCCTTGTATTGAAGAATTTGCAGAAATCATTACAAGTATCAGAATTCAAAATAAAAACACTAAAGTCCACTTTGACAGCTGTTTTTCAGATCAGTTTCCTAACTTCTATCAGTCTCGAAGATTTACCTACCTATCCTGATCAGACCATCACTCTGGCAAACCATGTTCTTATGTGGTCAGAAACATTTCCAATAGAGGGCCCTATGCATTGACCTTAATTACTCTAACAGTATTCACAGAAATGTACCACTTGTTTGGATGGAAACTCTTTAGGCCTGGACTTAACGCAGGTTTTGTACCAGTATAACTCTTTTGGTTAGGGGTGTGGTTGATTGGTTGGTTTTACCTATCTGTATAAGCGCTAATGTGGATGCAGTCTTACTGTTATAACTTATTCTCCTTCTCTTATGGGAATAATCTATACTGGTATAAGCCACCTTTACACTGATATAACTGTGTCCACATTACAGGGGTTGTACAGTTTTAATTATGCTACTATAATGTGTGTGTCTATACAAGCCCTTAGAAAAAGATTTGCATCCTGATAAGAGCATCCTTGAGACACAGGGCAGAACATCAGCATCTGCTTAATCCAACTCAAACCATTCAGAACTTTGAAGTCCCTCTCAAAACCAAACTTCAAAGGATGTTTCTTCCCAGGGGAGAGAACAAAAGAAAGGAAGTTATATGCCATGTTTGTGAACAGCCTCTAGCTTTCAAAATATTATCGAGTTTGCTAGGTAATCTGATTTGTTAGATCTGCTGAGCTGGCAACATTTCTCAGATATCCACTTCAAAGATTCGTGCTACCCTTTCCATCAGATGTTCTTCACCCCCTTTGCAAATAGAATGCCCCTAAGGACATGTTCATCTAGCCTGGTGATTTGTGACTGGACACCCAAATGATGAATTGGATAGAACTGTGTTTATTATGGATGGAAAGAACACTTTTTGCTGGGGGAGCACATCTTTCACATCACTTTGGGGAGATGGTCCCAGAAAGAAATGATGAGGAAGATCAACTGGCTAGAGCTCTGAGACATTTAATTAGCTTTTCTTGTACTGCACAAATAAACGAAACTTCAACATATCCTAATGACAGACAACACTATATGAACAGAGGACCAGGTCATCATGTTTGCACCAAGAAGAAAGGTCCCTCCTGTTCCGAGGCAATAATAATATGTAATTAATTTGAGCCCTGCATATCAAGTCGAATCTAAATACAGCATCTGATTGGCTAAGTAGGCACAAAACAGACCCAGCAGAAGTCTCTACTGCTCTTTTTTTCTGTTGATAAGAAAGATTGGAGTTCAAGATGGGATCTCTCTGCAAACAAAATGCCAAGACAAGAAGATTCTACTTCCAGTTCTATGTGACCCAGCAATGCCCCTTGATGCATTTCTCAAAATTGGCTATTAGGCCAATTCTGTGCTTCCTTGCCTGCTGCCTTGAGCAAAATTTTCCAGAAGAAAGCATCAGCCCCATTCTGGACTCTGAGACAATGTTTTTTCTACCTTTGAAATTGTCGTCCTCCCCTTTTCTATGACATGCCAAAAAGAACCACTAAGTCAAGGGTCAACAGCTTACCCAGGGAAACTCCATTTGTCAATATGAGTTTCTGTTAGCCAGGATAATTTAAATTGGCTTTTAAAATAGCTAGAGATAGCTGGTGACAATTCCCTTTGTGGAGGGTTACTCTCTACTGGTAGAAAGATGTAAGGGAAGGGAGGGAATGTGTTAGGGCATGTAGTGGGCAAGGCAGGTGCATGGTGGAACTGAACTATGCCTGATCCTGAGCCTTTTATAGTGGCAGAAGTTAGAGAAACTAAGTAGTCCTTCTCTTGCTCTAATTCTTCTGAGAATGAACAACTGAGGATCAGGGAGCCACAACTAGGTCCCAGCAGTCACCTCTCTCCTCTTTGTCAAAGTGGAGACTCTGTTCATGAATATTTTTTGTCTTCTGTTGTGTTTTTTTTTGTTTTTGTTTTTAATATGTTCCATATGTTGGTGTAGCTTGTAGGCTTCAGTAGCAGTTCATCCTGGTTTCAGAGTTCAAGAGAAAGTGATAGTTTGCTTGAGTAATAATTCATTTTGGAAAATAATGTTTTAATTTAAATTTTTCATTTTGTGTGTATTTATGAACTCCGTGAGGTATTGATAAAATTATAGGTGCTAGCCAGGGATGCTAGAAATAAATTACCATTCTGCATTTCCTCACCCCAAATCTGAATAATCTTCTGGGAGATTAATTTATTTTTCTTTTCAGCTGACATGGTTCCTACTTTTATATTTTAATTTAATAGGGTCTTATAAAATATTCATAGCTGCTTATGGACTAAGGTAGCTGGAGGCTTCTAGAGAATCCACTTGCATTTTCACAACTCTGGATACTTATACAAGAGTCAGGTTTTGGTATGAAAAACAGGGAAATATGTTTATAATTTAGTATTCTGGTTCCACCGTTCACATATTTTTATACACAACTATTATTAGACAAGATTGTTGGAACAATAATTGGGATTTGATTGTAACTGGGGTAATAATTACATCCAGTGTATTGTCTTGCAAGGCTTACATGTCATCTTGTAAATTCTGCAGTCTTAACAACACTGAGAGTGACCATTCCATTATTACTTATTTGGTATGTATTTGTGGAAGTTTTCAAAGTGTCATGGTAGTGACAATATAGTTAAAATGTACAGTGTCATTTAGTTCTACTTCTATATTCTGGCACTTTTAACTTTATCAGTAAATTACTTTTGCGTTGAGACATATACCTTTCAAGTTCAGATCAATTTTTTTTTTTTTTTTACTTTAAATCCTAAAAGCTTTGGTTTTGTAATACCTGAAGTTCAGGATTAAACACCCTCAACTGTGTCCCTTTAAATGAAACATTTAAAATAGTTGATAGCATAGGTTATTTTGTGTAGTTGAGTATATACCTCAGCTTTTATTATTCTCATTTTGTTGCTAAGCAATTTGCAAAAATTCGGAATCAAGTTAGTAGTGCATGTGCGTACTATATCCAAAAATGTGCAGTACAATTTAGCACTTTGAGTAAATTTGAGATCTTTTTGTTTCTGGTATTCATTTGGGGTCAAAAATTAATTACCTACATGTTTGGATACTCATAATTTTACATTGTGACAGATTTTTCTACATGAAATCTCTTGTTATTAATAGATGCAACAGAATCTCCAGGTCAAAGCAATTAAATTCTGAGTCTTATGTTTATTTTTAGAGTTGCACTTTGGGAATGGTGGTGTCCCTATTATGGAACAAGTTGTAAGTTCACGGTCTGTGGCATTTGAATCTGAATCCAGTCTTGGCAACATGGAAAACCGTTCTCCCGGTAAGTCCATTTTCTTTCTTTATATTTAGCAGAAATCTTGCAAACATATCCAATCTGTGTGTTTCTTAACCAAAAAATAGTTTTTGCACTCTTTACTCAAGTTATCTCTAAGGAGGAGTACAATATGTTAATGTGTGGATTCACTTTTAAGAATATAAAGAATATTTTTATTTAGGAGCCCCCTGTGACGGGTTCCCCCCAGGGTGCTACCTGCAACTGGGGTACCACTGAGCCCCCCATACCCACCAGCCTGGGCTCCCTCTCACACTGTGGTGCTGTGATAAGATGCCAAGCTCTCCAAGCTTGCACACCTAGCTGCAGAACTTACAGGCTGCTGTGATCAGTTCTGCATGTGGAGGCTACAGCTAAGGAACTGCCCAGCTGCTCAAGAACACCTCCTCCTCCGCGCCGCGCCCCTCCCCCCCCGAGTGTAAACCCAAAATTATACCATCTTGCACTGCACAGTGATCTTTGCCCCCTCCCTTAGTGTGAAAAGAAAATATACAAGAGCTTTTTCCCCCCAAGGTATGAAGAGAAAATATACAACAGCTTTTTTCCCCAAGGTATAACTCCCACACACTGGTCTGTGATGAAGCAAAAGCAAATTTATTAACTTCAAAAGATAGATTTTGAGTGATTATAAGGGATAGCAAACAGATCAAAGCAAGTTACCTAGCAAATAAACAAAAACACAATCTAAGCTTAATATAATAAAGAGATTGGATATGAGTAGCAAACTCTCACCCTAAACGTTGATTTAAGCTGGCTGCAGGCTCTTATGGGGCAACCTGCACTTCCTTGCAGTTTAAAAATCCCAGGTATTCCTTTCACAGACTAGAAACTCCTCTAGCTTGGGTCCAGCACTTCTCCCCGGTTCAGTCCTTGTTCCTCAGGTGTTTCCAAGAGTCTCCTTTGGGCGGGGAGTCAGTGAAGAACCACGATGATGTCACTCCCCTGCCTTAAATAGGTTTTGTATATGGTGGGAACGCTTTGTCTCCAAGCTTGGTTCTGTCTTTCAGTGGAAAAACACTGGTATTCCAAGATGGAGTCCAGTACCATGTGATCTGGTCAGATGCCCCTATAGTGTCATAATAGCCATGACCTGGAGGCTGTTTGTACTGTCAGGAAATCTTGGTCTCTCTGGTGGGAGATTAGCTTCTTCTATGACCTGTTGTTCTTCTTAATGGTCCATTGACTTGAATGGGCCGTTTCCAGCCAGCCATCTAGACTGACAGTCTTTTGCCTAGTGGGCTTTCCCCAGGTGTAAACACATTTGTAATAGATACATAGACAATATTCCTAACTTCAGATACCAAAATGAAACATGCATACAAATAGGATAATCATATTCAGTAAATTATAACCTTTACAATGATATCTCACATGACCTATCTTGAATAAAACACATCATAGTTATGCCATAATCCTATCATAATACTATGTCTATGAAGGATATGAGATGCAGTGTTAAATCCCCATCAATGTGATGTTAACTGTACAAAACAAAGAGAGACAGACATGGTCACTGCCCTAAGGGATTTATAATGCTAGTAGACAGACACATATAAGTACATCCAAATTGTAATTCACTGGTTGATTGGAGAGAGATTTGGTCATAACAGGTAAGGTGTTTTGTTTTTAAATGTTATTGACTTGTGACTTGATTTAATTGCTTGCAAAACTGCCTTTTTCCTCATGTAATACTGCAGCAATTGAGATTGGCTGACAGGCTTGAACCTAACAACCCGCTGGCTCAGACAGAGGATGGTTAGCAGCTGGGCCTTTGAGGAGTCCTTGACTTCAGCTTAATCATCTTTTGTTCTATCAGACTCTGGATTTGGAGATCTTCAGTGCATTCTACCAGATGATACTGTTTTCTTAGGCTTGCCTAGATTCAGTGTGGATGGCAGTTGATTGGGTTAAAGCTAATTAGTTGTAAAAGTGATGTAATTTGTTTTGGGAGATGAATGATCATTTATAGGTTTTTTTGTTTGCTTTGTTTTGTTTCTTTAAGCTATTGAGTTTTGCTGGTTGTTTTTTGTAGAGTTCCCAGTACATTACTCGGGCACTTCAAAAAGAGAAAATGTTGATGTTCTTTGGCAGATAGCATCACTCCTTTTAGTGGCTATGTGAAGATAGGTGGGATGAAGAATTATCTGATCACTAGTTATTCATCTTTTATCTTTAGGTTAATGGTGTTGTAAGTCTCTGTTCACAAAAAAGCTAGATCGGAGCTGCTATCACATTCATGGATTTGGGTTTTTATCAAGGATTTGGCGCTAGGTTTTCTGCTGCCTTAAGACATATTAGTGGGTTTTTTATTATGGTAGCACCTAGAAGCCCTAACCAAGATGGAGGTCTGTTATGCTAGGCACTGTACAAATGCATAGAAAGGGGGAGTTCCTGCTATGAAGAGCCTATCAAAGATAAGAAGGGATGATACTGCCATCAAATGATTCAATCTATTTTACCTTTTCTAATTCATTTTAAAGTGTAATTTAAAAGTCTCAAACACCTGATATATTTTTCTGATTGTATTGTTGAAAATAAAAACCACTGATTCAAATTAAAATAAAAACCTCTGTGTTTTAAAAGAAAAATTGATTAAAATATTATTGTAGTCTTTTGGAGTGGCTTTACGGCATGGTGGTGCAGCATCCTCTTGGCATGTAGGGGACGTTTTGTGAAATCCTGACCCTATTGAAATCAACGGGAGTTTTTTTCCTTTACTTCAGTGGGGCCAGGACATCACACATTGTTTTTAAAAGATTTAGGTTATAAAATCAGAGAAATATAGGGCTGGTTTATTGAACAAGAAAATTGCTGCATTATAAATATTGCTAGACTACCATGGATTAATAATAAATCACTCCTTCCAGAAATGTACGCACATCCTTTTTAGCAAATGCTATTGTATGGGTTTGGGATAGAACTAGAGATAAGTTCTTTCCCCTCACCAGTGACACCCATTGCAGATATCCAGATTTTAACGCAAATCACCAACCTGAGAGATTGAGAGAGCCTTGCAACATACAGTTGGCCAGCTATTCGGTAAAACAAACTTTTCTAAGTTATTTAGAGATCAAAACTAGCTTTAACTGGCCCACTGTTCCCTGGTACCAGTACTTTAAAGTCAGAAATTATGTTTCTCACTTTTCTAGAAAACCTGTTTTATATAGAAAGCTAACTTTAATAGATGTGATAGCATCTGGTCAGTTAGGAAACTTTATAATTTATATTGAACTTTGCAGACAACTTTCCTAAGGAAAAAAAATTCTGTATACGACACCGTGGGAAAAGGATCTGGGTAGACAAATCACCCCAGAGTAAAAGAGGTCCAGCAACCTCAGTCTGTAGCACAATAGAAGAAAATTTCTGTAAGATACTGTTTCAATAGTATCTGGCACCAGTCAGGTGAGAATATGAATGTGTGTGTGTGTGTGTGTGTATATGTGTGTGTGTGTATATATATATATATATATATATACACACACACACACACACACACACTGAGTTGAAAGAAAAGATTTTATGCATATATCATAGAAATCTAGGACTGGAAGAGACCTTGAGAAGTCATCTAGTCCAGTCCCCTGCACTCAAGGCAGGACTAAGTAATAACTAGATCCTTCCTGACTGGTGTTTGTCTAACCTGTACTTAAAAAACCCTCCAATGACTGAGATTCCACAACCTCCCTAGGCATATGTGGTGGTCATATCCAGTCACTAGAGAATATTAGGATGCAGTCCATAACTAAATACTATAGTTGGTGGATATTTATGATCCCGTGGTAATCCTCCTAGGGGGTTTCCTAGCAGAAATAGTCACACAAGAAGAAATGAAGAATTAATTTCTCATCTGCTAGTAGCTGCTCGAATATTGGTAGCCTCTCACTGGAAAAAAGAAAAATAGTCCAATCATATGGAATGATTAAAAATAAATATGGAAGGTTGTGGTTATGAAAAAGTTAACATACCCATTACACGCCCAGGAAAATAGAGAGGACAGATAAATATTTGCTTACCTTTTATTCGTTACTCAGAGTACATTGACCTGCAAATAAACCAGCACACGTGTCCAGTTTATTTGAATATTAACATTTGATAGACATGCTTGGTCTGTTAAATGTGTGTACAGGTCTGTCTCATCTTAGGCGCATTTACGCGGTCGGCAAAAACAAAACAAAAAAAAAAGAGAAAAATAAGAATTTATGTGCTATTCCTGTAGTACGGGCAATTCCGCCCGCCATTACACTCAAGGAATTTTGACTATACGCGGTTTTCGCTTTACGCGCTGACCGCGGAACGTAACCCCAGCATAAGATGAGACAGACCTGTATAGTGATTTTCATTCAATTTAATAAAATCACTAGAAACAACAAATTATAGGTGTTGTAATGCTCATTCTGTAATATGGTAACATCCTGTTAAATAGAAAGATCTGATGGTTATATTCCTGTATAATATCTCTCTAAACAAAAGCAAGCTTTTATAATGATTGTTTTTTTTCTGATATTTACATGGCACTGATTGGAAACTTGTTAAAACATTCTGAATAAATGGGGGGAGATGAGAGAGAGAGAGAGAAATGTAGGCTGGAAGGGACCTCGAGAAGCCATCAAGTCCAGCTCTCCTGCACTGAGGCAGGACCAAGTAAATCTAGATCATACCAGATGGTGGTTTGTTTAACCTGTTCTTTAAAACCTCCAGTGACATGAATTCCACAACCTCCAGTGATGTGAATTCTACAACCTCCTTTGGAAATCCATTCCAGTGTTTAATTATCCATATACTTAAAAAGATTTTCCCAATATCTAATGTAAAACTCTCTTGCTGCAGATTAGTTTGGTCTTCACAAATCCATGCTGGCTATTTCTTATAACCCCATCATCTTCTAGGGAAATTATTTGTTTAATAATTTGCCCCAGTATCTTTCCAGGTATTTAATTTAGGCTGACAGCTCTATAATTCCCCAGGTCTTCTTTGTTCTCCTTTTTAAAGATAGGTACGGTATTTGCTGTTTTCCAGTCCGCTGGGACTTCACCCATCCTCCATAAGTTCTTAAAGATAATTGCTAGCATTCCAAGCTTGCTTCAGCTAGTTCCTTAAGTATTCTAGGATGAATTTCATCAGGCCCTGTCGACTTGAATATATCTAACTTATCTAAATAGTCTTTAACCTGTTCTTTCTCTATTTTGGCTTGTGTTATACCAGGCCAGCAAGAGCTTGGAATATTATAAGCATCTAGGAAAGAAGGGGATGCACTGTATGAGAAATTCCTAGCTTCTGGATTATGTTGACTTCGTGTTAGATGGGACAGTAAACTACCTCTTCTGTGAGGTGGAACACTGGAGTGTAGTTGTCATGTGAACAGGAAGGGTGGCTTAATTTTCATTATGACCAAAAATTGAAGTGGGGAATCGCACATTGCTTAATTATATTGGCTCTGACTTTAGTGATCCCTGTCAATAGGAACTTTGAGGAAAAAGTGTGTTCTTCGTTGTGTTCAGAGCTATTAAGTAATCATCTAGCATACCACATTTAACGTGTATATATCTACCCTCACAAAGAAAACATAATGACATTTTGAAAGATTTGTTAAAAAAAAAAGTGTCAGCTGTGATCCTAAATGAGGAAGTATGAGTTTCATAATTTTACTTTTATTTTTAGCATCAGTTTTGGATGATAAAGGTGAGCAAAGCAATGAGGAGGAACAAAAAGCTATCAAGCCCACAAGTAAGGAGTTCAAGAAAACATGGGGATTTCGAAGGACTACAATTGCCAAACGAGAAGGGGCAGGAGATGTTGATGTGGACACTAGTGAACAACCACCACAGCAGCAACAAAGCCTGTCCCTCCGGCGTAGCGGACGGCAACCCAAGCGTACTGAAAGAGTGGAAGAATTTCTTACAACAGTAAGACGTAGAGGTAGAAAGAATGTCCCTACTGTTCTTGAAGATTCAAGTGAACCAGCATCCTGTCCAGTTACAGATGTGGAGACTGCCTCTGAAGGCAGTGTGGAGAGCACTCCAGATATAAAACCTGGCACTCGGAAGAGTGACTCTAAAGACAATAAGGATCAGCCAGTCTTGGAAAGCAGAGGTGCAAAAAATGATGATGATAATGATGATGATACCTCTGATAGTGATAGTGATGGATTGACGCTGAAAGAACTACAAAATCGTCTAAGAAACAAACGCATTGAACAAAAACCTGCAGAATTGACATTGAAAGAGATACAGAACCGCCTCAGGAAAAAACACCTAGAACAAAATCCTACAGAAACAGTTGATGTCCAGACAGGAAATCAAGTTAAGACTGAGCTGCCTGTCAAACAAGAACCTGAGTCTACTGATAGCACTGAGACTGGAAATCAAGTAGTTGTGTCTGAGGAACATACTGAAGATCTTCAGGTTAAGAAGGAAATAAAACCTGCCCTGGGAACAAAAGAGATAAAAGATGAAGAATCTGAAGAGTTCACAAAAAGCAAATCTGAGTCTGAGATTTATGACCCAAATACACTGTACTGTATCTGTCACCAGCCTCATAATAACAGGTGGGCTATATACATATGCAAAGTATTGTCTAAAAATATTGTACAAGTAATAGAGAATCCTCCACAGGAAATAAGCCTACTACCAAAGATTTCATTTCCAGGTGTCTATAAAAATTTTTTTTTCTGTTGCATCTTCATGGGGATGTAAGTAATAGGGTAAGCTAATAAATTAATAAGTTATACGAAGCAACTGGCTTCCTGAAAAAAATTACAAGGACATTTTTTGTTTTTGAATTTTTCAGTATTTTATTTTTAACCACTTGTTCTTTATTTTCAGGTTTATGATTTGTTGTGATAGGTGTGAGGAATGGTTTCATGGTGACTGTGTGGGGATTTCTGAGGCTCGTGGGCGACTGTTGGAAAGGAATGGGGAGGACTATATCTGCCCAAATTGCACCATCCTGCAGGGGCAGGATGACACAGTTTCAGAAACAGATCAGCAAGAAACTAAATCAAGGCAAGTAAACGTGGATGGCACAGAGCTCACAAGTGTAGGAACAGTCGAACAAAAGTCCAGTGAGGATCAAGGAATCAAGGGTAGGATTGAAAAAGCAGCAAATCCAAGTGGGAAGAAAAAACTCAAGATATTTCAACCTGTAAGTATTTTAGTTGTTCTCTCTTGTTCTATTGAATGTGTTGAGGCATTAGCTTATCTATGGGCTGCAACATATTTTTATATAAAACAAAGCTGTTAAAAATTTTTTTTTAGATATTTGCTGTTTGTATCTTTCTGATCTATAAGTAAAGATTTTGATCCAGAACTGAATGAGTGGAGTGTCACACTCATTAGGATATATTTTTTTAATTTTTGAAGGACTAAAATTTACAAATCATACACATCAGGATAAGGAAAATACCCTAATAATGTGTATGCATCTGTTATTCTTTTATTTGGGTAGCAAGACAGTGGCTGAATTCCTGTTCTTTCATAAAGATCCTTAAAATTCTGAAATTGGCATGTCTTTATTTTAAAATTGCCTTTTTCTAATAACTATCAATTATTTTATTTTTCACTGTAGGTATCCAGTTAGTATTGGCAAACTTGTGTGCCTTTACGCATTCAAGCTGTCCTGTGTACTTAAAGCCAATCTTTGACATTGTGTTTTGACCTTATTTCTTGAAGCTCTTCATACACAGAAAAGGGGGATTGATAGACTTTTTTTTTTTTAAATGGCTCTGAAAATATATTTAATTTAAAAAAAAATCCTTTCAAATTGTTGCCAGTTTCTACATACAATTATTACAGGAACTAGTCTGTGTCTCATTCTAAATGCAAGCAAAAAGCCTCTTAACTTGAGTTTAAACTAGCTTAAACCTTTTAATGCCATAGTTATTGACCTTTCTGCTGCTGGTGCTATTTTAGTATTTGCAAGCACAGGCATCCTCCTTGACTGTCATCTATACTTTATTTCTCTTTAGCAAGTTTAAAAAAAAAAAATCTTACATACTTGCTGACAGCACACTGCAATAATTTATTTTATGGGTTTGTGTGCATTTTAATGGTTGTACAGGAATACCATTTCCTATAAATGTTGGCTAGCATCAGAGCTGTTATATTGAAGCCTGCCATTGGCACAATGCTTGTAGACTTTGGAGTGAAATTTTTTAATCACGGACATTTTCAGCAAAATACTTGTAAATTTAAAAAAAAACTTTTTCAGATATATTCTAACAACTTTAAAATTACAGTTATCGTCAATATATGTATGCAGATTTAACATAAAATACTAAAAAGTTTTTAATTTATCATTTCCCATATGTTGATACTTAATTTTGTGTTAGGGATAAAAATTGGGAAACAGAATTACAGGTCCAACCAAATTTCAGCTTTAATCAATTTTTGCCTTTATTTATACAATTTTAGACGGAATTATTGTCATTTATAGTGTCTGAACATGCATTTATTCCAGACAAATAATAACAGACAAGATGGAATTGTTTAATGGGCCCAAGTTACCACATTCCAGGGCACCAGGAAGTTCTTCCATGATAATCGTCGCCTTCTCTGAACTCCTGGTCTAGTCCTTCATTCTCTTTTCCAGTGTTTCTCCTGTTTGGGCCCATGTTCACTTGGGTCTCTAATACATTTCTATGTTATATATTACTAAATCTTTATCCAGTTTACTTTTTAACACACAAACCCTTTGGGTTTTAGGTAGGGCTGTCAATTAATTGCAGTTAATGCCTGCGATTAACTGAAAGCAAAATTAATGCGTTAATTTTTTTTAACGTGTTAATTGTATACCTGTGGGTGGGTTGGGAGGCATTGGTGGTGCGGGGGCTGAAGCTTCAGTCCACAGCTTCCTAGGGGAAAAGTGGGAGGTGCTGAAGCCCAGACCCCCAAGCCCTGACCCTATATTTGAAAATATAGAAACCCCCAAAATATTTAAATAAATGGTATTCTGATGTTGTTTAACGTGAGATTAAAACTGCGATTAATTACAATTAATTTTTTTAATCTCAAGATTAATCATGATTAATTTTTTTAATCGCTTGACCTCCCTAGTTTTAGGTAACCCATACATTGTGCATGCACAGGCTTCAGTTACCCAACTTGTGTATTTTTTTCTGCTGGTTTTTCAGTTACAATGTCATGGTGGTTTTTTGTCACCCTGACCTGTGTCTTACCAGAAAAAGGGCTTCTTGTTGTCTATTTTCAGCCCAAAACTTCCTGTGCGACATGTTAATTTGGTTCTGTCAGCAATAACATTTTAAACAGATTAGCAAGTCTGTGTAAAAGAAGAATTGGAAAACCACAAATATGGCAACAGGACCTTGGCCTAAGTGTTACCTCATTTGTACTCATTCACTATCCTTAATTACAAATCATTAAAAATATAGCTATCACAGCTCTTAATCTTACCATTAACAATTCTTCATTTTATATTTCAGTGTTATAAGTCAGTATATATGTATGTTATCCTGTGCTGTCCTTTTAATCTATTGGAAAAGTTGGGGGGAGTTATAGAAAACATTATGATTCTTTAATGTCAACATTTCGTATCTTCTTTAAACTTGTTTTTTTTTATTCAAAGCCCAGTTTTGTTTGTGAACCATGGCAAAGAAAATTCAGTAGAATTTTTCCTGTGAATACATTTTGAGGAGTGCCTCAGTTTTAGGACAGTGATCTTTAATTGCTTTTAATGGTACCCCAACGTTTTGTAAAATTTAGAAATAGTTTCACAGATAATTTTAGTGTAAATAGTGAACATAAGAACGGCCCTACTGGGTCAGACCAAAAGTCCATCTAGCCCAGTGTCCTGTCTTCCGACAGTGGCCAATGCCAGGTGCCCAAGCGGGAATGAACAAGTAATCATCAAGTGATCCATTCCCTATCACTCATTCCCAGCTTCTGGCAAACAGAGGTTAATGGGTGAAATCTTGGCTCTATTGAAGTAAATGGGAGTTTTGCCATTCACTTCAATGGGGCCAGGATTTCACCCACCCGGTAACTTTTATATACTATTAAATTCTGGTTCTACACTTTTCCCAAACTTTCTTTCGGTTAGTCTCTACTCTAAAGGATGAGTATGCAAAAGTGACACCTTCTTACTCAACAGACCTGATCCTCATGTGCATTCAGTGTCAGATGTGTTAATTTTTGTGTCAAAATAAACCCTGTGTAATAAGTTGCACAGGCTTCAGTGTGGGCATGATTTGAAAACAGTGGCGTTGTACTAAAAGTCTAATTTGGCATGCAAAGCTTTTAGTATGGTTGATGATGCGTGAAGAGGAACAACTCCAATTTGACTTGAGCAAAGGTAGAGTTTATAAAACAAGCATTCGGGGGGGGGTGCGGGATTTAATTGTACACTGAACACACTTGATACAGAAATAATTGTAGAAAATAAACTTGGAACCTCACAATCACTTATCACTCAGAGTAGAATCCTACTTTAAGGTTGAATTTTCAGAAACACTGAAAAGATGTCAACAAGATGGTCATTACCACTTAAGAAGAGTAACATTATGTCAGTAGCATTTTTCATGCATTGTATTTTGAGCTGTATTCTACAGATTGTTTGTTTATTTTAAATAATTCAAATTCTTGTAACAAACATCGCAGCTAATTAATACTTTAATCAAAATGCCATGGCATTCAGGAAAACTTGGTGCTTACACCCTGATCCTATACCATTGAAAAAATGGATTTTTCACCACTGACTTCAGTGGTGCAGGATTGGGCCTTTAATAGTTATTTGTGACACACTACAACTGGACTTGTTAGATATTTAAAATGTAAGATGCCTCCTAGGAAGCACTTATGTATTAATTCTTGTAATATTTTTCTCCCGCTGTATGTGGATATAATCAGATGTGAAAGTGGGCATTTGTAGAGAATTATCCTGAAGAATAATATTTATCTCTACAAAATAAATGTTATGGTATTTGGGTTTTAGATAAGCACTACTTGTCTCAGTAAATCTTAATTGAAAAATTAATTGAAATTGGTCTGTGTAGCAACACTGTCATGTGAATTGAAAATTGGCTAAAATACTGTAAACAAATATTAATTATAAACTACAATATATTGAGTTGGGGAGAGCTGTCTAATGGAGTATTGCAATATTGGGTATTAGGCCAGTTCTTATTTAACATCTTCACTAATGATCAGGAAGAGGGAGCAACCAGTGAGGACTGAGATATAAAAGGAAGGACTTTAGAGAGATGAGGAACTAGGGCAGAAAATGACCAGATATGACTCAGTTGGAGAACATACAAGTTAATGCAAGAGTTTGTAACATGATAGGGCAGTGAAAAAGGCCAGGGCAATTTTGGATTGCATGTGCAGCGCTAATAGTCTCTCTCTCTTTCTCCCCCTCCTTCACTTTGTTGTGACTGTGTGTAGAATCTTACATTGTGTTGTGGTCACCACATTACCCGAAACATTTTGACAAACTGAGGAGAGGCAAGAAGAAACAAACAGAAATTAATAGTATAGTGTGTCAGCTGCACTGGTATTTCCCCTCTGGCCCAGCAAGGGCACCCATCTCAGGCTTCCAGCTCCCTACCGTTATCTCTCTTAAGTGGTGACCTGTGTCCCACTCCCGTCTGACCCCAGTGTATTTCCAGGCACACAGTCCCCTGACTATACTGCGATATCCCAGCAAAAGACTCTGCCTAAGCAGGCCTGCTTACTTTTCTTCAGAGACTAATAACCAAGTAATTGCCCACAGTTATAAGGCAACACACAGCACTTCCTATGCATACCTATTTTATTCTTAAGGTTAAAGGCACTACAGAGAAAACATTCAAAACAACAAATGAACCTATGGAGATGGTAATAAGCTTACCCCAGAGATCACCCCAACCCTACTGTGGTCTCTGGCAGGAATAGTCCTTCAAAACCCCACTCAAGGGGTTTCCTTGTGGTTTCAAATTCATCACAGCTTCAGCTCAGAACAAGCACACAGTCTTATGGGACTTCAGTAGGCCCAGTCCTTCCAGCCCTTACTTTGGGGCCCTCTGTGGACCAGGACCTGTCTGTTTGCTGGATCAAGAAGGCGGCCCTGAGCCTGTTTAAACCCAGTCTGTTTAACAGACAA
The DNA here is from genome assembly GCA_003942145.1 of Platysternon megacephalum. Lineage (NCBI taxonomy): Eukaryota > Metazoa > Chordata > Testudines > Platysternidae > Platysternon > Platysternon megacephalum. The sequence goes on along the minus strand of QXTE01000119.1, from coordinate 1,033,717 downwards.
AGAAAGGATTTTTGGATAGTCACTGGAGAATCCATTTTGAACTAGTATATGCAAAACCTATCTAGGGAATGGCTTCAAAAGGACTGATAACCAGAGGAATTATATTAGCATCTCCATCCCCCTAGAGGAGTTGCATACAATTTCATAATAACACATACACAATTGCATTTTTAATATAATGGATCCCAAAGATATTAAACTAATTTAACAAAGTTTAATGTACTTCAGTAAAGTTTTATATTATTTCCATAAGGTTTGTCCAGGATATTTCCATTTTTGTCACATCACTTCTCATCTTTAGATATAAGAGTGCTTTGCAAGCATAGATAATTGATGTTATCCTAATTTTACAAATGGGAAAACAGAGGAAGGAAAACTTAAATTCCTTTCCTTATACCTCACAATGATCAAATATTTGTAGGCTTTTAAGGATGTTACCTGATCTATCATATTTCTGAAGCACCAGTTATTGGTATATGTTAACACTGAGGAGGAAGAGGATTTATTTACATGTAAAACACTATGGTGAAACTAAGAGAGAAAATTGAGACTGAGTATTGGGAAATTTCTATCCTGACAGTGGGAAGTAAGTATTAGGCTGTGGTGGAGTTTCCCTAGGGAAGTGGGAGTAGTCCTGTCACTTGGGACTTTTAAACAAGACTGGATAAAACTATAGAAAAATGTGCTGCAGAAAACAATTCTGCATTATCAAGGAGATAGCCTGGTTAATGCAGTAGGTCTTTTCCATTTTAGATATCAACAACTCCAGGAGAAATAGGTGTTAAAGCCTGTGGTACTTTTTTGTTTAATAAATATAAATGAAATTGTCCTTTTTATGGCATATTTATATTTTAATGATTTTATAAATATTTTGGTTTTGTGTTGAATTTGCAAGCATGAATTTCCAGTAGTTCACTCTGGAATCTGATATTGATTGAAAAATCGTATTATGCTTTTAAGACGCACTAGTTAAATTCTGTTACATAAGTCCTCACCACCGGTTATATACAGTTTTGTAGTTAAAAAATGGAACTTGCTGTGCTTCAATCTTTAGGTAATGGAAGCTCCTGGTGCATCAAAATGCATTGGTCCTGGCTGTTCTAATGTGGCTCAGCCTGATTCTGTGTACTGCAGTAACGACTGCATTCTCAAACATGCTGCAGCCACCATGAAATTTCTCAGTGCAGGAAAAGAACCAAAGCCAAAAGAGAAGATCAAATCAAAATCTGAGAGATCCACAAATCTAAAATCTCAACTGCAGGTAAGCTCATGTTCCTGAATAAAAAATAGCTTTGCAGCAGCATTTTTCCTGAAGTACCGGTGGCTTGTTGCTGTACAGTTTTCAGACAGAAATATATTTAGTTTGCAAGATTTAACATTAGAGATTCAGTCTTTTGTTTGTTTTGCCATTTTCATGACCTAAAACTACATTAAAGAATAAGATAATTAAGTTAAATCTTAATGATAAAAAAAGAAAACAGGAAAAGGTTGTTAAAATACAATATAGCCTCCTTTGCATAGGTGCTATTAAATTAATTATCTACACTTCAGTACAGCTTTTCTGAAATAATTTCCCCAGTATTGTATATTTTAAAGCTAATTCATAGGTTAAAATTATTAATATTATCCTGGATAAAAGTTTTTAGGTTTATTTTTTAATGGGGAGACAGGCTATGCAAGGGGATTTGTGTCACATGTAAGGAAATGAAAGAGAATTTCTTAAAAGCCCTTTTAAATCCATATGACTTAGCGCTCTGAAACCACGTTAACATGGCAGGTACAGCTGGATGTGCAGATTTACGTATATTTGATGATAAATACAACTGTGTTCAGTTTACTGGCAGGGTCTGCTCGTGAGTAGAGACTCAACACTCTCTCCTGCTAGGCTAATGCATTTCTCCTAGCTTTATAGACTTGTCAGAAACCCATTTATATTGTAACTATGTAATCTGAAATGCATTTGTAATTATTTACTATATATGAAGACATATTTTGTCACTAAATACATGCAACATAACAACTCTTTCTGTCATTACTATTATTAGTAATTAAGGTTCTACTAATTATACAGGCAGGTACTAAGCCTTTGTCCACCCAGAAGAAACCAACTCCTGAGAAAAAAGAGATTAACATGAAGAAAAGTATGGTGACAGCCCCTAAAACTGAAGCAAACACCCAACCAGTTGCTAAAGAGCCGGCATCAGAAAACAGCACGCCATCCTGGGCAAGCGATCATAATTACAATGCAGTAAAGCCAGAAAAGACTGCTGCCATTTCATCTTCACTGTTATTCAAATGTATGTATCGCATAGGGATATTCCTGAGTAATCATTTACATTTTATTTGAATACCCATCCATTCTTGGCTCTGTAAGATTAGGAAATTTGGTATCTTTTTCTTAATATGACACACACATTTTCTCTCCACCTTCAAAGATTCACACATGCTTATATCAGGGAAATTTTATAAGGTTCATTTATAATTTTGATATCAAAGTGTACGCAACTGGTTTCTGAACGTAAACTTGCTGAGTAAGTTACCAAATGTTTTCCAAAGGCAATAACCATTTCTGTTCTCAGAGGAGGTGAGTATCGATATACACGTCTTAAATTCAAAATATTGTAAGTTACACGAGGTGCCCCTGTTATCAACAATTCACTGTACTAACTTAAATTTTATTATCATACATCTAGCCTTGGCACTTGCTTCTCAAGTTTTGCATTTGCATTGCTAGTGCCAAGACGGGATTTTTCAACAGGGTTTGTTACAGACCTTTTATATTTTTGCAGACAGCTTTTAACTGTCAAATATATCCAAGTTCTCCTTCTTAGTCCTGCCATGAATGCAGGGGACTGGACTAGATGACTTCTCGAGGTTCTGTGAGTCTGTGAGTCTACAATTCCTGATCCTGTGGCACCTGATAGACTAACAGACGTTTGCCACAGGATTCTTTGCTGCTTTTACAGATCCAGACTAACACGNTTCTACAATTCCTGATCCTGTGGCACTTTATAGACTAACAGACGTTTGCCACAGGATTCTTTGCTGCTTTTACAGATCCAGACTAACACGGCTACCCCTCTGATACTTTACAATTCCTGATGTTTTATTTACTTACTTTAAATATTTTAAGGATCATCTTTTACTTAAGTGAGGAGGTGGCCTTTATTTCCTTGTTATCTCTGTGTTATTCATATTTCACACATTATCCACACACAAGGAAACGTCTAAAGGGAAGTTAGGCAGAGATTTTGCCTTACATATTATAATTTTGCAGGTACTGAATAGCATCCATAACCTCTTGTTAGCTCATATAAAGGTAAGTAAATACTGATTTGTAATGTGAAATAGATTTTGTGCTTTATCACATTTTTGATTGACTCCAGTGAAATAGTGTTACAATGTAATAGGATTTTAAGTGAAATCATACGATTCACATTTCAAAACACATGATAAATAGATGTCTAGTGACTGATATTTTCTCAATTTGAAATTTAATGAATGCAAATGTTACTATTTCTCCCAGCTTTTATTAACCACTTTTTATTGGGGTTTAATTTTTATTTTCAGAAGTAGACCTGGTTATTAAACACATGAATTATCTATTAACTTGACAAATATACATTTAAAACAAGTGAATACTTTTCCTTTTGAAATTCATCTTGAGACTAGATTGTTCAGGTGAAAGAACTTTTGAACATAAAGGAAACACAAGTATTGCCCCAGAAAAATTAATTTATTATTATACACAACTCTTTAGACTTTCTCAGGAATACTGTAGTATATTGCATTTAAATTTAAACTTCCCCCTCTATTTTACTGCACTTCTTTTAGAAATGCAGCCTTAGTACATGCTATTTATAGTGTTCTGGAGATTACTTTTTTCCCTTACTTGATTTAAATTAATAGTTTTTGATACTTTATATCCCATAACAACTACAGAGTTGCATTTTAAATTACCATTATAGGTTTCAAAAAGCAGTATTTTTATCTGTCTAAAATTAAAGGTAAAAAGGGGCCCATTATGAACTCTTATGTCTTGTCTATAACACAAATCTGCTTTAACGGTAATACAAATAATTAATAATATACTACTATAATTGCATGTGGTACAACCCCGTTAATGTAGATGCAGTTACACCGGTATAAATTTGCTTGTATCAGTATAGCTTATTTCTGTAAGGGAAAAACGCTATATTGGTATAAGGTACCTTTATTCAGATATAACTGCATCCAGACTAGGGATTACACCGATTTAACTGTTTTGACAGAATAGCACATCCCTAACTGAAAATTAAATCGGTACAAAATGTGTGTGTAGACCAGGCCTTATTAATGAATACAAGTGTATACCAGATGAAGAGTTCTCTAATCAGCCAATAGGGATGGAATTTTAGATTGCTCTAATTAAGGTAAGTTCTACAAATGTCTTGGATTCTGTTTGTACCATTACTAAACTACCAAATATAATTTTTTTCTGTGGAAAAGATTCTTTCATTTTTGGTTGATAACTCTGGTAAAATAATTTGTGATTTAAGTGATCCATAGTGTCTCCTAAGAAACATCAATCACAGCTTCTTTGTTTAGGGAACTTCTACAAATTGTTAAAATTTAAAAGTAAGGTAGTGTATGCGTTATTCTGTTCAGTGTACATAGTTATATATATATATATATATATATATTTACATTGTACTGAACTGAAATGGAAATTATCCTAAGTAGGTGCTCTCTGTCCTCAAGCTAAGGACTTGATCCTGCAAATCCTTATTCATGCGAAGAACCCTTAATTGCCCACGTTGTTCCACAGGAGTCAAATGAGTAAATTCAGTGACTGAGGGTTGAAGGATCAGACTTTGTTCAGACCCTAAATTAGTCTTTCCTTCAGTCAATATAGCACATGCATAAAATGCAGCTATACTGTTTGCTAAATATTGTTGCACTAGCTGGTGGATGTAAGATTTCAGTACACTTTAACATGACAGTGATTTTATTGGGTGGCAGGACAGAGAGAGCCAAACCCCTTTAGTCCTCTGTTAAATGTTGACAAATAATCTGGGTAGGAGTGGGATTCAGTACACTTGTATGATAAAAATGATCTCTTCCTTTGAAATTGGTTCATATACAGAAACACTTGTAACATGGTTATTTGAAGCATGCAACACACAGTTCTAAAGATTTCTCCTCCTCCCTCCAACCCCCACTACAATGGCTGCTTCAAGATTCCCCTGGATTTTCAGATTCATACTATTTTGTGGTGAGAAATTAGGCCCTACTTGCAAGTGGCTTTTTTTTATTAAATCCACTGAAACATACCGGCTGAGTATTGGTTTACACTGTCTAACATCTTAACAGTCTGAATGGAAATCATTGGCTTTATTGGTTCAGCTGTACTAATTAACTGGGAAGCGTCATGAACATATGATGCCACAAGAATAATAATACATTTTATTTATTTGTGTTGAAGATGTAGGCAGTATTTAGGCTGTACAGCTATGGGGAAGTAAATATACACATCATATTTTTTCTTTTTCTTCAGAAATTAGGCCTGTTTATTTTAGTAGCTGATCCGCATTTACTCATAGCATCCAGTGCACCACATATATAGAAAATGTATTTCAAAATTAATTTTTAATTGCTACAAGGATAAGGGTCATTGAGATTGGGGAAGGTGAAACAAGGGCTTTCAAAGATCCAGGTTCGGCATGGAGGAGAGAATCTTTAGTATTTTAATGCTTTTGCCAGGACGTGTTTCTTTGCTGTACCCTTAGCCTTCAGTTTATATCAAATGGTTGTTAAAGTCCTCAAGCTTCAGGGCTTGTCAAAGTAGAAGTAAAATGAAATAGCAAAATAGACAGTATAAATGTCTATCCAGTGGATTATCTTTCAAGCAGGAAAAACAGCCCCAACAAAATGATTTCTAAAATAACCTGATAAAGTTATGGCCTTTTAAAAATCGTCTGCTATGTTTTATAATAACAGTACATTTCTAAAAAGAGTAAATTTTTTAATGCATATGTTGAGGGAGGGAGTTTAGTCTACTAATTTGATATTTCATTCATAAGGTTTTTATCAAAAATATGGGATCGCAAAGGAGGATAATATCCATTGCTTACTTGGCTCTGTCATGCATTGAGTTCGTAAGAATTAATAGTGGGGGCGGGGGTGGTGATTCTCTTAGATAAACGGAATAAGTGAATTGTCAGTGCACTTCATAAAAAAAATCTCCAGATGGAAGATGGAGCTCCGGATCATACGGCACTGATATATCTGGTTGTCATTCAACTTAACAGTAAATTGTAAATTATATGTATATTTTTAAGTGTGATCTGCCCCTTGTTTGCCCAGTGTATTTGAAAACATGTACAAAATAGATACTCACAGTAAAATGAAAAATGACGGATCCTGAAATAAGAAACACATCTGAAGGATGTCTGGATCCAGATTTATATTTAATAAGGAAAGTCTGCATATTATGTTAAAGCTGTGGTCCTGTCAAACATTCTAGACTACTTTTAAAGTCTACCACAAGGATTTAATACTGGTACTGAATTGATGGTTTTGTTTTTTCTTTTTCTTTTAGTCATTTGAGCCTTTTGATATCCTCATATGTCAGGTGGGCTAGGAGTGCAGTCTTATTTTTCAGTTTTGCTTGTATAATATTTAGTTGAGCAACATTCTGAAAGGTTTATAAAGCTTTACTTTTTTTAGTTGAACCAGTTAATATCTACAACAACAAAAAATTCAGAGAAATATTGTCAAATGAAGATTTAAAGTAGAGAATGACTCAGAACGGATCTAAAGAATGTCAGTGATTAATAGTAATTCTCTCATTATTGGTCCTGTAGTAAATAAGAAGTATGTTACTTTCTGACAAATTAGCCAACTGTTATATTTTTAATTCAGTATATAAAGTTATAACTTACCCTTCCACTGGAGGGAAAAAAATTAAATTGCTTCATTGGTATTTAACATCTTTTGTAGAGGTCACTAATTACAGAAGAGACCTCCTATGTTTCTATGTGGGTAATGGAAGACTTGAGGAGATATCAAATATTTTGGTTATAACAACGTGGGTGGTGGCTGGGCCACTTGCTGATGCCAAAGTTCATTTAGTAGCATGTCAACATGCACATATCTAAAGACTTCAATGCAGGTTCTTTGATAGCAGAAGAACATTTGGAAGAGAAAATGAATTTTTGCCATTTTTACTTAAGTGGAAATCGGCTGCAAATCTTTCGTCATTTTCAAGCTGGAAGATTAATCAGAAGGAGGAGAAAACGGAAGGTAAAGGTCTGCCTGTATCCTAATTTTTAAGCTGATTATTCACTTATCAAGTGTGTCACAGCACACATAACTTATATAAAATCATAACTCCGTTTGGTAGTAAGAAGAGAACTTACAAGACATAGTAAATATATTTTATTAGATGAACCAGTGTGTACACTAAACCTAAACTATTTTAAATTCATATGTTGGATCTTGTGATATAAGTCACTGAGTTAAGTTTTCTATCACAAAGCCAATAAACTATTTATTGACTTAGCTGCAACTTAGCTATAACTACTAATTTAGTATGAATTCTTAGCCATTAATTGCAATATTCTATTTGATAGTATTTCTAATAAATTATTAATGAATTGAACTTTAAAGCAGAAATAGTTCATTGAAAGGGGCTCTGTCAGGCTAAAATTTGCCATACATCTCTCTTCCCATCCTACAACAGTGGATTAGGGGACAGACAACTTTATGGTGCCTCCTACTGGGAAGCAAGGGGGCAACATTTGTGAAACTCTGCCCTTGATTACATTAGCCTCCTTCTAACTACCTGCCTCCATTTTTCTTTGCCTCCTCTATGGCTTAGGTTAATCATTGCCTCTGTCTAGATCTGAGCCTTATCCACAGGCTGAGTAGTGCTTACTCACACAAGTTGTCATCAAAGGATTCCAGATACAAAGGGCTTTTGGGTTGCTTCTGTTCCTACACAACTGTAACAAAGTGAAGAGACATTGTCAAAGGACAGCAGTGAGATGGGAGCCCAAAATCAAAAGTCTGATGTGCATGTGATAATTGTTCTTCTACAACATTCCCTTGTATTTTTATTTTTATTTATTTTTTTTAATGTAGAAGGTAGCATGGGTGAGGAGGGAAAGGAAAATATACCATACAATGTAAAAAAGAGGAAAGGCTGGAAGAGAGGAGCAGTGTACACATAATGGGAGTGGAGGGTAACAAGGTGGGATGAAAACCTGTAATACCCCTGCAGAGGGAAAAGAATAAGCCCTTATCTACACACAGACTTGTGCCATTTTAACTAAGGGCATGTCTACACATAGTTGCACTAGTTCAACTTAAGATGTGATTTTTAAACAAATTTAGTTTAAACCAGTGCAGAAGGTTGTACGTACCTTTATTCTGGCTTAGCTTAAACTGTTAGAAAGAGGTTTAAAGTAAACTGAAACAAGCTACTCTTAAACCGCAGTAGCAGTGTTGACAAAGGGATTTGCACCATGTAGTTAAACTAGCGTGAGTTTGTGTACAAGTTTGTATGTCGCCAAGGCCTAAGAGCTAGTGGCAGAGGCATTTTGCCTAGGCAGATGGAGAAGAAGATCCACCCTGTCCACAAGTGAATAATTGAGATTGTCCAGTCTCCTGATTCAAACCTATCTCATTCCATGGGCTCTGTTATTACTTGTCCACCATGAGTCCCTAGCATTGTAGAGTAGTGCCTAAGAAATAGAAGGCACAGTACAGGGCTATCACTGTGCAAATTACCCATGATACATTATTGATATTAATTGAGGACTAGGGCACTTCATAAGTAAAAACTATTGAGGGTGGTGCAGAGGGGAAATCTTGCATCCAGAGTACCTGGGAGGACTCTGCCAGTACTTCAGGAAAATACATACTGGAGCCCTGCCACCTTTGGGGAGGAGGGCGCATGCATCCCACTCCCCCTTTCAAGCAGCTGTCACCCTGGGGGCTCTTGGAGGGCAGAAGGCCTGCACTCCACAATCACACTGTGTGTCTGGCTCCTGCGTGAGGAGCCACAAGAGTGAAGGAGGAGGCTTGGCACAAGTGTCGGGCACAGTCTGGCTCATAGGGTGGTTCTTTTCTACTCGTTCGTCGATACCGATGGAAATTTGATTAAAAAACTCACCACCCTATATTGCTGTTTGCATTTTTTTTTACTAATATTGTTCACTTGGTTGTATAACCAATGGGAAATCCCCCCCCCTTTCCCCTCCACCAAATAAAAGGGGTTCTTTGAGGTGGTCTCTTGTGTATTTCCACTGTTGGATTCTGTTGATTGTGTTGATCTGGGTGCAGAAGGCTTTGGAGCTGAAGATGGCCTATAATGTCCCTTGAATACACAAGTGGTTTTGAAAAAACTAAGGCCTTGTCTACAGCAGGTATTGCCCCCATTTCAACTAGGGAGGCCAGTTGCACAGGTCTAATCCCCTAGTGTAGACAGGGTAAACTGCTATAAGGTGATCTCAAGCAGGGAGCAAGCTGTAACTGCACATGGTAGCTTTGTCTGTCTACACTAGAGAATTGCATTCTCATAGCTATGTTGTTGGCTTGCAGCATGACAAATCATCAGTGTAGACATGGCCTAGCTCCAGTGTTTCCTCAATCAAGTGAGAATGGAGACTAGTTATCTAGTCTTTCAGTACCTGGGTTGTAAAGGCCTGGCACACAGCACCAGTTTAGGCATTGACATCTTGCGGCAGACCAGACAGCTGATATGGACATCTGACTTGAGAAAAATAGAGGGGCAAGAGGCATACCTTGTAAATCTGGATTTATTAGGCTCTGACTTGGTTTTGATAGTAGGAACTAGCCCAAATCCCCAAGTGCACAATGGCACACAAATACTAAAATTGCCTAAAAATGATACTGTAAAATAAGTAAAAGCTAACTATATACAACTATTTTTTGAGAGAAATGACAAGAAGTCTGACAAAAACAGACTTCAGGCATAGGAGCAGTTCCTCTGATCACGGAAAAGAAGGAATTGAGACGGTTGTTGGCTGCACCTTCTTATATGGCCTTGGGTACTAAATGTTCAGTGCCCCAGGAAGGTGTTTGAGTGGCACCTTACAGGCATGTCTCTTCTAGAAGTTTCTGAAGCTCTGAGGTGCCAGGTGCACATCCCAACTGTGAGACTATGCAGAGGCAACACTTGAAGAACTACAGTTACTGGTAAGTAACTTCTCTTTGTGGAGTGCTTTAGAACTGACCTTTAAAGCACCAGCTGAGCAACATTTTTCAGTTGTATGTGAATTAATTGAAGGGTCTCACTTTTATTTTCTTATTTAAAAAAAAAAACCCACAAAAAAACACACGCTTGCCTGAGAATTCAACAGCCCTTGCTCTGCAAAGAGATGGCTTTTTTTTTTTTTTAAAGTATAATTTTGTTCGGACAGTTATTCCCATAATTAGTCATTCCTGCAAGAAGATGTGCGCACCACAGCTGCCTGAAAGCTGGTTGGTTTACCATCAGTCAGATAAGATGTAGATGATGCTGAGTGGCAAAGGAAAGTGGAAATGGCAAAATCTAGGAATATTCAAAACTGAGGGAGCCTGCCCACCCATTGGTAAAACAGTTAACAATCTCTGAGTTTTACTAGTCTTATTGCTGCCCTGGATTCTCAGCTAAGTGGTCAGGGATGCCTTTTCCATTTTGACTGAGAGCGCCTTTTCCTACCAGTTTAGGCTAGATTACTGCAGCGCATAATAGTAAAGTTCATTTGGAAACTTATAATGCAGCTACCTGCCTCCGAGCAAGATGGATCGGCAAAAACATATTACACTTGTTCTCTGCACAGGATGCCAATTAACTTTTGGGTGAAATCAAGATACTGGGTACAATCTACATAACCCCTATGTAGGCTTGGAGGCTGTTGCACCCTGTATGACCTGCCACACCACCTGCACTCATCCAGAATCCTTAACCTACATGGCATTTCCAATGTTAGGTCCTCTCCTTAGAAATTTACTTCTGCCAGAAATACATCTGCATTCCAGTCTGGCCATGTTCAAAAAGCACAGCTCCATTCATCCTGTTCACAAACTGCTGGCTGTGGTACCCAAAAATAAGCCTGCTGGCAAGGAATTTTCACTCTGTTTTTTAAAGTTGCTGCGTGTTAATGGCATGTAGTGGTTTTACTTCCTATACTTGGGCAATGTCTAACTACAGAACCTATGCCGGCATAGCTTTGTTGGAACAGCTAAGCCAGTTTAAACTCCCACTGTAGTAGATGCAGCCTATGCAGACATAGGAGGTTTTCTGTCAGTGTAGGAACGCCACCTTCCTGAACAACGTTAGCTATGTCGATGAAAGCACTTTTCCGTTGATGTAGCTCTGCTAGTCAGGGATGTGGATATTTTCATACCCCTAACCAATGTAACTATGCTGATACAACTTTTAAGGGTAGACTATGCCTGGGACATTTCTTTTGCTTTTTAACTTACTCCTGTAAAGTGATCCATATCCCTAAGTGTGGTGGGTGTCATAACTGTAGTGAATAGATAAGATCAGCAGTAGAAAGTAATACCGAGTTCTACATTATGGGTTCTACATTCAGCAATATTACCCCATTCCAATGATTTCCCCCCAGCACTTCTCACAGTGAATAATTACTAAACTTACCTTCCACAGCCACAAAAAGATTATTTGTAAATATTCTTTCAAGTAATGTCTTGTACTGTTACAGTTCTGGGGGAGGGGTTATTACAAATTTTATGAAGACCTGCAAAAGCCTCCCCATTTTCATATATATATGCATGAGAGACTCTTCACCACTATATCTAAGTGTGTATTATACTACGGCCATACAGTTTAAAACTGTCAGTGTGACCTGTAGCAAGAAATTGAATATTTGATGGAACAATAATTCAGATAACTAAAAAGGAACAAAAACGGCAACAACTCTCTCTCTCTCCCCCCCCCCCCCCCCCCCCCCCCCCCCCCTTTTCTGGTAAGCTGAAGTGAATTTTATTTTTAAGTGTTAAAAGCTTGTAGTAACTAGATGGTTGCACACAGCTTACTAAACTAAAATCAGGGATTATTAAATGAAATACCATGAATGGTGATAAAACAGACCTACCTGACTAAACAGAAATGCAGAGATTTTTCAGAAAATGTGGGTTTCTACAGCCAGACTTCTATGGAAGGAAATAAAACAACAATGGAAAAACTTGTCTGCAGTGTTGTGATAGCTGTGTTGGTCTCAGGATATTAGAGGCAAAGTGGGTGAGATAATATCTTTGATGGGACCAGGCTTTGGTGAGAGAGAGACAAGCTTTCAAGCTCTCACACAGCTCTTCGTCAGGTCTCGGAAATGTACTCAAGAGTGTCACAGATAAATACAAGGTGAAACACTCTACAGCTTAAATAGTTAACACATTTCAAGGGATACAGTGGGTGAGGTAATATCTTTTATTGTACCAGGTTTGTCTCTCTAATATCCTGGGATCAACACGGCTACAATTACACTGCATACAACATATTTCAAGGGCCCGTTCAAGGTGGAAGTAGCCAGTCATAGGACGAAAAGGGAGGGGGGGGTGAGCTCGGGGGGGTGGAGTTAGTGGGTGATGGTTGTAATGAATCAAATTTTGATGAATATTTTTCTTAAAATGGTTTAGTGCAGTGTCCTGTAAATTAAATATTTAAGGTAATATTCAGTAGGTATTTTCAAGTCACTGAGCTATCTGTATAAAATTGAATTAGAAAGTAAACACAAGTTTGTGCTTAAGAAATCCTGTTAACTTCCAAGTTCTATAATCAAGAAGTCCCCTAAGGTAGAAATTTGTAGTTGCCACAATTTAAGATGTAGACTGAATTGTTAAGTATTGTGAAATTTCTAAAGTTTTATTTCCTCATTTTCTGGTGTCTGCTGATCTGGAGAATTATATCTCTTGACTCCAAAATTTTTACGACTTCAGTAGTAATGCCAGTGCCACAGAATAAAAGATGCTACAGCATCTTTTTCACAACACTGCATCGGTTGAACAATTTCAGAAGCTGAAGTTTTATATTTGACAATGTTTTACTTTAGGGTGGGGTTTTGGGGTTGTTTTTTTCATTGGCACAATGCCAAGGAAGCCTGCAATGAACCACCCTAAGCAGCCTGATGTTAGACTAAATATGGGAAGTAAGGGATTGAGCACAGTATTAACTTTCAAGCTCTGTTTCCTTTTTTCTATTAAAGTGCTGATGAACAAGTATTTAACTCCCTTCTTGTTAATATATAGGGTAGAGAGAGATGCCTTCATTATCACTTCCACAATAATGGAGAAAGTCACCCATAATACAACTCAGATGAGTGTGTGTGTGTGTGTAATTAATATATATATTTAAAATCTAGCCGTACTGAATGCTGTTCAGGTAATAATTTTTGACTTTAGTATGAAGTATACTTTAAAAAGAATTTGACAGCATACTTACTTAAAATATGATAAAACACCACAGACTTCACTTACTATAACTTAAAACTGACTCCTTAATTCAGCTTGGCTCATTTTGAACCTGGTACATTTATAAACATCATGAATATTTTTTAGCTATAGGAGTAACCAACAAATAAATACTCCTAAATTTGCATATACATCTTATGTATGCATACTCCTAAATTTGCATAAATATTTTTGAGCCAAATGACAGTACTCGAAGGAAAATTTGCAGTAAGATAAATTTTTTCTGTTGAATGAGCTGTCTTAATTATTGCTGTGTAACTTTTTACAGTTTGATTACCTATCATTCAGTGTTAAATTCCTCCAGCACTGGTTGAAAAAAAATCCTTTGCTATTATCGGATACTAAATTCTTCCCAAACAAAGCAGCTATCTCTTGCATGGTAAAAATACAAAGTCATTGCAGTTTTACACCAGATCATGATTTTTATATCAGACTTCTAAAGTTTTCATAATGGGGAGGGAAAAACACTTCTAAGCTTCCAGAGGTTAGTGTTTGAAATATTTACTTTGAAAAAAGCAATTCAAGCGTTTCATTTAAAAAATCTTCCATGAAAGCTGGAAAACATTTACTACTTATTAACCCTGCGTTTGATGCATAGGTTGACAGTATTTTATGGGGGAGTGTGTGTTTAAACACGGGTCTTTGATACACAAAAGCCAGGGAAGCTCAGATTTCTCAATCAGTTCTTTAATAGCGGTTGTGGCAAGATATTTGCAGGACATACATACAATAATATCACATATTGCTTTTAGATCCCCCCTGAAAATTCTAGTCAACATAGAGTTTAATATGGGGTGATTAAATATCTATGCTTTTGTGGATGATGTTGATTATGAAAGGATTTTACTCAGTTTTGAGTCTGATCAGATATTTCAATGGAATTACTATACTACAACCACTAGGTATCTGGACCAAAATAGGAATGTATGAGCCTCCCTTATGATGCACGTTGAGGCTTATCACATCTCACTTCATTTGTCAAGCACTATTACATAATTTAATTTAAAATGTCTGTTGGACAAAAGATTAACATTTTCAAAGCACCTGCTGTGCTTAATTGTTGTGAATGTTATAACAACTAGGTCAAAAAGGCACTTCTTAAGGGAAATATGGATGGTTCAGGAACATCATTAATACCTAAAAACATTTGTGTTATCCCCATTGTTCTGTGGACATCACATTTCTAGTGAGGTTCTGAGAGGCAATATCTCCCTCAGCAAAAACAGATTTAAAAAAAAATAGGTGAACCACAGAAAGGGCAAAATCTAGAAAAACATCTAACCACATCTGTCTTTGTAAGTTGAAGACAAAAATCTTAACACCTCTTAAGCTTTCAGAAATGCCAGAATGCTGGGGGATTTTGTTGTTTTAAGATTTCTCACCGTTTTGAGCTAATTGTTGCAGTTACTTAGTCTCTGTTTGGGCTGAAATTTGTAGGATTTCATTTCTGTGCAGATAGAGGCCATTTTTCTTTAAATGTAATGTCATTAATAAATGCTTATCTAATTTCGCATAAACTTGCCATTTTTCGGATACAGTCAGGTTTTTAGATTGTTCATTTTTTTTAACTGAAGTGTAAAAATGGGATCAACTGTGCAATACAAAATATTTTAAAAGGGGAAGATAACTAGTTATACTACAGAATGATGATGCTTTCCTCCAAGTTTTCCCCTTGGATTCTAGAAAAACTGCAGTTGAAGATTTTGAGTTCAACTTCCTGCTTTGCGTTATGATTACTTGCATTTTTATCTTGCATATCTAGGGCATTTCTATGAAATTAATCCCTTCAGCCATAGACATTCATATTTCAGAATGGTTTCATTTGTTTTATAAAACTGGATAATTTGCATATCACACTGTTTAGCCACATCACTTGTCCCGGCCTGAAGAAGTTTACAATCTAAGTTAGACATAAAGCAAAGCATGGTAAGCAAATGGTGCTAGAGGGGGTTGGGAGGATGATGGTGGCAAAAATATTTGTGTATGCTTTATATTCCTGAGGTCACGAATACAGGTCTGTCGCATCTTAGGCGCATTTAACATGCACAATTTCAGCTTTATGCGGTCAGCAAAAACAAAAAAAAAGAGAAAAATAACAATTTAAATACTGTTTCTGTAGTGCGGGCGATTCCGCCCGCCATTACACTCAATGTAATTTTGACTATATGCGATTTTCGCTTTAGGCGCTGACTGCGGAACGTAACCCCAGCGTAAGATGAGACAGACCTGTATGTATTAAGCTACAACACGATCAAAAGTCATATTTGAGATATAGAAGTATATGAAATCTTCCATAATTTTCTGTTGGGTAAAATGCTTTTGGGCTGACACACGTAACTGAATTTCATATGTGTTCTGAAAATCCTTACACAAATCATTGCAACTTTGGGAGACCTGCATAACATTGCTAAATATGAACCATTTATAATTACGTACAAGAGAGTCCTGTTGGTAAATATGACTTCTTCCTCATTTTAAATATTCTACACAATACTTACAAATATAGCAAATACAAACATACATCTCTCAAGAATAGCCTTTTATTTTATTTCTGCGACTCTAATATACCAGTCAGGAAGTGCTGAGTCATTCACTGTTATCACCAGTAATATAGCAGCACTGCTCAGTTTTCCCAAACGTCTTGGCACTGAGGAGGACTCAAGGTTTCACCCAGTTTGTTTTCAAATCCCAGATGTGCTCTGCCTCACTTTGTACTAGGGTGACCAGATAGCAAGTGTGAAAAATCGGCACAGGGGGTTGGGGGTAATAGGCACCTATATAAGAAAAAGGCCCAAATATTGGGATTGTCCCTATAAAATCGGGACATCTGGTCACCCCACATTGTACTGAGTCACAGAAACATGCTTCTGCCCCTTTTTACTGAAAGCAATAAGAAAAGATATGTACTCAAAATGAGTCAGAAGTTCAATAAACCAAGAAAGAAGGTCTGGAAATGTTAGTTTCTGCAGTCACATCAATACATGGCTCTTGGGTATATTTGCCGCTCCTGTTCCCAAGACTCCTGACTGTTGAATGAAGTATCTGGGCTTTCTGCCTCCAGTAATTCTGAGCCTGTTTTGGCCAAACTGAAATGGTAGGAAACCCTTCTCTGTCTAGTTTCTAGGCTGGATATATGTTTTGGTACTATGGAAGTGCGTAGGTACCACAAAGAAGGTACTATGGAAACCTCTAAGATAATCTTTACCAATGAAGGAACTAAATCTTGAGAGTTAGGAGTAAGCTTATTACATTTCAACGTCAATGAAGGCTCGTCATATTAGACTGTTGGGCCCTTTTCCTCACCTCCCAGTCTATATAAGTATTAGGTATTACTATTATTTCATAGTTCCTATACATCCTGACTTTGGCTAATATTGACCCAGTACACCAAAAAATGGGACAGCGATAGTTACAGTGAATCATTTTTAGGACAAAAAATTACTCTAGTTCACTCAATGGAGAAATTCAGTCATTCATTCCACTTGATCACACTCAAGATGTCAAAAGGAAGTTGTTTCATCATGGACTGGAAATGATTACATTTTGCCCCACAAGATTCAGGAAGGAGTCACTTGGAATGTGATTATTGACTGAGCGAGTGTAACTAATCTGGCACCTGTGGATCTTCAAGATGCTTACATTCATGTGCCAATAGCTACTTCCAACTACAATATTGTGACATCTGGTTTATTAGAACATCAGTTCCCTGAGTTCTGATGAAAGTGTTTCGTACTAACAGACCATTTAAAGAAGGTGTGGACTTGTCTCTTTGTGTCTCTAGAGATAATGGAACTTTTTCAACATAGTGTCAAACGAGTCCAAAAGTCTATCTCTTACCCAGGAGGTTACACATCTTGGAGTCCATTTCAAAAGAGATGGAAACATATTTATCCTAAGAGTCAGAACTTTGCCGCTGCTTTCTGATTCTATTGCAGTGGTGTGGAGGGTAAAGAACAAAACGTGTTGGGTCTCCTGATAACTTGTCTTGAGGGCATTCTATGGGAGAGGTCCAGGAAGTGTACCAAATCCTCTATGGTAAACTTGACTTCTTCGATTAAATCTTATATTTAGAAGTCCTACTTGTTTAAAGTGTTCTGTGTCATTAGAAGGGTCCACATTAACCAGTCTAGCTACTTCTAGTCTGAGAGGGGAAGTGTAAAGTCACAACTTGGTCTTCCCAACATTCCTTCAGAAGGAAGAAATAGAATCACATTTCAGGAGTTGTTCCTGAGTAATCTCCCACATCCTCAGTCCTTCACATAATGGACTATTTGATGTATCGTAAAAGATCCAGGATGGTGGTGTAGCAATTAGAATTGTTATCTGTAAATGATGTTTCTGTATGTAATACCCCAATATGGAACTGTCCTTACTTGCTTTTGCTGATTTTCCTGATCCTGCTGTGCTGAATCATTCCCTAACACAGTGGTCCCCAACCTTTTTCGTCTGGCAGCTGCCAGACGACGAGCCACGGAGGACCGTAGCGGCGGACGAGCATCCGCCGAAATGCCGCCGACAAGCAGCAACATCAATAGGCGTCGCTGTCGAAATGCTACTGACAAGCAGCGTCATCCAGAGGCATCACTGCCGAAATGCCGCCAAAAATCGGCGGCATTTCGGTGGCGACACCTCTGGATGACGCTGCTTGTCGGCGGCATTTCGGCGGATGCTCGTCCACCGGCCAGTACGCGGGCACACTTAGATGCCCCGGCGGGCGCCATGGCACCCACGGGAACTGCGTTGGGGACCCCTGCCCTAACAGGTCCAGGAATTATAGCATGGACACCTTTGTTACCACCTTATGTCCCCAAGTGGAGTTATTGCACAGTTGAGAATTGGGGCCTTCACTTGCATAATCTTATACCTTTTCCTGACATCAAATTGCCTGTCTAATATCTTACAGCTTTGCAGTGGCAGAGGGAGAGGTTGGCAATTAGAAAAACTCGAAGTTAAATAAAAACTTACTGATAACTTGTTAGAGATGGCAGATTATTTCACTTTCAACTGGAGCGATTAGAATGAGAGATTATGAAAGCTCAGTGCAGCAAACGGTGCCCAATTCAGTCCTTAAATCATGTTTGTGTAAAGGAAAAGTAATTGATTTTTTTAAAACAATGTTTAGTTTAGTAAAATTCAGTCAAGCTCTAGGAAATGATTCGCCACTGTGAATTCGTTCTGTCAAATTTACAAAATCCAGACAATAACTACATGTACTGGAATAAGTGTTAAGTAAATTGTGTTAACTTGATTATTTAATTCAAATAGTAATATGTGGTACACTGAATGTTCAAAAAGCACTGGTGAAGTTTTTTCATTGTCATGCAAGTTGAATGTTAATATCTGATTGTTAATGAAACCCATGTCTGGACTCTTTGAGGGTGGTATAGTTTTTTAAATGTTTTGTATATATTGTGATATATCCTCATAATTTTTCTTTGAGAATCTTAAAGGAGTTTGTCTGAAATGAAGTAATCTCAATCTCCATACTCAGCCTCCTCTCTGTATGGAATATATTCTGTCCAGTGTTTAAATACTCAATTTATTCCAAACCAAACTAAGATATACCTATGCACATTTTTTCTCATATTTTAATAAAGTCAGTGAAAGTTAAAGAATTGTGAGCTTGTAATAGGTTGCATGACACAAACTGAAGTTGATGCCTGTTTGAAAATTAGACTGGAGGTATTATTTCCCAGACTGTTCTTTCTGAATGAATAACTGGTTTTCATTAGTAGGATGATGTCTCCCATCTAAATGAATATCAAAAGTAATAATACAATTATCAAATCTGTTGCAGAATGAAGATACTAAGTGTAATACAATTTTTTTAAATATTTGTAAAGCTTCTTCGGTGTAGTTAGGTATTACTGTATGTGGCCATTATTTTATAGCCATATCTTTATTGTTTTTCTGTTTGTTTTAACAGCCCAGAAGGAAGAGAAGAAGAGTGAGGATAAACCCTTAGAACCTACCACAGCATCAAAGAAAGGGGTTGCTTCAGCTTCTACAGTTGAGAAACAGACGTCTTCCCTGTCCAAAAACCTTGGTCCAAAGAAGTCCCCATCATTTACTAGCACTTCACTAACTAAACACCCAACTAAATATTCTGCTGCGAGCTTCAAAGGTGTAATTCCTAAGAAATCTTGGCTTTCATCAGGCAATGTTTCCTCTTCAAAACAGTCACCTCTTTCCCATGGTTCACCATCAGTTTCCAAAAAATCAGTTGTGTCTTCCAATTTACCTGGAGGGCTTAGAAAAACGGCAATGTCTTCCACTTCAGCTACGTCTGCAATCGCACAAGCAAAAGGAGCAGCTAACCCCACTCAATCACAACCCAACTCTCAAATTCGACAAAATATACGACGATCCCTCAAAGAAATTTTATGGAAAAGGTGGGAATTCAACACACTTACTGTGTACAGTAACTCCTCACATAACGTTGTAGTTATGTTCCTGAAAAATGCTACTTTAAGCGAAACGATGTTAAGCGAATCCAATTTCCCCATAAGAATTAATGTAAATGGGTGGGTTAGGTTCCAGGGAAATGTTTTTCACCAGATGACAAACTATATATATATACATACACACACACACTCTGTTCACAGCTATGATGATTGTGAAGCTTGGTTGAGGTGGTGAAGTAAGAGGGTGGGATATTTCCCAGGGAATGCCTTGCTGCTAAATCAGTGGTTCTCAANCTGTCTCTCTCTGTGTCCCTGTCCCCACCCTGCTCTATATGGAGAAGGGGTAAGCGGGGTATAGGAGCAGGAGGGAGGGGGACACCCTGACATTAGTCCCCCTCTTCTCTTCCCCCCTTCCCGCCCCCCCCCCCCCCCCCCCCCCCCCCCNGTGTCCCTGTCCCCACCCTGTTCTATATGGAGAAGAAGGGGTAAGCGGGGTATAGGAGCAGGAGGGAGGGGGACACCCTGACATTAGCCCCCCCTTCTCTTCCTCCCTTCTCTTCCCCCCCCCCACACACACACACAGCAAGCAGGAGGCTCGGGGAGAAGCTCCAAGGCAGAGGGCAGGAGCAGCACATGGCAGTGGGGGGAGGGATAGCTGCAATTGCTGGCAGCTGCTGCACAGGGAACTTAGGGGAGTAGGGAGCTGATAGGGGGGCTGCCGGTCCACCCTGGTTCCAAGCCCCCACCAGCTAGCTGCAACAGGCTGCTCTTCCTGCAAGCAGCGGACAAAGCAGGCGGCTGCCAAACAACATTAGAAGGGAGCATTGCACAACTTTAAATGAGCATGTTCCCTAATTGATCAGCAACGAAACAACTTTAACCGGGATGACTTTAAGTGAGGAGTTTACTGTAAAGACATTAACAAACTTTGAAATAAATGTTTAGACTTCACTGCTCTTTAACAGTGATAAGGAGGCAGTGACTTCATGCTTCAAGTGAAATAGTTGACATAAGCTTAGCATTAAAGTGAAGTAAAGAAAGTTTGGTGATATCTCACATTCAGAGGTAAAAATTCCAAATGCACAGAATCAGAATTGAATGTTAAATGTTCTTAAAGGGCAGGGGAAAAAACCTGAAGTATTATGATGGCAATTTTAATATGAAGTCTTAAATCACAACATAGAAACTTTTATAATGCAGTTGTTACTAAGTTAAAATCTAAAGAAAATATACAGAATACAGTATGATTAATATACTTTCCTGTTGCCAAAGGATAGAAGCGTGTGATGTATAGGTTTACCCCTTCTCTTATCTCCCCTCCAAGAAAAAATAGTAGTAATCACACCATTTAAAAACACATCAGTTATTGACAAACACTAAAGCACCATGTAATTTCAAACTATTGCTAATTAGTTTTAAAATAAAATAAAAAATCAGAGATGGTTACACAAACAAGTACAATGTCATCTTAACTTTTCCTCTTTAGTGGTAGGGAAACTAACTTATTGTAGTTCCCTTCAAAAGTGAAAACAAAAATACTTGTGTGGAGAACATTGCCTCTAAGGCCTCGAACCTGTAAACATTTAAGTACGTGATTAGCTTCATGCATGTGAGTAGCCTCACTGAATTCACAATTTATTTATTTTTTGAGATTTTGCTCACAATTAAAATTGCCAAACTTATTTAATATCAATGTTGTATTTAGAGGAAGTATAATAATTTTTTTAATTTTTTTTTTGTACAGAGTCAATGATAGTGACGATCTGGTCATGACAGAGAGTGAAGTGGGCAAGATAGCACTGAATATTGAAAAGGAAATGTTTAACTTGTTTCAAGTTACAGACAACCGATATAAGAGTAAATATCGCAGTATCATGTTCAATCTTAAGGACCCAAAAAATCAGGTTTGTGTTCTTAAACGCTGGGTATATGCTAAAATATATGAAACCTCTTTGACACTTAACATTTTTAATTTCCATCTGCAAAACTCTACTAGCTCTAAATTTTGAGGCTGTAGAACTTACCCGAAGTTATTCCAAAATCATTCACATCTTGACTGAAAAGAAGTGATTTTTATCATACAGTTATCCAAAATGTCTTTGTATGTGACTCATTAATTCCTAGCAAGCTTGGTTACTTTGATTCAGAATACGATACTGCTTATAATTATATATTGGGCAAAGGTGGCAAGAAATTCCAACTCTCTCTACCTTTCTGACATTGTGTGACACGTTGGATGACTTCAGCCAGAGTGGATCCACAAATTCACTGGAGATGAACAGAATGATGATTCTTTTAAAACATGAATTAAATGCTTGTGAAAATGTAGATTTGAGAGCAGAGTAAGCTGAGGTCCTTTTTATTCACAGAACAGGTATAGCATAGGTAGTGGTAGTGCAAGCTTTCCTCACACCACTTTGGAAATGCAGTTCACCTTACACTGGAGGATTACTTTTAGTGATCAGAAAATAGTTCATCTGTATGCCCATTCAATCCTTGGTATCTGTTCGTACTAAGCCTTTTCAATTTTGCTTACACCTAGTTAGTACCTTTTAATATGGAGTTAATAAATTAAGGAATAAAGTTCATTATTCTGCAAGAAGAATCTCCTTTACTAGTTATCTAACTCTTAGTATTCTTCAACATAGCAGTAAAGTAGGTTTTTGTTTCAGGGACTTTTCCATCGTGTTCTTCGTGAAGAGATTTCTTTGTCAAAGCTAGTGAGAATGAAGCCAGAAGAACTTCTCTCCAAAGAGCTGTCTATGTGGAAAGAGAAACCAATCAAATCAGTAAGTAATGTAATTCTGTTTATCATGTATTCACATAGGAATTGTTGATGGGTTTGTGATGTTAATAAATGACTTTCCAGAGTCACGTGCACAAAAGTTTGTTTGTTAACATTTGCTGAGGGTGAGAATTTTGGCAGACCAATACATTTTGTAGCCATCAGTGGTTATTGAAAGAATAGGTAATAGGGTACAAAGTAGGGTACATTTGTAATTAACTATTTCAAATAGGCAATAGGGTACAAGTATATATGTGGGTTTTTGACGTTAGAATATAATTTTATGCTTTTCTTAGATGGCAGAGTCAAGAAGTAAATCTCATGAAAGCAAGAAGTCAGTCATAAAACAGGAAAACATACCAGATGTAAATATGGAAGATTCTCCACCAGTGTCTGACTCAGATGTAAGTATAAACAGTTCTTTAAGTGCTGAGCCACTGAGGAAAATATGACAACTAGTTCTGCATACCAGTCACCAAACAATGAGTTTCTAAATATGTAAAATAACCATTTGTTTTTTACAAGGATTTGCGTTTTAATTTTAGGAGTGCACCAAGCTTAATGATGGGCATACTACTGCAGACATTCTTTAAAATCAGACACTATATATTTATCTACCTTTGATGCTCATTTTAAAAAGATATTAATTTTTAGAAGTGATCTTTGTTTCTGAAGAGTTGATCTATGCTTTCTGATAACTTTCCATATGAAAACACAATCGATAATATCACAGTTTGGTTGCTGGGAAAACTTCTGATTTGATAGGACATATTTTTGGCGTCAGATGGGGACTGAGAGCAGAACAACTTTTAAAAAAGAGAGCTCTTGATTTCCTGTGATATGTCCTTACTAAAGACTGAGGGGGGAAAAAGAAACACAGGTAAAGTGATAATGTATAAAGAATGTTTTCAAAATACAATGCCTTTTCAGAGGTGCTGAGACCAAATGACTTTTTAAGGTTTTTGTTGTTAAAACAACTAAAATTCAAATTATGGATTCCAAAGGCTTTGATATATTTGAAATTAATGAACAACCAGTCATTTTTGTTTTTTGTTTCTGCATTTGTTCATTTTTAGGAGCAGCAAGAATCAACCCGAGATGCACCAGAGAAAAGTAGTGCTACCCTTCTGGATATTTTTAGCAGTATGTTAAAGGACACAACAAGTCAGCATCGAGCCCATCTTTTTGACCTGAACTGCAAAATCTGTACAGGTATACATAATGTTCAGTTTAGAGATAATGTCAATTTAGTGTCGCACATAAGAAATCTTATGTGTAAAGGGCCAGTCCAACACTCACTGAAGTCAGTGAGAAGATGTCTATTGACTTTGGTAGGCTAGGACCAAGCCCATGTTGAATAAACTGGTCCTTTATGTAGTTGTGTAGAATTAATTGATATAATTATCTTTTTTTTATTTAGACCACCTTAGCTCTACTTAGTTATTTATTTAGTATAGGTATAATTTTCTGTTTTGAGAGAGAAGAATGCTTAACTGCAGATGCTATATGAATTATTTGGTTTTTCTTTCCAGCATGATTTATTATATGAGTAACAATAAATAAAACTTTTGTTTGTCTAATTTAAAGGTCAGATTTCAGCATCTGATGATGAACCAACACCAAAGAAATCAAAATTGTCAATGACTTCTGCTAAAAGGATGGAGACACAATCAAAGCCAGAAGTAAAGCCAAAGTATGAAAGTTCTACATCAACTGCAGAGCCTGAAACAGAGGCAGTATCTGAAAACACAACAGAAACTCTTGGATCTGTAACAGAGACAGTCTCTCAGTCAGTCTTGGAAACAACATACTTTCCTACAACACAGGGGCATAATAATGCAGAATCTACTTTGCCTGAAGAGGTCTCCATTTATCCTACTTCTTGCATTGCAGGAGTTGTCACTACAGTAACTGTATCTGGCAGGGACCCCAGAACGGCAATGAGCAGTTCATCTGGTACTGTGACCTCAGCATCACATTCCAGCCCTGCGCCTGACAAAGTTTCCATGGTGGAATCCAGACAGGAAATATCAAAATCTGTTTTAACAGCTCCTAAATCAATATTAACAAAACCATCATCCTCACCAGATCCAAGATATTTGACAGTTCCACCATCACCAAATATCAAGTGTGTAAATTTTATAGTAAATCAACCTCCTGAGCCTTTGACATTACTGTTTTCTACCAATAATGTTTTTTCTATATTAAGAAGAAAGGCAGTTCAGATTTTAAAATATGTCCTCAGAAAATCTTTTGATTTATCATCCCCACATTTTTCCTCTCCAAATGGCGTACTCTGCCTACATTAAAAGCAAAGGGCGTTATGAATGTGGGATAAAGGGTATATAAACTTTAGTACAAATAGAGAGAATCAGTGGAGTTACTCCAAATTTACATGGGTATAGCTAAGAGCAGAATTTCATCCTAAAATTAAAATATTCTTAGATTTGATTTGGGGGGAGGGGGGGGGTTTGGAAATTGTCTCACTAATTGATCAATTTAGTAAAATGTCACTTACATTCAATATGCATAACAGGGAAAACAAACATACCCTATAATTTGGATGAAATACTTTTTTGTTGTTTTTCAGTTTTTTCCAAAGTCAGTTATAATTTATAGTCACATTCAGTTCTTTACTATGAGGATGTTTTCATACATACAGTATCATTCACTTATTTAGTGGAAGATGCTTAAATTTACTATAGAGTCTGAGATAATATAATCACATTGCTAGCCTGACTCTACAAAATATGTCCCTCACAGTACCCTTCATTCCCTGTCTCAGCATATTTGTTTTTATTTTCAGTAGCTCCTTGTATTCTTTCACCAGGATTCAGTTAATTTCCAAGCATAATTTAGATAATTATTTGGATTCTTAGTAGAATTAGATGTTTAAATTTTCTCAGAATATCTATTCACTTGTTTAAAATGCCTAAATAGTTGAGGAGTGGGGGGAGGCAGAAGAAAAAAGGGAAAGTGTCATTTCTAACCTTTTTCTCTCCCCTGATTTTGTTTTGCAGCACCACAGAGTCACGGTCCCCTCAGGATGGAGATACTTCCCTCTTTCTTTCTCGTCTCAGTACCATTTGGAAAGGATTTATTAACATGCAAAGTGTGGCCAAGTTTGTCACTAAAGCATATCCTGTCTCTGGGTGTTTTGAATATCTTAGTGAGGTTAGAACAGATGTTTGTATGTATAGAATACATCTATATTTTTTGCTTGTTACAAAGATTCAGGTCACTTGTTAAATATTGCTACACTGAAATTATTACAACACTAAATGGCATCACTTTACTAAAATGAAAAACTATCTGTTTGGCTAAGTATACCAGTGTGAAAGTTTTGGAGGTAGGAAGCATTTTAACGATGAATAAACTACAAAAAGTGGTTGATATTTTACATTACAACTGTCACTGAGCATAGGGTGGGTATCTATTTGGTATAAAACAAGCAGACAATTCTGATACTGACTAGAGATGGTCAAATAATATTTGCCAAAATTGTCAAAATTATTAGGCAATATTTTTGAACAAGTTATTCAACAATTTACTTTTAAATTATTCACCTTGCTCTAATACTGAACTTAACATTAGAATATTGGCACTATGGGCACACTGTGCAAAACCACTTCTGAGCTTTTTAAATACTGGTAGCAAGTATAAAAATTGCTTTATATTTGAATACATAAACAAAATACTTACATAATACTTTTAGAATAGCAATTATAATTTGATGCGATGCATCTTTTACCTTTTTAAAATATTGTAGTGTACTGCACTGAACAAAACAAATTGTTTTCTGGTAAGGAACTAATTTTTTTTTCATTATAATCTCCTATTTCTAGGGGACCACAAAAACTGTAAAGTTAAGACTGATGTTGTCTTAAACCTTCCTTCTTTTGCACCTGTAATATCGAACAATATGGGTAGGATTTTCAAAAACACTTGGCATTGGCCTAACTCTGCTCCCATTGAAGTCAGTGGGAGTTTTACTATTGACTTCCTTGGGAACAGAGTTAGGCCAATTCTGGAAACTTTTGAAAATCCCACCCTGCATCTAGAGATTAGGCCATCGGGGCCGGATCCAGTGCTCATTGAAGTCAACAGAAAGACACCCAGTGACTTCACTGAGCACTGGATTAAGCCTCAGCTGTGTATGTGGTTCCGACTAAAGTTGGAAAATTTCTGTTGTAGATCCAGTAAACCTATATTAAAAGTCCAGTTTTCAGTGTTGTTTTTGATCTGACTCTTGGCAGTCAGACTTTTAAATATGTAATATATGTAGGGCTTCTGTTTTTCAGGGTTTAGAAATGTCATTGTGGGGGGGTTATTTTTAAGAATTCTTTAGTTTTATGTATCTGTCCAAAATCAGGGTTTTTTTCCGTGTTGTCTGTTTGGATACACTGCATTGAGTAATGAATATTATATAAATTACTCATTACATTAACATATACTTTGGAATGTTCCCTAGTGTATTGTAAGGTAGTACTGTTTCAAATAGCACTATTTTAAAGCGCACCCACAGCGTCTACATGGACCACTTAATGCGCAATACACTGTGCTTTAGAAATATTCCCCCCATAGTCCACATCACTGCTTTGAGTAGACAAGCCATTAGTACTCAGTAATCCTATCCAGTGTTTTTCTGGTGTTTATTCGATAAACACTACTTTCATTTTTTTATTTATGTATAAATTTGTTCTCTTTTGCATTGGATGCATTTTATTGGTTATCACTAAAAACCTCAAATCCGAAGCCCTAAATATATGGCAATGTGTGCATATGTTCAGACAAACTGCTGTTCCACTCAAAATAGAGACTTCACATTTAAAGAAAAATATAACTTTTTTTTTTTTTTTTACAGTAATTCTTTTTGGAACAAGTTCTGTAGTTCTAAAACAAGAAGCCCATTTTAAAAACCGTAAGAATTATTTAGTTATTAAAAGGCTTCAGGATCCTTAGGGTCCTCTAAGAGCTAAAAATGGCCTTGTTTTAGCTTCAGTCCTTGAATTGATGTTTTGAGGTATCTATGACTGTCTTAAGCCACTCTTGGCATGGAAAAAGCAGCAGTTAAAAAAATGGACTTTGCTTAAAACTTACTTAGAGACATAATTTAAAAAATATATATTTTTCAGGCCAGGTTTGAAAAGTATGATCTTCTGGTATTATATTAGATGGACCACTGGTCTGATCCACTATGGCAATTTATATGGTCCTCTGAGAAGTGAGATATTGCACTTTTTATTATTTTTAATTGAATAAAAACAAATGGTAGAGGTATATTTTATTTCTGGGAGTATGCAGATCTGAGTGACCTACTTTTACAAAAAAGTGTGCGTTTGTTAATATCAGAACATTGGAAACTTTCTCCCTTTTTAAAGCACATTTTATGAGGGTATTTATATTATATTTTGTATCAGAATATAAATGTGTGTTTTAAGGCATGACTTTATTATTTTTAGTTGTAATGTGGGAGCCATGGTGGTAATCACTTACAGTATTTGTACTGATAAAATTTCCTGTAGCATTCTGACTGAGAGACCCTAACTAGAACACACATGGCTCGTATTCATGGGGCATAACATTCTGTTAAATTGCAAGTAAGGAGAAGAATTTATACTGCTCTACTGGGAATTAGGGTGTTAAAAAATTCACTGGTGTATAGAAAGAGGTACTTACCTGCTCAATGCAAAGCAAATGAGCAGATTTAGCTGATGGTGCATATGGAAGTCCTTCAACTTTCATTGTCATTCTGGACTGCCTTTTTCCACCCTCCCAGTAATGTGCAATAACTACATTCACCTTGCAGTTAAGAAATAGGCAGTCTCATATTAAAATACACTGCATCGCCTAAGTCATAAAAGGCAGGCTAAAATATTATAATGTTATAGCCTCCTCTTCCTGGAGCATAGCATCCAATAGGCTATTGGGATGGGGCAATCTATATTGCTTTTAAACAACATATTGTGTGTTTATGACGCTTTCTCATATTACCGTGTAATACTTCTTGTTTAGGATTTACCAGATACAATTCATATTGGTGGGAGGATCTCACCGAAGACAGTCTGGGATTATGTTGGCAAACTCAAATCTTCCCTTTCTAAGGTACTCACTTAAAATCCTATGTATAGCAGTGAAGAAGAAAACTAATTTTATAAAACATAATCATAGAATCCTAGAAATGTAGGTCTGGAAGAGACCTTAAGAAGTTTTCAAGTCCATCCCCCTGTACTGAGGCAAAACTGAATAGATGTAGACCATACCTGACAGGTGTTTGTCCACCCTGTTCTTAAAAACCTCCAATGATGGGGATTCTACAACCTCTCTTGGAAGCCTATTCTAGCGCTTAACTACACTTATAAAGTTTTTTCTAATATCTAACCTAAATCTCCCTTGCTGCAGATTAAGCCCATTACTTCTTATCCTATCTTAAGTGGACATGGAGAATTGATCACCATCCTCTTTATAACAGCCATTAACATATTTGAAGACAGTTATCAGGTCCCCCCATGCCCATTTTTTTTAACCTTTCCTCATTGATCAGGGGTTCTAAAGCTTTTATCATTTTTGTTGCTTTTCTCTGGAGTCTGTCCAATTTGTCCACATCTTTCCTAAAGTGTGGTGTCCAGAATTCAACACAGTACTCCAGCTGAAGCCTCAGCAGTGCTGACTAAAGCAGGACAGTTACCTCCCATGTCTTACATACGACAAATCCTGTTAATACACGCCATAATGATATTGGCCTTTTTCGCAACTGCATTACATTGTTGACTCGTATTCAATTTGTAATCCACTATATTCCCAGATCCAGCACTACTACCACCTAGTCAGTTATTCCCCATTGCATATTCGTGCATTTGATTTTTCCTTCCTAAGTGTAGTACTTTGCACTTGTCTTTATTGGCAGTTCTGATATACACCTCTACCTCGATATAACGCTGTCCTCAGGAGCCAAAAAATCTTACCACGTTATAGGTGAAACCGCGTTATATCGAACCTGCTTTGATCCACCGGAGTGTGCAGCCCCGCCCCCCTGGAGCACTGCTTTATCACGTTATATCCGAATTCGTGTTATATCGGGTCACGTTATATCGGGGTAGAGGTGTAGTTTTAATTTGCTACACCTCCAATATTATCTGAGATGATGCCCAGGAATCCAGTGGAAACATTTAAAAGTTAAAAAATTTTAAATTGGATTTATTGAAGAAAAATGTAAATTTGTGTATTTTGAGCATCTTAACCATTTTGATCCTCTACAATGTTGACTGGCTCAAATGCCTTACTTACTGCTCTTTCGTGAGTAAATGAGTATACCAAGTGAACCAAGAGAATTTAATTCTTTAGTGTTAAATATTTATATTCAAGATTAAAAGAGGAAAAGGGATTATGTAATGTAGGCAAGAGGCTTTACCATTAAAAACACTTTGATGGAAATGGAAAATCCATGCCTTACAATATTAATATCTGTCATGATGCATCACAGTAAGAATATTCCCTTCATCAGTATTGCTGGAATGCTCAGACTACTGATTTATTAAGGGGCAATATTTAGATGCAAGGTAGACAAGTAATGTTTGTTTTCAAAATTGTGTACGGCTTAAAACTAATTCTATTTTTAATTTAAAATAATAGTTTTAAGCACAGATATATTCATTTCAATTACAGTATTGCCCTAATGTAGACAATTGGTGTTGATTATTGCCACAATTTATAGAATATTTTTTCTTTTAATTAAAAGTGAAGTACTTTCCAATGTAGTAACATCCCATTTAGCACTTCATTTGCTAGTTTAGCACTAGATCAACAATTTCCCCTTGTACTTTTGTATTGTAGGAACTGTGCTTGATTCGTTTCCACCCTGCAACAGAAGAAGAGGAAGTTGCCTATATTTCTCTCTACTCCTATTTTAGCAGTCGTGGTCGCTTTGGTGTTGTAGCTAATAACAACAGACACGTCAAGGACCTCTACCTGATCCCGCTGAGTGCTAAGGACCCAATTCCATCCAAACTCTTGCCCTTTGAGGGACCAGGTAAGCACATAATTTGTGGGAGGCTAAATGGTACCCAAAATTAAATCATAATTTCAAACATTTTAACCAAGACAAATGATGTTACTGATTTTAGGTGTAATACATGCCCTCAAGTAAGTACCAATGGAAAAGTAGTTCATTATGTAAAAATAGTTGTAAAAATGAAACCTGTAATTTGGGAGTAGCAATAAGTAAACGCTTTGCCCCAAAGATAAAATAACCTGTAATCAGTACAGTCCTTTCTGCAGTAGGCTTGGCTTACCCATTATTATGAGCATGAATTTATCCATAAAACTTGGTATATAGAACAATCATTATGTAAAAACACCACTGCCCACACATATCAGCACCAAGCCAGCAGGAAATTCCAACTTTGGAAAGCACGGGAATCAAGATATCTACTCAAATGAAAGGTAACGTTTGCAACAACTTCACAGCATCATCATCTCACTCTAACTATGACTTTTTTCCTGCGTGCTTGTGCTCTAATGGGCATTGGAAAGTCCAGCTAAATCACTAAATGTCAAAGACTGGCTTGGTTTAAAAAAACCAAAAACCAAAAGCCATTTCCCCACTCCCTAGGAATGTAGTCTAGCTGCACAATGGGTAGTTACAAATGGGTGTAGGAAGATTACATTATCACAATCCTGATCATTCTCGTATACATTTTCTTTCGTTCTATTTGTGGGGGGGAGGGAGGGCGAGCAGGGGGAGTAAAGTTCAGCTTCAGTTTGCTCTGCCTGTGTGGTAGGCCTGATGACTGAGTGAAGAAGTAAGAATGAGGGGAGTGTGAATTCATCCTTCAGATAGCACTTTTTATACTGACTTGAATTTGGTGTCTTCTAAAACTGAGGATGAAGGAGGAGCATAAATTCAGTCACTAAACAAAAATTTGTTTTTGACACAAGGTAGCAACTCAAGAGGCTAAAAGAATGTGAGTTGAGATCCAGGCAGCACTCAGTTGTTCTGGTGTTTTTACAAAATGCTTTAAAGAATGAACATCAAGGACCAGATCCTGCAGTGTGCTGAGCTCCTTTCTTGAGAAGCTGAATGACCTCAACTTCCATATGCTCATAGGATTAGGACCCAACTAAACACTAAAATGTTTTCAACAAACCTCATTAAACACACATAATGGAGTGTTTCATATTTGGGCCAGCTCTTTGTGCCAAGTGTAAAAAAAAATATTTTGGTACCACTCCCTTCCTGTCTCCCACACCATCTTAGAGAAGCCTATTCTGAAGATTCTCAGCCTTAGATAGTGGGGAAGAAATGCTAGCTGTGCAACCATCCATGAAGGGGACATACTCCTGGTCCCCATTCTTGGACTGCAACAAAAGGGGCAGTGTCTGTTCCTACCTATCGGGTACTTATATGGCTCCCATTATCGTAGTATTTGAACACCTCACAACCTTTAATGTATTTATCCTCATTAGGCCTCTCTGAGGTAGAGGAAGCACTGTTATCCGTATTTTACAGCTGGGGAACGGAGTAACAGAGGCACCAAGTTATGTGCCCAAGGTCGCACAGAAGATCTTTGAATCAGGGAACTGAATCTGGGTCTCTGGAGTCCCAGGCTAGCAACCTAACCATTGGACCATTCTTCTTAGCACAAAAAAAACCCTCCTACACTCAAAGTCCCTTCCACTGTGGACCATGATGAAACAAGAGGAATAGGACTGGCCCATCAGTCAGCCCGAAGGAGCCCACAGTCCTTTGTAGTGTATTTAAATATATCTTAGGGGAGCACTTAAATAATCTACGCCTAGTACCTGCTTTGTTTGACTTTTGATTTTTGTCTAGCTTTGTAAGTTTTCTTTTTCAATTAATTTTAATTAGTTTTCTCTGATCTTGAGAATCTGGTAAATGTGGATAAATCAATGCTTTTAAATCTTCTTAGTAGGAACTTGCAGATCTCACATATGGGCCTCGTGTGGGCCTTCTGCACTGGAGTGAATTATACCCAAGACGAGTTCACAAATTGATTAGGCTCTAGTCGGACAAAGGTTACGTTTCTAAATTCTAAAATTAAATCTTTCTCAAATGCTAGAATTAAGGAATACCATGGATAAAATACATGGAAATTGCAACCAGCTATTGAGTTTTAAAATCAACATTATTTTTATAGAACATCTGTCCCTTCACAAATATAAAGTATTAAGAGGGTTGCTTGGCTGGGTTTTTTTGTGTGTGTGGGTTTTTTTTTGTGGGGGGGAGGGGGGTTTGACCAAGATTTTCAAAAGTGACTAATGATTTGAGTACCTCAGTTTAGGTTTCTGAACTAGACATTCAAGGGGCCTAATTTTAACATCACTTTCTGAAAATCAGGCCCCTTTAAGGTGTCTGATGTTGGGCACCCAAAATCACTAGTTACTTTTGAAAATCTGGGCCTTTTACTTTTGTTTGTCATTTGAATTTTTAAATGCTACATATGTGTCTGCTGATTTTTCCATGCCAGCAAAAGTTGGAGTGTTATAAAAAACAATACACTGTCTCTTGAGGAAGGGGTGTATTTTTTGTGATTTCAAGTGTATGAATCTAACATGATGCTGTTGGACTCCAGAGGGAATTGCATCTGCCACCAGGACCTCCAGTTGGTGGTGGTGAA
The DNA here is from genome assembly GCA_003942145.1 of Platysternon megacephalum. Classification (NCBI taxonomy): domain Eukaryota; kingdom Metazoa; phylum Chordata; order Testudines; family Platysternidae; genus Platysternon; species Platysternon megacephalum. The sequence continues at coordinate 1,000,409 of QXTE01000119.1, read as the reverse complement.
GTAAAGGGTGAAATGAGGGAATCTTAGAATGACCCCTCTTCACCAAAAGAAATGTACTTCAAAATGGGCAAAGATAGTAACTGTAAGCAAAAGAATTCCATAGCCAATGGTCCTAACGGCAAAACGCTCACTGGCCAAAAGATTGTATCCGATTCTATACCTGGGAGTGTCCAAATGGCCAGTATCAACAACTTTCAAAGGATTGGCTTTGTTTTCATAGCATACAACATATTACTGGTTAAAAGATTTTTACTTGTGTGTACATATATCTATTTCTTGCCCTGTATTTGCTTCTATCTTGAAGTATATACAGTGGCATGCATTTTCTTACTAATGGATGGTTATGCCTTAATTGGAAGTAATACAACGATTTTGCAAATGCAAACTATATTATTTCAGCCATTTTCCTTCTTTTAAATAGTTCATGATAACTGCATTGGAAGAGTTTTGACTTTCCCTTTTCTGCTTTAGTGGGCCAATATGCTTTGTGGCATCCGTTTATTAAAAAAGAAGTGTTAGGAAGGGAATTATATCAGTTTATGGCACTCACCAAGCTCTTACTCTACTAACCACCTAACTTCTGCAGGTCAGAAAGGATTTTCTAATTGTTTCCCTGAAGTATCATTGCTCTTCTACTTTGTGTAAAATAAATCTTTTTGGGGGGTATCAGACTAAATTAATTGGCATTGCTAACAAGGTTAGTCCAACATTTTTAGTTAATTATTTACAGGATGCTTTTAACCCTAGAATTACTGGTATCCAAACTATAGATCAGAGTGGCTAAACTTACTGACCCTCCGAGACGCATGCAACAATCTTCAGAAGTTTGAGAGCAAGGGTGCACCTGCCAAGGCTTGAGGCTTCAGCCCCGTGGGAGGCACATGATGGGATTCAGGGCCTCAGCCCCACTCCTGCTAAAGCCCCAAGCCCTGGCAGATGCCTCCCGTGGGGCTGAAGCCCTGAGACCCTTCCCACCCCTCCCCACCGGGCAGAAGCCCCTGCCCCACCACCCTGCTGCAAGGTAGAGGTCCCTCCCCCAAGTCTGATAGGTGGGGGTGGGTGAGCAGCACTTTAATGGAAAAAGAGCCACATGTGGCTTTTTGAGCCACAGTTTTGCCACCCGTGCTATAGAGAATCTGAAAATATTATACACTTTAGATGAAAAGAGATGTTAAGTGCAGATTCCACTTTTACATCTGAAAGATGGGGAGGGCATATGTTTTAAATAAAAGGTCCAATACAAGACCCTTCAACTTAGACTTCTGCCACCAGACGTTCCTAGCAAGTGTGAACTGATAGTTCAGTGTTTGTTTCATAACAGTGCTTAATTGCATTAATATTTTAAAACTAAAATACAGTATAGGAATATTGAATTTTTTCAGGTAAGCACTTTTTCTCTGTTCTTCTATGTATGTGTATATGTATCAATACCACCACATAAAACATTGTAATCCACATTTTCAAGTAATATCAGATGGAATTTACTGCTTTCTTTTTCTTCATAGTCAATAAAAGTATTTTATGGAAAGTGGTCATTGTCTCTTTAAATATAAATGTTTTCATAGATGTTGCGTAACAGTCTCACTGTACCTTCAATTACAGTTTAACAAGAAACCAGAACATATTATCAGAAATCTGTTAAGGAAAATACAAAGATAAGTGAGCAAGCAATAAGTAGATGATGTAGTAAACATAAAACCTTTTTCTGCCACCGTTTCAAAAATCCTAGCTAGAAGATATTAGAACTGTGCAGAAGAGTTCCATTATACAAGTAGAAATTATACATTTCTGTCCTGTTTGTGGCAGACTGACAAAATGAAACTGATCACTTCTAAACTAGAATTGTACCTATTGCTTCATGAAAAACTTTCACATCCGTTTTCTTGCATTTAATTGGGATTTAAAAATTGAGGGAAAATGGGAAGATGTCCATTAGATATATTCATCAAAATACTATAGTATCTGAAGTATTATCAGGTGGCAGTTCCAGGTTATTCCAGTAGGAGTTTACTGTGTTTCACTGTATCATCCCTAAATATAGTCTGAATGGCTCTCACACACAAATTAGCACTTTTCATCTGTAGATCTCAAAGCAATTTTCCAAGGAGGGTAAGTACAATCATCCCTATTTTACAGATGGGAAAAGCACGAAGAAGATACGACTTATCTAAGGTCACACAGTGAGTTAGTGGCTGAGCTGGAATAGAGCCTAGGTCTCCTGACTCCTACTCCTGTGCCCTATCTGCTGGACTATGCTGCCACATATCATGCTTCCTTTCCATTATATTTTACTTCACCAGGTGCACAAATCTAAAGGAGGAAAACAAATCAATTAAAAATGATATGTCAGAACACTTTGTGTTCAGTGGAAAGACTTGCATTTTTTCTGTATGATTGTTCACTTTTTGGTGACTTACTCATGGATTTTTTTTTGTTCTCTTTTTTGGAAAGAGGGACATCAGCTGGATCACTTAGTCTGTCCTGCTGCAGTGTGGCAGGATTGATTTAATTATCCTTGAATCATCCCTGAAAAGATTGGTGTCAAATTTGATCTTGAATCTGTAGTGAAGGTGATTACTCAATATTTTTTTAATTTGTATTATTTTAGTGACAAAGGGCCCTACTCATGGACCAGGATCTCAGTGTGCTAGATGCTTATTTTATTGGTCTTTTTGAATTTATAAACATATGTTTTGCTGCAACACAACCCTATTACTCCCTTTTTTTTGTCGTCCTCAATTGATGGGGGGGGGGGGGAATTGCTCCTTGGCTTTGTCATATCACCCCTTTTACATACTTACGATACTGTCTCTCCCTTCAGGTTTTTTACATTTTACTGTGGACTGAATGTAGTTACTTTCTTCAAAAGTCTCACTTTAGTTGTTGTTCTGTGTCCTGTATCCAATTTGTGTTTTTCTTAAAATCCAGTGTCTAAAGCTGACACAGTTCTCCTGCTGAGTTCTGAGTGGAACTGAAATGACTCTTCTGATTTGTTTTCTATATACATACTAACTCCCACAATACCATCCTATGTAGCAATTGCATTTATTTTATTTTTGCAACTATGTTGTATTGACTTCATTATAATACTCCCCCCAAACTCTTCTCTGTGCCCCTACTACTTGACCTCCGTTTTCTCCTACCCTATATGTAATTTTGTTCTTGCCCCACTAAACTTGCTTCATTTTGGTTTCTTTCTTAATATAATATTTTTAACTCTTGTCTTTTGTATTGTCTGTAAATATGAATGTATTCACACATCCATCTGCCATGTCGATAATGAAAACAGCCAATAGTAATGGAACCAGAATGGACATCGGTGGAACTCCACTCAGTACCTTCTCCAAACCTGACACTGAAACTCCTGCTATCAGAGGATTAATAATTGCTGATTGATACAGTTTTTATCCACTTCTACATCTCTGATTCAAAGTTCTATAGTTTTCCTGTGAGAATGTGACATGAAATCCTGTCAAATACCTTATTAATTTAAAGTAGATGCAAAAAGCAATCTATTCTGTCCCCGTAGAAAACATTGCATAAATGTTGGCATATCAGTTTGATTAATTACAATGGGAAATATTTTTTCTGAAAATGTGGAAGAATACAGATTCTTCCCACACTACTTATAGTGCACTAAAATATCTGAATATCAGACGTCTGGAAAGATAAATCTTTACAATAGGTGTATCCTTTATGTAGAAGTAGACTCTTTCATCTCAGCAGATATATTAAAGACAGTGGAAGAAGATGGCACAAATATTCATCATAGAAAAAGAAGACTATTCCATTCAGCAAGTATATTTTAACCTACTTCATCAGTGCATACTTTAAAACCGAGAACAAAACTCCAGTGGCAGTTTTGAATTATCTAACGTGCTACAAGTGAGAGTTTAATTTGAGCTTGCAATAATGAAAGTAAGAGTAACATATCTTGGTCTATACAAATAAAAAAAAATGTATTGTAAGAGATGTACGTAAGGAGTAGAAAGGTGAGCATATGGGGTAATGAGCATTTAGTGTATCCTGTATTTCTATGGCCACAGTTTAACAAAATCAGCAGTTGGACTTCAAACATGTAGTGGGATAAAAGCCTTTTATAGATATAGATAGATATAAAAGTAATTCATCATTAAAATATACCTACTAAATTCATTTTGTTACATTAGTTTACAGCACTTTTAAAATGCCTTACCACCTGAAAACCAGTTGTTAGGGATTAGTTGGAGAATGGGGTCAACATTTTCAAACCTTGGTTCCTCAAATTAGACACTTCAAGTGATATTTGGACATCTACATAGAAGTTGTCTGATCTTTAGAAGTGCTGGTCACTCACAAATGCCTTTGAATCCAAGTTGCTGCAAGTGCTTAGCACCTTTCAAAATCAGACCACTTCTGGATATAAGAGTAACTTTTTGGCCTGGGTTTATGAAAATTTATGTAAATGAGATGCTAGCATAGTTTTGATTACAAACTTTAAAAAATTCCTATTTTGCTGAAATTTGGAATATATGATAATTGAAAGGCAAGGATTATGTACAATTTGATATGAACTATTAAGTTACAATATCAAAATAGATAATCATGGATTAGGACAATTATCAAGCTCTAGACAGATCTGATTTATTGAGGTAAATACTTAAAATACATTTTATAAAGTTTTTGAATGCTATTAGTTTTTTGACTAGAGCTGGTTGAACTATTTGTTTCAAATATTTTGTTACACTTTTTGACTTTTTTTTAGTTAATGAGTAGTTTGCAAACAGATCTTAATTTCTGCTTCACCAAGTAGTTATGTTATACTGGATATTTTCCATCCTATGAGGGGTTGGTTTTTTTTGTTTTTAAACAAGTAAATTATTCAGTGTTTTTAATTTGAGCTGTGACTGGTCACTTAAGTCACAAGGCATTGTCTCTACTCCTGATTAGATAACTGAAACTTTAAAGACAAAAGAAGAGCAAACTCCTAATAAGGATTTTTGGACAAATAGAAGTTGGTGAAACTTTCAGGATTTGTCAACATTTACATGACTACATAATGGTCATCCGAATACTTGCAAATAAGAAATTGACCCCTCAATTCATAGTGAACTAAACTCAACATTTATATCCACAAACATTCACAAATCAGGGGTATTTTCCTATTTCACTAGCTCTACTTTTGAACGATGCACTGATAAGGGATAGTAAGATAGATGGAATCCTTAACCAAGCAAATCCCTGAATTTATCTAATAAATTTTATAATTAATTTTAAATGGGGCTAAAATGGTCTCTTGCTAAATTCCTGATACCCAGACTCATCAGAACTGCTGCAGCTGACTTTAAGCAGTTGAGTGCAAGATAGGTTGTTTTTGGACAGACCAAAGATTTCTAAGGTCTTTTCCCAAGAGAATGCTGTACGTTTAGTTTCTCCCTACCTGATCCCCATCCCGCCTCAATACCCATGTGATCTTTTTTCCACTAGAAAATTCAGATTCTCTGCAAGTCCCAGCATCTTCCAGTGCAGCTTGCCTCTCTTTTCCTATGACTGATTTAAGTTTATTTTAAGTTTATCTCATTTAAAATAAAATTATGGCAGAGGGGGAAGAAAACTGGCAGTATTGGGGAAATGCTAAATTTAGGTCGAGTAATAGCCCTATGACATGGAATTCACATAAATGGAGCGCAGTATTTATTACAAAAATCAAAATAAAGGAATGTTTACAATAATATAATGGGTCAAACACCATCCCCAGTAAAAAAAAAATAAAAAAATTAAATAACATCTAAACTGCGGGACTTTAACTCTGCATATTGTACAAGCAATTGGATTTGATGTAGTTCATGCAGACTGGTATTGTGTTAGGAGCCATGTTCTCACAAACAAGAGGTGTTACATACCATACAAGCAACAATACTTGAGAAAACTGGGTGAGTTCATGAATCAAGGCATGTAGGTTTGTCTGAATTTATTCTATAAAACATTCATTTAAATTCTAGTAGAAGAGAACACTCTGTTTTTCAATATACTTAAACCTATGCTGAGGACCACTTCCAGTAGCTAACCAATTCTTTTAAGCAATCACTGTAGAGTAGCCTCAAGATTTTCATTACATTTTTTTTTTTTATAAAGACCACTTTTAGTGGGCAACCAATTTTTGCAGGTTGCTTAGGTATTCACTTAAAACAGATTTACTGTACATTTACCAGTTGCCCTCAGAAGTATTCAGAGTTTTTAGATTAGTGCCGTTTCCCCCACAATTGACAGCAGACTCATGATATGATTTTAAATTCTCTTGCTTTAATGTTTAAATCTTAGCAGTGATGTCCTTTGAGGAATGCCTGCCTCCATACAGTTACGATAAGCACAAGAGTTTCAGTTGTTGCTGAAGGTTTAATGTTTGACAAAATGGTTTGTTAGTCTGAAGCCTAGGAATATCACACAGGGTAATTTTGAAAATACTGAAAGCAAAATATAAAATTTTCCATGAGTGGGTGTGATGTGGACAACAGTATCAGTTAACTGAAACATACAACATCCATTTCAGTAGAAGACTTAAAGGAGAATCTCATCAGCCCAAGAAAAAGAGGCAAAAGTTTGAAGAAAACTGTTCCCCTGCTACATTTGAAGAACAGAATTAGAAATGTAAAACTGTAGTGCCATTATAAGAAGCTGTTTTAAATATACTAGATTACATTAGTCCTCACAATGTGCTATTATACACACAACTGTCTGGGAAGACGGGGGGGGGGGGAGGGCTTAAAATATAATCACAGAGCTTACTAGATTTTATGCCATTATGTTACTTATGGAAATAGTTTTCAGTTTGTTACAGTACACAAACAAAAATCTGAACGCTTGTATAGATTACATCTGTAACCAGAGGCATGTTAATGGGTTTGTTCATTGTCCTCCATCCTGTGTTCACTTGATTACCCCAAGTATCATTGGAAGTTGTGTGGGAGGGGAGAATGGATTTAAATAAAATAGTGTGAAGCAGTCCCTATGAACACCCTTCAAAAATGTCTTTCTCTATATCCTAAAATCGTCCTGTCAATTTAGCATGTGCTTTCCTAATGACCTGATCCTGAAGCCTTTACTTAGGTGAGTAATCCTATTAATTTAATGAGACTACTCACCTATGTAAGAGCTGGAGCACCACGCCCTAAATAGTTAACATTCAATTATGGAGGGGTTGAACATTACATTGTCCTCTGTTCTGCCAGACCCATACTCCTGTTTGTCCATTTATCACACAAGCATCTTAAAGCTTTCTTCCATGTCACCCCATCTTGCAATGCCCTCTCCAAACTGATCCATATAGCCACTTACCCTCTCCTCAAGATCTATTTTTACTATGAAGCTTACAGGAAATTGCCCACAGGTAATGTTACGAAGAAGCCCATTGGAGATTACTAATACTTACATATATTAAAATTACTTGGAATCAAATTGTGCAATGGCTAATTTATGTTCACACATGATTTTCTGATACTCTTGTCCTGCCTCTCCTGTCCCCTTTTTAGTGTGTGCTGCATTCACTTGTGTCTTCTCTTAAATTAGATTGTAAACCCTTTGGGACAGTGACTTTGTCTTGCTATGTGTTTGTACAACACCAGCATAATGGGATCCTAATCCCAATAGGTACTGTCATAATACAGCTAAAACAATAACAATCCAGCAAAGAATCCTGTGGCACCTTATAGACTAACGGACGTTTTGCAGCATGAGCTTTCGTGGGTGAATACCCACTTCTTCGGATGCAAGTAGTGGAAATCTCCAGGGGCAGGTATATATATGCAAGCAAGAAGCAAGCTAGAGATAACGAGTTTAGTTCAATCAGGGAGGATGAGGCCCTGTTCTAGCAGTAGAGGTGTGAAAACCAAGGGAGGAGAAACTGGTTCTGTAGTTGGCAAGCCATTCACAGTCTTTGTTTAATCCTGAGCTGATGGTGTCAAATTTGCAGATGAACTGAAGCTCAGCAGTTTCTCTTTGAAGTCTGGTCCTGAAGTTTTTTTGCTNAGCAAGCTAGAGATAACGAGTTTAGTTCAATCAGGGAGGGTGAGGCCCTGTTCTAGCAGTAGAGGTGTGAAAACCAAGGGAGGAGAAACTGGTTCTGTAGTTGGCAAGCCATTCATAGTCTTTGTTTAATCCTGAGCTGATGGTGTCAAATTTGCAGATGAACTGAAGCTCAGCAGTTTCTCTTTGGAGTCTGGTCCTGAAGTTTTTTTGCTGCAGGACGGTGACCCTAACATCTGCTATTGTGTGTCCAGGGAGGTTGAAGTGTTCTCCTACAGGTTTTTGTATATTGCCATTCCTAATATCTGATTTGTGTCCATTTATCCTTTTCCTTAGAGACTGTCCAGTTTGGCCTATGTACATAGCAGAGGGGCATTGCTGGCATATGATGGCGTATATTACATTGGTGGATGTGCAGGTGAATGAACCAGTGATGGTGTGGCTGATCTGGTTAGGTCCTGTGATGGTGTCGCTGGTGTAGATATGTGGGCAGAGTTGGCATCGAGGTTTGTTGCATGGATTCGTTCCTGAGTTAGAGTTACTTTGGTGCGGTGTGCAGTTACTGGTGAGAATGTGCTTCAGGTTAGCAGGTTGTCTGTGGGCGAGGACTGGCCTGCCACCCAAGGTTTGTGAAAGTGTGGGATCATTGTCCAGGATGGGTTGTAGATCTCTGGTGATGCGTTGGAGGGGTTTTAGCTGGGGACTGTATGTGATGGCCAGTGGAGTCCTGTTGGTTTCTTTCTTGGGTTTGTCTTGCAGTAGGAGGCTTCTGGGTACACGTCTGGCTCTGTTGATCTGTTTCCTTATTTCCTCGTGCGGGTACTGTAGTTTTGAGAATGCTTGGTGGAGATTTTGTAGGTGTTGGTCTCTGTCTGAGGGGTTAGAGCAGATGCGGTTGTACCTCAGTGCTTGGCTGTAGACAATGGATCTTGTGGTGTGCCCGGGATGGAAGCTGGAGGCATGAAGGTAGGCATAGCGGTCGGTAGGTTTTCGGTATAGGGTGGTATTAATGTGACCATCACTTATTTGTACTGTGGTGTCCAGAAAGTGGACCTCCCGTGTAGATTGGTCCAGGCTGAGGTTAATGGTGGGGTGGAAGCTGTTGAAATCTTGGTGGAATTTTTCCAGAGTCTCCTTCCCATGGGTCCAGATAATGAAGATGTCATCAATGTAGCGTAGGTAGAGAAGGGGCGTGAGTGGACGGGAGCTGAGGAAGCGTTGTTCCAGGTCGGCCATAAAAATATTGGCATATTGTGGGGCCATGCGGGTGCCCATAGCGGTGCCACTGATCTGGAGATACATATTGTCATCAAATTTGAAATAGTTGTGTGTGAGGATAAAGGCACAGAGCTCAGCAACCAGTTGTGCTGTGGCATCATCAGGGATACTGTTCCTGACAGCTTGTATTCCATCTGTGTGTGGGATGTTTGTGTAGAGAGCCTCTACATCCATGGTGGCTAGGATGGTGTTTTCTGGAAGGTCACCAATGCATTGTAGTTTCCTCAGGAAATCAGTGGTGTCACGGAGATAGCTGGGAGTGCTGGTGGCATAGGGTCTGAGTAGAGAGTCCACATATCCAGACAGTCCTTCAGTGACAATCCAGGCATTAATGACTGAAACACATATGTACAATGTATACGCTCCAGATTATCCATACCTACCCTCTGTCTGAAAGTCTGTATCTAATAAACTGTGAACTTATGTTCCTGTCTAATTGTGCTCTAATTATTTAAACATATCTGGAGTTGGCTCAGTGATCCAGATAATTGGTGTCTAACTATATAACGTGCAAAGGGCTGTCTCACAGTACAGATCATATTTCTGGTAGAATTTTCAAATCAGTTTTTAAAATCTTTTCTTTTATACCTCCACGAATACCAAACTTCATCTCTACTTTACCCTTAACTTGCCTGATAGGGCTTGGTATAATATGCTGGTAAGCCTCCAGCTTCCCTGCTTTCATTACACTTCTCTTTTTAAAATTAGCTTCATCCTTAAAATGAGCTGAAATTATCAAAGAATTTTCAACGAGGAAATGATTTTAGTACTGTTACTATTTACGTATTAAACACATCTCAACTAAGTTTTTGAAGCTAATCTAATACCAGTACTCTGTTAACAAAAAATAAACAGCTTTAAGAGTATGATTATCATTTAGAGTCAAAAATGTGGACCTATCTTAATATTTATATAGTCCCTCTTTCTCTGATAATTTACTATGCTAGTTATATAAGCCTTTTTGTTAAGCATTTTCCTTTGAAGCTAAACACAATGTTGACCTCTTTTAAAAAATGTGCTTTTAAAGACAAAGTTACCATATTCTCAATGTACTATAGAAAATAGTTTGGAAATATTCAAGTGGCATGAGACTAATGTTTTAATAATAATTCTTTGTGTTTTTTATTGTTACTTAGATGTTCTGAATGCATGTATTATTGCAGCAGGCTTTCCCCATTTTGTCTCTCCATTAGTTACAGTATATTTACTGATAACTTATTTGAGTTTTTAACCATTGCAATAGCATGTTAGCTTTGAGAAGTGAACAAGGTACAGTAGTATGAAAAAAGAATATTTAATGAAGTATGTTTCCAACACAGAGATCTGATTTTTTTATATTAATAAGGAAGTCGCTATTTTTAGTACCGCCACCTATTGCTACTTTATTCAGTTAAAAATATTTCACAAGAAAAGCATCAGAGAATATATTTTTAACTGAACTATCCTATAGTGTACTTCTTCTTTTTTTTTTTTTTTTTTAAAGGACTCGCGAAAAATCTGACATAACTACATATAGTGCAATTCAAACAAGTTGCACACTATCTGTATTGATTGTATGTATTTTCTCTGTTGTGTGCTTTCACTGTTGTAGATCTGTTGTAGACTGCTTTAAGGATAAATAACTGCCTTCTAACACAGTCTTTTTTGTCTTCCAGGTCTTGAATCATCACGTCCAAATTTAATTCTTGGATTAGTGATTTGTCAAAAAGGTAAACGTCCTGCAACTGTTCTGGAGTCGGACAAGATGGAAGAAAAGCGCAGCAGAATTCAAATACAGGAAGAAACTGAAGTATCAGTGTACCCTAAAGGCCCTATTGCTTCTCAGCAAGAAAAGAAACCTTCAAAATACACACTTTATTCTGGAGAAACAGCTGTAAGTACAACGCCACCTGTATCTCCCCCACCACCACCACCGCTTCCCATTCAAGAACCATCTACAATAACACCATCAGTGTTAAAAATACTGTCATCGATTAAAACAGGAACCACAACAACCATGATACTGCCAGTTCCAACTTCAACAACAGCAACAGTCACTGGCACAACAACATCATCTTCTACAACTTCGTGTTCTTCAAAAACAGCCACACCTCTTGAGCACATCTTGCAGACTCTTTTTGGAAAAAAGAAAGCTTTTGAGTCTGTTACTAAGGACTCTGAAACTGGTCAGTCTTCAAACCAGGAAGCTCAAGTTACAATAGATGGAGTGTCAGCTGCTCCTTTATTAGATCCAATTGTACAGCAGTTTGGGCAGATGTCTAAAGATAAAATTATAGAAGAGGAGGAAGATGACAGACCATATGACCCTGAAGAAGAGTATGAGCCAGACAGAGCTTTTGAAATACAGACTGGTGAAAGTGAAAAACTGTATGATCTTGAAAAGCCTTGTGAAACATCTGAACAAGAGGATGAGGCCTATGATCCAGAAGATGAAACAATCTTAGAAGAAGCAAAAGTTACTGTTGATGATTTACCTAATAAAATGTATGCAGATGTGAAAAGCAATGCTGTGGAGACATCCGCCCCGTATGTGCCTGATGTGTCTGCTCCCTCATCCTTGGTAGAACAGCAAAAAATGTTGGATGAATTAAACAAACAAATAGAAGAACAGAAAAGACAACTGGAAGAACAAGAAGAAGCCCTCAGACAACAAAGAGCAGCTGTTGGCGTTTCAATGGCTCACTTTTCAGTGTCTGATGCTTTAATGTCACCGCCACCAAAATCATCCATAACAAAGTCTGACTTGTTCCAGCAGGAACAACAAATTACAGAAAAATCAGATTTACCTTCATCCTCAAATCAGCAAGCACAAGTGCTAAACCAGGGCTCTGATCTGAGACAAAGTAGAGATCCTCGACAGGCTAGAAGGATGGCAACAGAGAATAATGACAGTGCCGATTCTCGGATAAAGTCACAAATAGTACACAATGAGACACCTACAAAAGAAGTTATTCCAGCCAGTTATCCAGGTTCATTACAGACTTCACTTGACAAGGAAGATAAAACATTAATTTCTGCTACCCAGGCTGGGTATAGTGAGGATAAGTGGGTTCCAGGTGAAAAAGTGGCTACACTCTCTGAACAGGATGCACCTAATATCAAGTTTGAAAACACTGCTAAAGTTCATCTGGAAAGTGTGAATCAAACAGCTTCTGGAGAAACTTCCACATCCAAGCCTTTACGTAAAGTACTGCTTCCAACACCTCCCAGTACATCTTTTCAGCCCAATTTCCCTACACCAAATGATGGTCAGTCTTTGCAAGATTTGCATAAAGTACCTTGGTCAAATGAGTCACAAGATGCTAATTCTCCATCAGTAGGAAGAGATTCTTTTTCAAATCCAATCTTTACACCTCAGGAAAAGATAGCTGGTCACTTTGAACCCGAAAGAAGTCTCTCTTCAGTACATTACGAAGATCAAAGAAATTCTCAGTCCCGTCAGTTTGCGGAACAAACTGAATCTCCAGCTGTTCAAAGTGAGGGAGAAAAAGGACCTCTCCCTCAACACTTTGAAGAAAACCGAGGAGGGCCTCCATTTCCTTTGTCTGGGCAAAAAGGAGGGCTTCCACCACTGATGTTTGGTGCATCTGTGGGACCTCATGGACCCAATTTTCTTGGGCAGAGAGGACCAGCACCACAGTTTTCAGAAGAGCATGGTTCTTCTCCAAATAATGATGGAGAAAGAGGACCTCCACCTGGCAGATTTGGAGGACAAAAAGGACCTATTCCTTCATTATTTTCTACACAACATGGACCACCTCCTCTTTTTGGTGACAATAGGGGCCCTTCACCTTCCTATCTTGGTGTTCCAAGAGGAATGTCGCCATCTCAGTTTGAAGATCGTAGGGAACCTCACATGGAACAAAGAGACTTCCCAGATTCCCAATATAATGAAATGAATAGGCCTCCTGGACAATTTGAAGGACCGGAACCACCCCAGTTTATGGGAAATAGGGGGCCTTCACCTTTTCATTTTGGAGGTCAAAGACGACCACCACCATCTCAGTTTAAAGGACAGAGAGGAGGCCCTCCACCACCTCAGTTTGGAGGGCCAAGATGTCCACCACCTTGTCATTTTGGAGGATCAAGAGGCCCTCATCCAAATCAATTTGAAGGGCAAAGAGGTCCAGCTCCAAGTCACATACCAGGGCCCAGGGGACTTTTGCCACCGCCTTTTGAAGAACGGAGAGGGAGTCCACCACCCAGATTTCCAAACCAGAGAGGGCCAGCCCCACCTCATTTTGGAGGACCAAGAGGAACTACACCTGCATTATTTCCAGAACAAAACGAACCTCCCCCTTCTAGATTTCATTTTCAAGGGCAACCTCCACAAGGTATGAAACCATCCCCTAGACCACTCCTGGAACTTCCAAGTCATCCACCGCAACACAGGAAGGAGATGTGGGATGAAGCAGGACCATCTACCTCTCTTCCTAATCTTTCAGGGCAAGGACCTGAGTCAGAAGCACAATGGCCGGTGTCCGATTTCCGAGAGGGCAAAAATATTGAATTTAGAGGTCAGACTTTTGAAGGGAGGCAGAGGGAGAGGTATGAAGGAGGAAATAAAGAAAAGGTATTAGATCAGCCAGAAAGTCAGCAGTCAGAGAATCGACAAAGCAGAGGGTTTGAAGAAAGACGAAGGGATCGGGAACATGGCAGACCTTGGGAAAGAGATCATGGCAGAAACTGGAATAGAGACAGGGAAAGGGACTGGGAGAGACAGAGAGACAAAGACTGGGATAAAAACAGAGAGAGAAACCAAAACAAAGATAGGGAGAAAGATTTGGAGCGGGCAAAAGAATGGGAAAGAAACAGAGACCGAGAGAGAGCCAGAACCAGAGAGAGAGATTCCCACAGAAGACGTGATAGGGACAGATCAAGAAGCAGGGACAGGGATCGTGACCGAGATCGAAGCAGGGAGAAAGAAAGAGATCGAGAGAGGGATAGAGACCGGGACAGAGACAGAGGAAAAGATCGTAAAGACCGAAGTAAAAGTAGGGAAAGTGGTAAAGATTTGAAGCCCGAACCACAGCAGGAAACTCAAAAGCCAGCAGAAACAGAAGTTGCTTCATCTTCCACTAATCAGACATAGAAACAATTCATAATTAATTGTACCCAATAAATAATGATTAATTTTTCACACACAAAAAAGAAGCAAGAACTCGAGGTCTCCTGTATATACTGTATATTCTCATCTTTACAAGAATGCCCTTGTAAAGCCAGCCTTACAAAATGTGTTGACAAATTAAAACAGTTTTTTAACAACTGTGAATGAGAGAATATTCAAACAGATAAGCAAGAACATACTGGACTTTAACTTGCAGCATTTTGTGCATAATGTTTTTCTTACAAAAATTCACAGCGTTAAGAGTTATGAGATTTTCTTTTTTTCTACTTACACCTTTATCTTAAAATTTCCATTTACAATTAATACAGAAATGGAAAAAGTCTACAAAGAGCATATTGCTTTTTAAGATTACAAAGTTATGTTTTCCAGTAACTTGAATTGTAATTTTATAAGAGAATCTAATCAAAACCTTAGGAGCCATACCTTTACATCTCATTTATGTAGTATTTCGGTGTAAAAAGTTGTTTCTACAGCACATGCTTTACAAGAGGAGTCTGATATTGTTGTCTTGTGATCTTACAATGGATGGGTTGTGTGTATTTAAGAAATGGCTGCAAAAGAACAGTGTTATTACTTATTTGTAACTGACGGAGTATTTGAATATGAAATGACAAGTTTAAAAGTGCACTATCTTCCTTTTTATATAAAGGTATTTTGAGTTATGGAATCCAGCTGTTGAGAGTTCAACCAAGAAACACAGGCTTCTACATAAATAACTTTTTTTTCCATGAGGCTGCAAGGTTTTAAATGTTGCATTTTTACAAAAATATAATTAAAGAAAATATAACACCTCTGTATCCAGTGGAACTCTGAAGTTTTAAAAATATCATACATTGGCAAATAATTAAAAATTGTAAATGAATAAACTGGTAAACCAAAGGAATGGAAAATAAGCTGGTTAAATATACTACTAAAGCTATTATTTTGGTTATGCTGATTCTTTCAAAGCATTTTGTTTCCAGAATGTTTCTATTTAGAGGTTTAAGGATTTGCTCCACTTTTTCTGTAATTTATTGACAAGAAGTATTTTGCTCCCGAACTAAAATGTCAGTGCTTTTTGGCAATCCATAATAATGTTGATGGTGTATTTAAAAGTTGGCCACTGAAAATAAACATTTGCATAAAGCTTGAAATGGAAAAGGTGATATTAGTTTAACGCGATAGCTTGAGGGAAAGCATTTCACTGTGCAATACAGCATACTGCTACTTTTCATGTATTCTTCAAGTACATAATTCTGAAGTGTGAAACAGAGAAAACCCTGCTAATTTATTTGAACTTGTACATTTGCAGTTGGGTAAATATTTTGATATTTTTATAAAATAGTTTTGCAAATGTAAAATTAGATTCCTACTAACATTTGCAGCTTGAAGTCTACATTATAAGTAGCACTATTCCATATACATCACTACAGATTTTACACTTTATATTGGTGCATCTTTGAACTCCTTAAATATCAAGGACTCGGCTGATTTAAATGATGGGCTGTATTCGAAACCGGTAGTCAAAATGATAAAATGCAGAAAGAGGTGGTATTAAATGCAAACATCTACTATGATGTAAGATTTTTTTCTTTCTCTTTTTACTGGGATGTTTCTAATTTAAAGACATACATACAAGTATGCAAAAATCAAGTGTTTGTTTAGGTTTACTTGATAGAAATTTCTGTAAATTGTATTTTATATTGCAAAATATATCACTGTACATTAAAATGTGGGACTTCACAGGTTTTTGTTACTGTAAGTAGAATAAACATCTACAGAGATTTGTTGTCTTTTTCTGAAATCCATGCACATATTTTAGTTATATCATTACTACTTTTTAACAAGACAAAGAGTATTACAATTTGAGAGGCTTCAGAGAAGAAGAATGGCATGAGAAACAGTTGCTGAGCAATGGTGGATGTTTTGTTATTCAGATTGCTCAGTTTCTTTACCATTCAGAACAAGGATGGTGCTTTCAAAACAAAACAGTTTATTTAACAACTGACATTAACTAATGGTTCTGAAAGGCAAGTGAGATCTTTACTGTGCTTGTTTAAGATTTTTTTAAATTAGTCATTCAAAAACATTGAATGTGTGGCTGCTGTGGCAGGGGAGAGACCCCCCTCCTTCCCAGCTCCACTCGGGGGCTGTGGTAATGGGGGAGAGAGGGAGAGACCCCCCTCCTTCCCAGCCCCGGGGCTGCTGCGGCAGGGGAGAGAGGGCACATCCATCGCACTAGACAGGTGAGATTACTGATATTAAAATGAGTTGTGTGCTTTTATTTGTAGAATAAAAAAAGTTTTACTTTTTTTATATATATATAGCGCTTTTATCCAAAGCACTTTACAATAGTTAGCTAACGGTACAAACAACATTTGGAAAGATCATTAAGTGGTCTGCCAAGACCCTCAGCAATTTTCAAGTGGTCTGTGAAAAAAAAGTTTGAGAACCACTGATGTAGACCATCCCTTACAGGTGTTTTGTCTAACCTGTTCTTAAAATCTTCCAATGACAGAGATTCCACAACTTCCCAAGGTAATTTGTTCCAGTGCATAACTACCCTTACAGTAAATCTTCCTTGCTGCAATTTAAGCCCATTAGTTCTGTCCTCAGTGGTTAAGGAGAACAATTTATCACCCTCCTCTTTATAACAACCTTTTATATACATGAAGTCTGTTATCATGTCCCACCTGAGTCTTCTGTTCTCCAGACTAAACAAACCCAGTTATTTCCATCTTTCCTCATAGGTCATGTTTTCTAGACCTTAATCATTTTTGTTGCTCTCTTCTGGACTTTCTCCAATTTGTCCACATCTTTCCTGAAATGTGGTGCCCAACAGGACACACTACTGCAGATGAGGCCTTATTAGCGTTGAGTAGAGTGGAAGAATTACTACTTGTGTCTTGCTTACAACACTCCTACTAATTACATCCCAGAATGATGTTCACACTCTTCGCAACAGTACCACATTGTTGACCTGTATTTAGTTTATTTTACACGTCAGAATCACATCCTATGTGATTCTGACATGTAAAATAATCTACATGATGTATTCTTGTGAAATATCTGTATTTAGTTTGTGATCCACTTTAACCCCCAGATCCTTGTCTGCCGTACTCCTTCCAAGGCAGTTATTTCCGATTTAGTGTTTGTGCAATTGATTCATGTTGCATGAAGGGGAAAAAAAACCAAATAATTTTAACTCTGGCTTTAGTTTGCCAACCTATGTACCAGTGGCATCTTTAGTTAATCTTTTGGATCACATTCCAGTTTTTACTATCCTTTTAAAGTGGTATTTATCCTGCCAGATGAGTGCTTTTCAAGCTCTGTTTAGAATAAAGTGAGAAAATGGGGGACAACTCTTATCTTTAGAGATTTAACATATGTAATGCTTGTGTGTGATTAGCTTTTGAGGCATAGTCAAGTCAGGCATGCAAAAAACTGCTTTAAAAATCTTGGTATCCCATGTAGAGGAAAATATCACTGCTATAACATTCAGAATTTGTACCCCATGATAAAATATAGCACAAATATAGACAATTCCTATGCACCGTTAGTTGATTTAGTGCTTAGAATATTAAGGGATGCTGTCAACAGGAAAAGCATATTTTTGAGCTTCCTAAAGAAATTAATATTTCAAAAAGCACTTGCTAGTTTTTTTTATTTTTGTGTGCGTTTACCCTATACTATACAGATTTCACAGGGGAGACCAGCATTTCTCAAATCGGGGGTCCTGACCCAAAAGGGAATTGCAGGGGGGGTCATAAGGTTATTTGGGGGGGGGAAGGTGTCGCAGTATTGCCACCCTTACTTCTCCGCTGCCTTCAGAGCTGGGCGGCCGGAAAGCGGCGGCTGTTGGCCAGGCACCCAGCTCTGAAGGCAGCGCCTCGCCAGCAGCAGCGCAGAAGTAAGGGTGGTAATACCATACCGTGCCACCCTTCTGCATTGTTGCCTTCAGAGCTGGGCAGCAAGAGCATGGCAGCTGCTGACTGAGGGCCCAGCTTTGCAGGCAGCAGCGCAGAAGTAAGGGTGGCAATACCATACCATGCCATCCTTACTTCTGCGCTGCTGCTGGTGGCGGTTCTGCCTTCAAAGCTGGGCTCCCGGCCAGTAGCTGCTGCTCTCCAGCTGCCCAGCTCTGAAGGCAGCGCTGTTGCCAGCAGCAGCACAGAAGTAAGGGTAGCAGTACCACAACCCCCTCTATAATCTTGCAACACAGCACCCCCGCAGCTCCTTTCTGGGTCAGGACCTCTACAATTACGACACTGTGAAATTTCAGATTTAAATAGCTGAAATAATTAAATTTATTATTTTTAAATTCCTATGACCATGAAATTGACCAAAATGGACTGTGAATTTGGTAGGGTCCTAATTATGAAACATCAACTTTGCTGGGCTGGTCATTGTATGTGGATGGCTGATACTCATCTTCCAAAGCAAGTCCTCTTTTCTCAGTTTAGTCATGGTAAGAGGGACCAATGGAGGACAAAGGAAATGCTACAACGACACCCTGAAAGTATATCTTAAGAAGGGAGGCATAGATCCCACAACTTGGGAAGAGCTGGGTGGCAATAGAATGCAATGGCGTTGCATCATACATCAAGCCTCGGTCCGTTTTGAGGAGAATTGCCTTGCTCTAGAGCTGAGCAATGGCAGAGGAGGAAAGAAAGTGTACAGCATCCCGGCTAGCAGTTGTGGTCTCTTCAAGCAACCACCTGTCATGTATGTGGAAAAACAGGTAGAGCATGAAGTGGACTCCTCAGCCATCTTAAGTCTCATCAATGACTTTTCCCCCTGGCAGACATCAGCCTCGTATCCAGAGATAACCAACGGACGGTTTCTCTATCAATATACAGTCAGAGAAGAAAAATTACACCTGAAAATCAAGAGTAACACCGCTTATGCGTAGGAAATAAATTGGGTTGTTGAGCTCAGTGACCAGTACTAGGTAGCCCATTTGTTGTGTGACAGGACAGCATCCTCAAAGATCTTTAGATCCCACACAAAGGTATCTGGCGTGATTTTGAAAAGATTCTTAGTGACTTTAGGAGCACAAATCTTATTGAAAGTCAATGTGATTTGGGCTTCCCAATCACTTAAGTGCTTTTGAATATCAAGCCTTGAATATCATGCCTACTCAGTCTTGACATTGTACTGTCTAGATATAACGTCTTCCTAATTGAACCAATTCCTCCATAATTAAAGAACAGAATTTGCTCTATCCTAGTTGCAGGAGTGTAAATCTGCATAAACTCTATTGCCTTCAGCTGAGTTATTTTGCATTTAGGCCATTCTACCCCAGAGCAAAAGTCAGCCTTGGCATTTCCTCCCAGCCCAAGTTCTGCGGTATCTTGATTGTGCTGGGGTAGTTTTCCTGTACCCACCATTATTTCAACCTAGTCAAACACCACGGGGATGTTTTTATGTGATGACATGAAGTAGTGACAGAAATCGCACGTCATGCAGCATACCCATCCAGGGCCATCTTACTACATTTCCCTCTCTTCTGTTTCTGTTCTTTGGATTTATTTCCCTTGTTACTGTGGGGAGAAGACGGGAATGACTTGAGTAAGGTCGTAGAGCTGGGCACAGAAGAGCCCTGTTCTCGCTTCCAGGCTGATGCTCTGTGGGTAGGATTCCTTGAAGGGAAATGGGGGAAGTGTCAAGGAGGGAGAGGGAAATGGTGTGGGGGTGCTTATGGGAGGAATTTATGGGGAGAACTGAGTGAGGGTAGCTGCTGTTCTGCCAAGAATGAAGAGTGGGGGTGTTCCTGGGGGGAATGGAGGAGGGGAGATTGTCTCAAGGTGGGTGTGTAGGGGGTATTCCTGAAAGGGGGGGGGGAGAGGATAAAGGAGTGTTTAGGGTTAAAAGTAGGTTAAAAGTTTCATTTTTTTATGGAAAACACACAGGCCAGCTGTAGGTGGGGGAGGGGTGAAGATGCTGCGCAGAGGGGGGGGTGTAAGGTGTACATCCGGCCCTGGGGGGGGAGATGGTCCCTGGTCCCTGAGGGGGGATGGGGGAGGGAGACGGTTCGGGGTGGTGTGTGTGTGTGTGGGGGGGCTGATCTGGGGCTGTTTAGGGGATCTGAGGGAAGGGGAACGTGTGGGGCGGTTTGTGGGTNCCCTTGGCATTTCCTCCCAGCCCAAGTTCTGCAGTATCTTGATTGTGCTGGAGTAGTTTTCCTGTACCCACCATTATTTCAACCTAGTCAAACACCACGGGGATGTTTTTATGTGATGACATGAAGTAGTGACAGAAATCGCACGTCATGCAGCATACCCATCCAGGGCCATCTTACTACATTTCCCTCTCTTCTGTTTCTGTTCTTTGGATTTATTTCCCTTGTTACTGTGGGGAGAAGACGGGAATGACTTGAGTAAGGTCGTAGAGCTGGGCACAGAAGAGCCCTGTTCTCCCTTCCAGGCTGATGCTCTGTGGGTAGGATTCCTTGAAGGGAAATGGGGGAAGTGTCAAGGAGGGAGAGGGAAATGGTGTGGGGGGGCTGATCTGGGGCTGTTTAGGGGATCTGAGGGAAGGGGAACGTGTGGGGCGGTTTGTGGGTACAGCGGACGCGAAGCAGGTGGGCCGATGGCGAAGGAAGGAGGCACAGCCCAGCCCGGCCGCTCCAGTGAATGATGATGAAGACACGCGCGCGCCCATGTCAGGGCGGGCACGTGACCATTAATCCCACTTCGGCGGGAATCTCACTCTGCAGCGTCTGCAGTTACGGCGCGAGGCGAGGACACAGCGGGTGGCGCCCGCGCGCGAGCCTCCCTCGGTCACTGGGGTGCGCGTGGGGGGGGGAGGAAGGCTCGCGGCGGTTAAAAAGCGGCGGCGCACGCGCACGGGTAGGCGGTCCACCCCCCAGGCGGAACTGTACTTCACAGACTCCCCCCCTCTCCACCTCCTGCCTGTTGCTAGGCAGACTTCGCACCTGGCCGATCTCTGTGGGGCAGGCCTTTGAGGGGAGGGGGGTACAGCTGCTCCTCACTGAGCACTAGGGAGGGGGCAGGCTGCGCTGGCCCGAGTTTACCCCCTCCCCTACCCTATTTTGGGGTGTTAGTGGGATGGGCTGAATTTACCCCTCCCCCTGCTTGGTGTTATTGTTTTTGGGAGGTGCTGACCACCCCCTCCATTTTGGGGGGGGGATCCATTATCATCAGGGGCAGAGCCCCTCCTCCCTTTACTTGACAGCATCATTGGGTGGGTAGCGCCTTCTCCGGGGACATTATTGGGGGCCCTATCCTCCATTCTGAGGGGGGTGGTATTGGGAGATTACACCCTGTTTTGGAGGTGGTGTTTCTGGTGGGTTATTCCCTCTCTTTTTGGAGGGGACCATACTGGGGGTGGGGCTATACACTCCTCTGTGAGGGATCGCCGGGTGGGATGTGATGCCCCCTCTTTTGAAGAAGTATTATTGACTGGGGGAGGGGTTGTACTCTCCATCTTGGGTTGGATGACTCTGGTTTTTTTTTTACAGGGTGCTGGTTCATTGCTCTCTTGGAGCTGTTGTTACAGGGGAGTACTTCATTTACGTCTTTTTTTTTTTTTTTTTTTTTTGAGGGAGTGGTTATGATAGCATTTGCTGGAAGCACACTTTGTTGTTGAAGGATTTATTAGTGATTGATTCAGTTTCTAGTTTGAAGTCATGTCAGGATCAACTCCAAAACAGACCTCCAGTCCGCAGACAGTTGCTGGTGTTCCGGATCCTGCTCCTGCTGGACCTGAAGTCCCAACTGACAGCTCCTTTGGTGAGCAAAACTTTAGCTTCACCACCACAGACCTCAACCTGGTGGAAATGACGGAAATAGAGTACACCCAGCTTCAGCACATACTCTATTCACACATGGAGGCACAAGCAAACGAAGGCGAAATGGAAGCTAGGCTCAATTCTGCTTTCTTCTCAGCTAGTAATCCTGCAGATCAATCTCAGCAAGTGAACACCAATCAAGCTGGCTATTCATCATACTCTGGGAACCAGTCAGTTTACCCAGTTATCTGTCAGTCAGGTCTATCTTCTGACAGCAATTTAATGGGTTCAAACCAATGTCTGGGGCACATTGACTTTCAAGAGCTCAGAATGATGCTACTTAGTGAATCTAATCTCCCTTCTAATGAAGTAGATAAAACACCTAATAGTAGCTCGGTAGAAGTCACAGGGCACAGTTTAGTAAGAGTTAAACATGGTGAAAATGTTGGTGGGACAAATAAAGAAACTGTACTTGTTGAAAATTCAGCACCAGCTCCTGAGCCTAGATCTAAATCTGCAGTTCGTGTTCGTTTGGAAGACAGATTCAACAGCATCCAGACAGAAAATCCCAGATGTCAAGAGCCACAAGAATCTGGAGTGACTCTTAACAAGTGTGTTGTCATTCACTTTAGTTTAAAGTTTACTGTTAAATTATATATTTTCATGTAGTTCAGTATTAATTGAGGCAGATTCAAATTTATGAACAGTGCAATGTTTTTAATACTCAAAATGACTAGCTGTGTGCTTTGGCACAAAATTAAGATCTTGAGGAAGTGGGGGCCCAATTCCCATTAACTTCAAATTGTGCTTACTTACACTAGGTCTGAACTTGGTCAGTTATGAATACAATACACAATATAGTTGTGTAAATTAATTAATTTTCAACATTATTTTTGACATCAACATCAAATGTAAGCAAAATATATAAACCAGAGCTTTAATTTGAGCATTGGCCTGCTAAACCCAGGGTTGTGAGTTCAATCCTTGAGGGGGCCATTTAGGAATCGGGGGCAAAAATCTGTCTGGGGATTGGTCCTGCTTTGAGCAGGGGGTTGGACTAGATGACCTCCTGAGGTCCCTTCCAACCCTGATATTCTATATTGCATCCTTCTTACTTTGCAAAAAGTAATGCAGATTTCACACCCTATTAACAGACTAATCAGAGGACTCTGGTTAGTGTTGTAATGTAAAAGCTTGTCTGCACAAATCCGCTTGCAGCAAGATATGAACCTCAGACTTGCACAGACTGCCACTATTTTGAATATTTTTGTTACTGAGCCTGTGTTTTTTATTACACCACAATATATACTTTTTTAGTTTCAAACTTAGAGAGCTGAAGGAAATTACTTTTATGAAGTCCAACAGTGTAATTTCACTGTACAGAATAAAATAATGTATTAAACAGATCCTTTTTGCCATTGAAGTCAGTGAGGTAAATAGTTGGTCCTTAATGGTAATGTGTATTTAAAGTAAATGGAAGTGATTTTTTTTTAGTTATTGTCACTAGAAGAGTAGATAGCTGAAAAGGTTTCTACAGTTGTCATTTTCAAGTAACTGGTCTTGTTTTATTTATTTATTTATTTATTTTTGTAGTTTAGTAACACTTATTCGTCAACCAGCAGAACTAATGGGTGTGCCTCTTCACCAGCAGCAGAATAAATGTACTACATTAGTGAAAAATAAGACTGCTGCTGCAGCTACTGCTTTACAGTTCACATATCCATTATTTACTATGAATGCCTGTTCTACTTCTGGAAGTGCTAACCCTTCACAAACACAGGTAGATTTTATGTTTTCTATTATTATTTGTAGCCTTCTCCTTTGAAACTTTAACAATAGTCTAAATTTGTAAAAATCCTGCAAGATTTAACTAAAATACAATTTAATTTTAATTGATCAGATTCAGTTATTTTATAGAGTTTTGTTTTAAAAGGAACTTACGTAGGCATGTTCAGAGGGATTTATAATTTATGTGTCTTTTTAATATTCTTAAAGATGAAATATAGTTCTCAGTCATTTTGATTAAGTCCTTATATCTCTTATATGAATATGTACCCAACTGGCAGGACGAACAGTCTATTAGATATCTTTCCAGGAAGGTACTTTTGTTTAAGTCACTCAGTTCACCGCTACATCAGTTTCCTTCACAAAGACATAGCTAGCTGCAAGTAGGTGGTTAGCAAGTAGAGTTTTCTCTTGGTTCCTTCTTTCCATTTTCTTTTGACAAAAACTCACGAAATTCATTTTCTCACAGTTACTACAAGCCAAGAATAATAACCAAAACTGGCACGCAGAAACTGCCAGAGGTACAATAAAACTACACAAACGGTCTGGATGTTGAAATCACATGACTGTGGTACAGAAAAAAATCACAATTGGCATTTGATTTATCAATACAACTCATAGGATGGGACTAACGTTAAAATACATATCAAAAGTATTATCCTCTTCTTTTCACTTAACACTCCCTAATTTTCTTTTCAGAACTCTGGCACATCATGTACTATTCTGGAAGCTGCCAAACATCAAGACCTTGGGTTACCTAGAGCATTCTCTTTCTGTTATCATCAGGAAATTGAATCCACTAAACAAACAGTAGGCACTAGGAATAAAGCTTTACCTGAACAAGTTTGGATTAAAGTAGGAGGTAAATGATTTAGCTTCTGCTCACTTTGCTTTTTGTGCCACTCAACCTCAAATTATATTTCTTCTGACTTACTTAGTTTGTTTTCAAGGATGAATGTGCTTTTACTGGTTCCATATATGCAATTTGAACTCTACAAATAATCTACAGAATCAGTAGGTATTTGACAGACTTTCAGAAATGATCAACATCCATGCTGGTTTCTGACTATAGTGTTTGCCCCTAAGTGCTGGTGTGGCAATCCACTTTATGAGGGAGCCAAAACTATCAGTGCCCCAGCACATCCATGGGAATTTCGAAACCTGAATTATCATTCTTCAGGTTCTCCCCTTGTAGTAAGTCTCCACCTGAGGGGCATCAGGGGGATTTCAGAGCAGTGAGAACAGGGCAGGCCATGGCAGCAGGGCTCCTATAAAAATGTGTTGCTATAGTCAGTCTCATACAGCAGTTTGTCAGGCATGGGCCTCTGTGTGGCTGCCCCTGCCCTCCCCAGCTGGGCAGATCTGCAGGGCATCCTGGAAAATCTGTGCATGTGATGGTTCTCCCTCTCTCTCCTGCCCCACATAGTGACAATAGTTGTGCTAATGCAGCAGGGAACAATTAGGAGGAAATATCACAAGCTGAAATTCACTGAGACCTATGACCCATATACAGGACGTTCCCCTTTATGGGAGCATTTGATCCTTAATTATTAACTTGATATTGCTCATTTATTGATTGGCATTTTTTCCTTTGAATAGTAGGATGAAAAAGTTGATTGCTTCAACACTAGTTTACATTTAGTAGTGCAGCAGTAATTATCTTGAAAATGTGAATTTCATATTTATAATAAAAAAGTAATATATTTACAGCACTTTATATTTTCAAAGTGCTTTAGTAGAATTAGGCACTTAATTTTCAGATGAACTCATTTGAAAATAAGAAGAGTTACAATTACAGAGGTCTAACTTTTTTATATTAGTTACAGATTAGTCCATCAAAATTAAAACTTACAAAATCATAAAGTTTTAGTGAAGCTTAATATTTATTAAATAATGATACAGTGGGCGAATCAAAAATAAAGTACTGCTTTTTTCCCTTGTTTTGCAAAGAAGAAGCTTTATGTAAACAAGCAATAAACAAAAGAAGTCGCAGCAGAATACGCCAGTTGGATGCAAATGTAGACCGCAAACCTCTTAGTGAAATTCAAAATATATGTGATAGCCAAAATACTTCATCTGCACAAGGTACTTGGCAGTCAACACAGGTAAATTCAAGTATGCAGGCACAGAGTGGAACTCAGGGAGGAATCTCTCAGCGCCGGGAGAGGCATAACCGCATGGAAAGAGACAGAAGGTAATTTCCATTGCTCTGTGAAAAGTTCCAACAAAAAAAATTCTTAAAGCATAAATTAACTACAGTAAACTAATTATATAATTTAAAATAGATTATTGGACATGTTTTGCTTACTTCGTCAGCTGGGGAATGTGGCAGTCTCATCAGGGTGGTAAGGGATTAACTCTGTGTATACAAATTTTCAGAGGGACAATAGGGTTGAGGTCTGTTATTTCTCACCTCTATACAGGGGTGAAAGTAACTTAAAGGACTTACCGGTACCCTGGAGTCCTGAGCAGGGGGGCGGGGCCTTTAAGTCCCCAGGCCCTTTAAATCTCGATTTAAAGGGCCCGGGGCTCCGGCTGTGATAGCAGCAGCTGGGAGTCCCGGGCCCTTTAAATCACCGCTGGAGCTACCAGCTGTGGAGGCAGCCGGGAGCCCCAGGGCTCCGACGGCGATTTAAAGGGCCCGGGGCTCCGGCCGCTGCTACCGCAGTGGAGCCCCGGGTCCTTTAAATTGCTGTCAGAGCCCTGCTGCTGGAGCCCTGGGGTAGCGGCAGCGGCCCGGGGCTCCGGCGGTGATTGAAAGGGCCCGGAGCTCCTGGCCGCTGGAGCACTGGGCCCTTTAAATCACCGACAGAGCCCAGGGGCTCCTGGCTGTCGCCGCTGCTCCGGCAGCGGGGCTCTGGCAGCAATTTAAAGGGCCCAGGGCTCCGGCCTTTAAATTGCTGGCCTGGGGAAGCCAGTACACTCTGCGGTGTACTGGCTTTTGCCAGTATGTCGTACTGGACTGTACCAGCTTACTTTCACCTCTGCCTCGACATATTATTTATTTATTTATTTTAAAACATTTTTGCTGTTAACAAGCATGTTATCTCTGGAGACACAAATCCACAGTTTGAGAACTGCAAAACTAAGCATCTCTATCTTCTAGACCAGGGGTAGGCAACCTATGGCATGGGTGCCGAAGGCGGCACGCGAGCTGATTTTCAGTGGCACTCACTGCCCGGGTCCTGGCCACCGGTCCAGGGGGCTCTGCATTTTAATTTAATTTTAAATGAAGCTTCTTAAACATTTAAAAAAACTTATTTATTTTACATATAACAATAGTTTAGTTATATGTTATAGACTTATAGAAAGAGACCTTCTAAAAACATTAAAATGTATGACTGGCACGTGAAACCTTAAATCCGAGTGAATAAATGAAGACTCGGCACCCCACTTCTGAAAGGTTGCCGACCCCTGTTCTAGACTTAGCACTGAGTCCCATTGGGTAGATGAAAGATTAACCTAAATAATCTATACAGAATCCCCTGGAACCCCATAAGATTGGGTCCCTAACCCAAGAACTATTGGAACTCATTTATAAAACTTTTCTTAAACATTACATGAATATATTGTCTCATACTATAGAATTAGAATTTATAATCCATATTCCATGATGAGATATCTTTGAGCTATAATGTATCTTAATTAAAACTATCTTTAGATCAGTTTTTTTTGATAAAATGCTTTTTGAGGAAAAAAACTATTTTTTAATTTTAAAAAAAAAAATCATTGATTTGTATCCACCCTGGTTCTCATGTAGAAAAGGAAGTGGGTTTCTGCTGAAGGCAAATAAAATTCTGGTTTAGGTGTTTAGGTTTTTTTTGAAATTATTATTTAAATTTAAATTATTTAAATTATTGACTCTCTAATAACATAAGATACACCAAAATGCTTTAACAGATTCTTTCAAAACATGGTTATTTTATAGTAACACAGGAAGTATGCAAACTTCAGGTACATAGGTAACAAAAGATGCGTAATCATGACAGACATATGACAGTGATTTCAAAGTAAATGTCACTTTCTGTAAATGAATTAACTGACTCTCTCTTTTGCAGCTGATTAATGGAAATGAAAATAAAATGTTTTCTAATTATGACTGAAATATAGTTAGAATTATTCTAAGACTAGTACAATAAACTATAAATAAAGCTGACATAGTTGACTTGACTCCACCTACTCTCCCACCTCATTGGACATGAAGTGCCAGGTCCAGAACATAATGTGCTCTGGAGAGCCTCAGCTAGCAGAGTGGTCTATTGAGAACCACTCCGATATAATTTAGCCTGTAGGCTGCTCTAAATTACAGCAGGGGCCATTTCATCTCTCAGCCAGCTTCAGGATCAAGCGAGCAAAGAGGTGGCTTTAAGTCACCTTCCCACCACTCCCAGGGTTCTGGCCACACTCACAATGCTAACAGGGCACAATTGAACACCATGGGAAAATGTCATTTGCTTTTCACTCCTAAATCCACGTCTGTTGCACAGGATATAACTGAGTATGGATCCTAATTTGATACAAGCTTTTTGTGTCTTAAAGGCAGTTTTAAGAAAGACTTATGCTAGTGGAAATGAATAATATTGAAATGAGTGATTGCTAATACTGTAGAGCAGCCATAAACTGAAAGATCTTTGGGCAGGGATTGGCATTTATTATTATATATTTGTACAGTGCCAAGCACAATAGGGCTCAACCTGATGTGGTCTTTAGACACTATTGCACTGTAAATGTTAAATAATGACCACAAAAGCAAAAATACAACCAGCTAAGTAGAACTATTAAAATTTCTGTCTAAGGTTTAGCGCCCATGTATTAGGCCTCAATGGATTCTCCCCTACGTGCAGTGATTCAGCACAAACCCTCAGAACTTGAAGCCTGTGCTAGCGGTTGGTCTGTCAAGCCCTGGCTAAAAACTAAAGCTGGTATCCTCTTCCTCTCCCGAATAAAAACTTGGAGGAAGGGTTGCATTGGCAAAATTGTCTTAGAGTGACTGCAACTCTTCGGAATGTAAGCAAATTAGCTGGCACAAAGCAATGTAATTTACATTGACCTGGGCTAGCTTTGGTGAATCTTCCAAATCTTTGTGTTTATTCCTATTCATACCTATCCAGTGTTGGTCCCCTCAAAATGCAAAACAAATATCAACATCTATACAACCATATATCTATGTCAGCTATCTGGGTTAATTGGCTGCTAGAAATTATTATTTTGCGTTGACTGTAGGCGCAGAATCCGGATTTGTTGTGATGAATTGAATCTTCTGGTTCCATTCTGCACTGCTGATACTGATAAGGCAACAACATTACAGTGGACAACAGCATTTTTGAAATATATTCAGGAAAGGCACGGGGATTCCCTGAAAAAGGTTAATCAATCTCATACAATCCATCTTTTTAAATTAGTCTAATAATGATCTTAAAATGGTTAAACATTTTAACTAAATCTGTATTGCATCACGAAAGACGCATGAGACACCTGTGTTGGACATTTACTTTGTCTCTTAAAAAACGTGGCTGAAGGATACAAAGTCAATGAACTGGATGTTCTTTTAATAGGTATTACTAGAATGGTTTCAGTTGAGCTCATAGTCTGTGTTGCATCAGATCTCACAAGCTAAGTAAAGTTTGATTTGGTCAATTAGCACCACACTCAGGAATTAGGGGAACCAGAACAGGCTGTAGGTTTGAAGCCTTCTCTAAACATTCCACTTTTTATCCATATCTATCCTGCTCACTCATACACACTGAGCTGTTTTTCCCATTCCATCTTCTGCTTCCTATTCCAATCTCCCTGGTTTTATAATTGAATTTATTTGTCTTGTACTTTATTTTATTAGAGAGTTCAGTAATTAGGGCTGTCGATGAATCACAGTTAACTCACGCGATTAACTCAAAAAATTAATCACTCTTAATTGCAGTTTTAATCACACTGTTAAACAATAGAATACCAATTGAAATTTATTAAATATTTTGGATATTTTTCTACATTTTCATATATATTATATTCAGTGTTGTAATTGAAATCAAAGTGAATATTATTTTTTATTACAAATATTTGCACTGTAAAAATGATAAACTAAAGAAATAGTATTTTTCAGCTCATCTCATACAAGTACCGTAGTGCAATCTCTTTATCATGAAAGTGCAATTTACAAATGTAGATTTTTTTTGTTACATAACTGCACTCAAAAGCAAAACAAAGTAAAACTTCAGAGCCTACAAGTGCACTCAGTCCTACTTCTTGTTCAGCCAATCGCTAAGACAAACAAGTTTGTTTACATTTACAGGAGATAATGCTGCCTGCTTCTTGTTTGCAATGTCACCTGAAAGTGAGAACAGGCATTTGCATAGCACTTTTGTAGCCAGCATTGGAAGGTATTTACATGCCAGATACGCTAAACATTCGTATGCCCCTTCATGCTACGGCCACCATTCCAGAGGACATGCTTCCATGATGATGATGTTCATTAAAAAAATAATGCATTAATTAAATTTGTGATTGAACTCCTTGGGGGAGAATTGTATGTCCCCTGCTCTGTTTTACCCGCCTTCTGCCATATATGTCATGTTATATCAGTCTCGGATGATGACCCAGCACATGTTGTTCATTTTAAGAACACTTTGACTGCAGATTTGACAACATGCAAAGAAGGTACCAATGTGAGATTTCTAAAGATAGCTACAGCACTCGACCCAAGGTTTAAGAATCTGAAGTGCCTTCCAAAATCTGAGAGGGACAAGGTGTGCAGCATGGTTTCAGAAGTCTTAAAAGAGCAACACTCCGATGCGGAAACTACAGAACCCGAACAACCAAAAAAGAAAATCAACTTTCTGCTGGTGGCATCTGACTCAGATAATGAAAATGAGCATACGTCGGTCCACGCTGCTTTGGATTGTTATCGAGCAAAAACCATCATCAGCATGGACGGCCGTCCCTAGCCATTCTGGTGCCCTACACAGTCCCCCTGTGGGGGGGGGGCAGGCCTCCGCAGGGGGTTGGCCCCAGTCCTCCATGGGGGGCAGGAGCAAGCTTGGAGGGACAGGGAGGGCAACCACCCCCACAGCACAAGCTTGCAGAGCGGGTTGGGGCTGGGTTGCTCCACTTCCTGCCACCCGGTGAGTGCAGGGTCAGGCCCGATCCCCCACACTCACGAGGCAGCAGGAAGTGGAGCGACCCAGACCCAACCTGCTCCGCTGTGCTCCCTTGGCTCCCAGCCTTGAGGGGCCAGGGAGGAACCGCCCCCCAGCATTCACCGGGGGCGCAGCTGGGGCCGGGTCGCTGCACTTCCCGCTACTGGTGAGTGCAGGCCTGCCCCCTGCTGCAGTCCTCAGAGGAGTGGGGGTGGGGCTGGGGCAGAGCAGAGGCGGGGGCTTTGTGGAAGCAGTGGAGTGTGGGGCGGGACTGAGGCAGAGCATGTGTGGGTAGAGGTGGGGTGGGGGCGGAGGCTTTGGGGAAGGGGTGGAGTGGGGGGCGGAGCAGGGGCTGGAGCAACACACAGCTGTGTAGGGCCCCAAATTTCCTGGTGCCCTATGCAGCTGCATACTTTTCGTATGGTTAGGGACGGCCCCTGGAATTGTGGTTGAAGCATGAAGGGACATATCAATCTTTAGCACATCTGGCACATAAATATCTTGCAACCCGGTGCCATGAGAACACCTGTTCTCACTGTCAGATAACACTGTAAACCAGAAGCGGGCAGCATTATCTCCGCAAATGTAAACAAACTTGTTTATCTGAGCAATTGGCTGAACAAGAAGCAGGACTGAGTGGACTTGCAGGCTCTAAAATTTTACATTGTTTAATTTTCCAATGCACTTTTTTTTTTTACATAATTCTACATTTTTAAGTTCAACTTTCATGATAAAGAGATTGCACTACAGTACTTGTATTAGGTGAATTAAAAAATACTATTTCTTTGTTTTTTTACAGTGCAAATACTTGTAATCAAAAATAAATATAAAGTGAGCACTGTACACTTTGTATTCTGTGTTGTAATTGAAATCAATATATTTGAAAATGTAGAAAACATCCAAAAATATTTAAATAACTGGCATTCTATTATTAACAGTGCGATTAATCGCGATTATTTTTTTATCACTTAACAGCCCTAATATATATATAATCTTTCTGTATGCATATTATGTTATCCAATGATGACACCCATGCACAATGGCCATGTAGCAGTAGCCTTCAGCATCCTTTTTAGTATATGGTCCCTCCCGGGAGGTGGTGGCAGCATACAGCACTTCAAGAACTGATTAATTCCCATGTCTCTTTTCAAAATGACATCTTAGGGCAGGCACTATGAAAACTAGCATTTGTATGCAGAAGTCTTTGGGGTTGGTGCATTTGTGTCCGCAAAGTTTTGTCCACTGAAAAAGCTGCCCAATTTGTCATAAAATTAAGCCTTAAATTGCAGAAATGTAGTCAAAAATAAAAGTTCTGCCTTCAGCTATATACAAGCAGTATCCATTGACTAACGGGCTGTATGTGACCAGTTGAAAGTAGAATTTTCTCCTAAAATGCTAACTGATTTGACACAAAAGTTCACATAAATGGAGGAACAAATTCTATCCTTCCCTAATAGTTGTGGCAGGTTCTGATTGCAGCAAAACCAGTAAGATTCCACAGCAGAAGGGAGCACTATGCTGGGAGCCAACTGAGAGATCCATGTTCATTTAATACCACATTGCAGGGGTTCCTTATGTTCTACTATGAAGATGGGTTTGGGGGATGCAGTTGCGCTGGAGGCACAATTGCAAACATTCACTATCAGAACTGTTGTGGGGGTTATAAAGGGTCATATTAGCTGGCAGGGGCTCCTACAGTATTTAGTCAGTAGTAGCAGGCACATTTTTTTTTTCCTGCCCAATTCAATTGTTTTCTAAACACCTCACAATTGTTAATGTATTTAGCCTCCCAGCATGCCTGTGAGGTAGTGAAACCCTATTATCCCAATTTTACAGATGGGGAACTGAGGCACAGAGAGGCTAAGGCCCAGATCCTCGAAGATATTTAGGCACTTAACTCTGCTTAGGTTCCTTTGAGGAGTTGGGCCTAAGTGACTTGCCCAGGGTCAATCAGGCAATCTGAGGCAGAACAGGACATTGAAACCAGGTCTCTCATGGCCCAGGCTAGCATCCTAACCACTGGATCATTCCCTCGAAGGTTTACCAGTTGCAGGATTTGCCCGCCCCTTAGTAGTTTAATAATATTTTACTTAAATATGTATTGCATTAAGCATGATAATAATTACTTTGTATTTTTGGTTTTAGGAATTTGAGACTGTGTTCTGTGGTAAAACAGGCAGGAGACTAAAACTAACAAGAGCTGACTCATTAGTAACATGTCCAATGCAGGAAAACATACAGAATAGCACAGCAATGGAGATCAAGTAATTTGAACTAAATACCCAGCGTTTTATGGAAAGTATTGATACCTAATGATGTTCCATAGCAATTATTTTATGTCCATATACTGGACTTCATCTCCTGTGACTAATTTGAAAGTGAAGGATCCAAGAGTGACTTGCAAACTATAATCTGTAAAAATACATAAATAGAACAGTAAAGAAAACATTCTTTATTCAAAATGGAAAGATAAATGAATTACCAACAATATTAATTGATCAGTGTCCTCTTAGAGAGCTTTGGGACCAGAGGCAACAAGAAAATGTCATGACAGCCACTAAATACTCCCCCCCCCCCCAATAGCTACCAAAATCCATTTTAACTTGATATAATATAGTTAGAAATTGTTATAGACCGTCAACCTGTCCTGTTGTATTTAGTCAGTCATGAATGTACATTCCTGTTAAATGTAAAATAAATGAATAAATAAAGATGCCATTATAGTGCCCATTTCTCAATTGGAACAGTGAGAAAATTAAATTGGTTAGTGCTTGTATAATAAGTACACATCTTACAAACAATATTATATGCATTGGAATTCAAATTTGAAGTTCATATTGAACCGTACATCCCCATCGGACTAAAGAATCATACAATGCTATTGGCATTGCTTTTAAAATACAGTAGTATTTTAAATACTTCTTGCACAAACTGTCCAACAATTTTCCTGTATTGTTGCTTTAGTCCAAAAGTGATATATTGTAAACAGTGAATTATTTAAGTGCACAAAATATTTTCATATTAAAAGAGTAGAAATGTCTATACTTGTTAATAAGATGCAATGTTCAGGACAGAAATAGTATCTTTTATGAACTCAAAAAGTGGCTTTATTAATTTCTTAAAACAGATGATGCTGACAAGTTTTATAGTACAAAAAAAGTCACCCCAAAATAAATACTGTTTTAAATCACGGATATTCACAATTTTGCAGCAATTTATTTCTAAATAATTCTAATAAAAACAATTGGGGGAAGATGGGGTTTAGTAGAACAAGCTTTGATGTGTATAATGATAGTTACAACATCACAAAAAAAGGTTAAAAAAATCTCCTTTTATTTTTACAATAGTTCATACAGTAATTTTGGCTGGTGTTGAGAAGAGCTTCCTTTCTGACTTGGGATTTTTTTCACAAATTCTGTGCAAATAGCTGAAGTAGAGGGTGTGAAGATGCTGTTATTGAATATCCTTTATTATAACATGGAAATATACAAAAACTCTCCCCTGTAAATTATAATATATACATTACACCCTTTGCAGAGTTAGATTGCAAGAGTGCAAAGGGTTTAACATTTACTAGCCATGGCAAATGTTTGAGGTACAGTCTGATAATTCATGGTGGACAACAAATATACATGGTCAGTGATGTTCAATGAGTGCCTGTACCACTACTGAATTCAGTGAGCACAGAACTCAAGCCTTTATGCAAAATAGCCACAAGCTTTTGTACAGTTAGAGAGATGACAGTAAAAGGAGCAGCGCTTCCTCCTGTAGGTCTCTTCAACAAAGTGGGGAGGAAGGGAAAGTGAGACTGATTTGCAGTACAAATTCTGGAAAATAAGGGGTGGGGGGTGGGGAAACAATTGTAAGCATCTTTTTAGTAAAGGTTTTTGTCTGATGCTTTCCTGTGTCATGGAACTGAATTACTGTGTCAAAGTCTCCATTTTATTCATTTTAATAAAAGGAATATTTGTCCATTTATCACTAGGAGGATCCTGACTCTTTTCATACAAGTCACTGTTTACTTAAATATTCAGTCACTTCTCCACTTTTAGTGCTGAAGATTTTTTGGATCCTCCTCCAACAGCACCCATGCAGGCGGACGTATCACAGATTCCTGGAGTTCCCTGAGCCCCTATTGCACCAGGTACACCAGGATCACCTGGCAGACCGGGTTCACCATGAGCACCATCTCGACCATCTTTACTAATTCCAGTTACACCTGGTGGACCTTAAAGAAGAGAAAAGAAAAATGGTTTAGGGTGAAATCCTGGCTTTTATTTGCATGTAAAATTTAAAATATTAGGTAGGTATCTGTAAGCGGGTTATATCTAGTGCTGTATTATGGCTCTCTGAAGTATAGGATATCTGTAGTAAATATGCAAAAAGGAACAGGAGTACTTGTGGCACCTTAGAGACTAGATTTATTGTAGCATAAGCTTTCGTGGGCTACAGCTCACTTCATCGGATGCATGCAGTGAAAAATACAGAAGGAAGATACATATATATACACACACATGAAACAATGGATCTTACCATACACATTATAAGGAGAGTGATCAGTTGTCAGCAGGAGAGAAAAAAAAGTCTTTGTGGTGCTAATGAAAATGGCCCATTTCCAGCACTTGACAAGGAGATATAAGGAACTGTAGGGGGCGCGGGGAGGGGGGGGGGGGGGGAAGATAAGCATGGAGAAATAGTTTTACCTTGTGTAATGGCCCATCCACTCCCAGTCTTTATTCAAACCTAATTTGATGGTGTCCAATTTGCAAATTAATTCCAATTCAGCAGTTTCTCGTTGGAGTCTGTTTTTGAAGTTTTTTTGTTGTAATATTGCGACTTTTAGGTCTGTAATCGAGTGGCCAGAACTATTTCTCCATGCTTATCTTCTCCCCCCCCTCCTCCCCGCGCCCCCTCCAGTTCCTTATATCTCCTTGTCAAGTGCTGGAAATGGGCCATTTTCATTAGCATCACAAAGACTTTTTTTTCTCTCCTGCTGACAACTGATCACTCTCCTTATAATGTGTATGGTAAGATCCATTGTTTCATGTGTGTATATATATATATCTTCCTTCTGTATTTTTCACTGCATGCATCCGATGAAGTGAGCTGTAGCCCACGAAAGCTTATGCTACAATAAATTTGTTAGTCTCTAAGGTGGCACAAGTACTCCTGTTCCTTTTTGCAGATACAGACTAACACGGCTATTACTCTGGAACCTGTAGTTTCAGGTAGTTCCATATTTGGTAATGGTTTTAGCCACAGGCTAAATTCTGCTCTGTTATAATGGTCTTACCCTGGAATAACTGAACTGGATTTAGTGGAGTTACTTTGGATTTACACTGGTATAACTGACAGCAGAAGTTTGCCAATTCATAGTTGTTCCTACATATATCTGTCTGCTTGTTTTTGGGACTTTACTTTGCTGTGGCTGACCATTTCAAAACTAGCTTCTCAGTGAGTCATCTCTCTACTACCACATAACCCAGATTAGCATGGTAACTGTAGGGAGAAAGGAATTCAGTCATAGCACAAATCACATGCCCCTCTAACAGCCTTTATTCTAGCCTATAGTGATTGCTGCCTCCTTGACGTTCAAAAAATGTGTAAGGCTGGGATTTTCAAAAAAGCCTAAGAGAGTTAGGTGTCCAAACTCCATTGAATTTTAATGGGATTTGAACACCTAATTTCCTTAGGTCCTTTTAACATCTCAGCCTAAAGTCTTAGAGGATCCTCAACTTGGCCTCTAATTTTGTACCTGCTATCAGTTGAAGGTGAAATAATAGGATTCATGTGGGTTGATTCCCAAAGGCACAAATCGGAGAGTTAAGCACATATCTCCCATTGAAAGTCAATGGGAGTTAAGTGCCAACTCTCTTTTGCCATTTGGGAAATCTTCCCCTTGTGTCCCTCTACTGCAGTGGTCCCCAACCTTTTTCGTCTGGTGGGCGCCAGACGACGAGCCCCGGTGGACCGTGGCGGCGGACGAGCATCCGCCGAAATGGCGGCATCCAGAGGCGTCGCCACCGAATTGCCACCGAAATGGCGGCACCGAAATTTGGCGGGCACCGCGTTGGGGACCCCTGCTCTACTGAATTTGTAGATGCAGTAAAAATGTCCTTGTAAAATACATCGTCCTAATTATACTATGAAAAGGTCTATCTAGGAGGAGATTTATATTAAAAATAAAAGTATATTCCTGAATAAACAGGTATAGTCCATATTGC
Source organism: Platysternon megacephalum (assembly GCA_003942145.1). NCBI lineage: Eukaryota > Metazoa > Chordata > Testudines > Platysternidae > Platysternon > Platysternon megacephalum. The sequence goes on along the minus strand of QXTE01000119.1, from coordinate 963,131 downwards.
TGTCATTTGGGTACTTTCCTGTCATACTAAATACTGCATCAGCTTACCTTGAAGTCCTTGATCTCCATCAGGCCCATCAATACCTATGCCAGTGCCTCCTTTGTCTCCCTTTTCACCTGTATCACCTGTAATGATGTAAAGACATTTAAATTTAAATAATAATTTACAGAGACAGCCAAGTTAGCCCTCATATGTGGAGGGGAAAATCCTGTCAGCATAAAGGGTAATGCAAAACTTAGTGCCAAGAAGCTACCTGCATGGATCCAATTGCCAGATTTGGGCCCCAGGTGTGCACATTTTGTGGTTTCTGCATTTCTTGGAATTTACTACTTTCATTTTTTATTTAAAAGTTATACTTTCATTATAATTGGCTGCATCTTAAAATCACATACTCTCACTATTGGAACTTTTATTAGCCAATCAGATCTCTTTACAATTGTCCATCATTTTATATTAAGGATACAGGGCCAGATTTTTAAAGGTGTTTATGCACCTAAATGGGATTTCCAAAAGCACCAAGATGTCTAACTTTCATTTAAATCAATGGGAGTTAGGGCCTAGACACATCTGAAAATCCCATTAGGCACCTGCATCTTTAGGAGCCTAACTATCTTTGAAAATCTGGTCCAAAATCCATAAATTTGGCAGCAATAATCAACTATCCTAATTAGTATAGCTCAGAGGTCCCTAAACTGTGGGGCGTGGAGGAACATTCAGGGGAGCGTTGCTGCTAGCCCCAATGGGGAGAGAGTGTCACCCAGCTCCTCTCCTGGCCCCACGCCACGAGCACCGTGTCTTGGGCTCCATGCCCAGTGCCCCGGCTGCCGGCCCTGCACCCAGGGCCCCGGCTGCTGCTCTCAGCCCTGCCCCCTGCCGCAACTGTGGCCCCAGCCTCGACCCCCTTATCCCTGTCCATGTCTCCCCCTCTCAGCCCTGGCTCTGGGGGGGCAGACAGGGGTTGGGGGGCACAAGGTGAAAAGTTTGGGGACCGCTGGTATAGCTGCATGTGTATGAAACCTTCTAAATTATAATGGTCATATCTATGTACATTCCAAAATTACATCATAATGAGAGTAGGGTTGCCGGGTGTCTGGTTGAAAAGGGATCCTAGTGGCGATGCTGACTGGGCTACTAAAAGTCTGGTCAGCGGCACAGCAGGGCTAAGGCAGCCTCCCTGCCTGCCCTGGCTCGGCACGGCTCCTGGAAGTGACCGGCTTGTCTGGCTATTAGGTGCAGGGGCAGCACGGGGGCTCCGTGTGCTGGCCCTGCCCGGCACACCGTCTCTGCAGCTCCCATTGGCCGGGAACTGCGGCCAATGGGATCTGTGGGGGCGGCGCCTGTGGGCAGTGCGCAGAGTCCCCTGGCCCCTCCGCCTAGGAGCTGGACATGCTGGCCGCTTCCGGGAGCCACCTGAGGTATGCCTGCACCCCAAACCCCCTCCTACACCCCAACCCCAGGTCAGAACCCCCTCCTGCATACTAACTCCCTCCCAGAGCCTGCACTGTTCACCCCTTCCTGCACCACAACCCCCCTGCCCCAGCCTTAAGCCCACACCCAAACTCCCTCCCAAAGCCTGCAACCCAACCCTAGCCCCAAACCCCTCATCCCCGGCCCCACCCCAGAACCTGCACCCCCAGCCAAAGCCCGCACCCCCTCTCACTCCCCAACCCCTTGCCCCAGCTCTGAGCCCCCTCCCGCACTCCCAAAACCCTCATCCCCGGCCTCACCCCAGAGCCCACACCCCCAGCTGGAGCCCTCCCGCACCCCAACCCCCCGCCCCAGCCTGGTGAAAGTGAATGAGGGTAGTAGGGTGACCAGACAGCAAGTGTGAAAAATTGGGACAGGGGTGTGTGTGTGGGGGGGGGGGTAATAGGATCCTATATAAGAAAAAGACCCAAAAATCGGGACTGTCCGTATAAAATCGGGACATCTGGTCACCCTAGAGCAGGGGTGAGCAACCTATGGCACGCGTGCCAAAGGCGGCAAGCGAGCTGATTTTCAGTGGCACTCACACTGCCTGGGTCCTGGCCACTGGTCCAGGGGGCTCTGCATTTTAATTTAATTTGAAATGAAGCTTCTTAAACATTTTTAAAACCTTTTTTACTTTACATATAACAACAGTTTAGTTATAAATTATAGACTTATAGAAAGAGACCTTCTAAAAACGTTAAAATGTATGACTGGCACGCAAAACCTTAAATTAGAGTGAATAAATGAAGACTCGGCACCCCACTTCTGAAAGGTTGCCGACCCCTGCCCTAGAGGGTAGGGGAGAGCGAGCGACGGAGGGAGGGGGAATGGAGTGAGCGGGGGCAGGGCCTCAGAGAATGGGCAGGACAAGGGCGTTCGGTTTTGTGTGATTAGAAAGCTGGCAACCTAAATGAGACATTTACTAGTGGCTTCCCAAAAGCGAAAATTAAATTTCTGCAGAACCAAGTTCTTTAGTGTGCTGCCCCCTAGTGTTTTATCTCATGTATCACAGAGGATCTATACATTACATTTAGGAGTTTTAAAATCTTCAAATGCTGGATTTGCTTTCGGCAACTGTTACCAATTTGCAATGTTTGCACATTAATTGTAAGGTGTAAATAGCTAACAATAAAGTCCCAATCTTGCAGCATTTGCTTATGTGAGTAAGGTCTGTAGGCTCAGGCCTAAGTAGCCTTGAGATGCAGCATACTCTGCCTTTGTCCTTCCCTCCCCCCCCACCCCCCAACCCCCACTACTTAACTTTGTCCTAACTTGCCATCTTAATTAATTCTGTTTAAGGAAAATAACAAACAAACACACTTGCTTCCAAGAAACACAAAGTTATACTTAGTCCTAAAGTTATATGTCACTTTGGAATGGTCGTTAGGTTGGTGCTAAAGGTCTTTTGTCCTAAAAGTTTGCTATTTAGGGGTAAAATTCCGGATTTTCCCTCAAAACCCAGGTGATCAGGTTTTTATGGATTTGAGAAACAAAATCCATCCCCCAACACGGGCAGACCACAGTGCTGTAGTGAAGCACTCTGCAGACTTGCACTGGCCATCATGGCTGGATGATTCTCACACTAGCAGCACAAGGAAAGTTTACGTTTAACGCAGCACTGTACTGTATTTGTTTTTTGGTTATTTTTGTCTCTGCTGCTGCCTGATTGTGTTCTTCCGGTTCCAAATGAGGTGTGGTCGACCTGTCAGTGCGTAACTCTGGTGTTCATAACTCTGAGGTTCTGCTGCATTACTGAGGAAGCTATTGCAGCCAAATGCAATGGCATGGACGATGGCACAGGAACAGGAGGAGGAAATACTGGAAGGAGTTCAGGGGGATAGTGGTCATAAATCCCCAAGACAAGCCTCATTCCTCATTATACCCAAGTATATCACAGTGATGAGGATTTACTTTGTTAACTAAACAATAGGTGCCTGTTAATGACTGGAGCTTCAGCAGCTGCACATGCTGCAGTATATACTACAGTGCATAGCCGTCCCGGATTATTTGATTCTTATAAGCGGTTGATTCTTACAAGTGGAGTATTTAGTATAGGAATCATTTAGTCCCCGTGGTTTTGATCACTATATGCAGTTGATTCATATATCAGTGATTCTTATAAACGGAGTGCACTGTAATACAGAAAATCCTGACCCCTTCCCCCTCTAACCTCCCACGGACCTGTTCCTGCACCACTGAAGTTAGTAGAAGTTTTCTCAGTGATTTCAAAGGGAGCAGGAGCAGGTTCATTAGGCTGCCGCTGATTTCATCTCACTCACCTCTGGGACCAGGGTCTCCAAGTTCTCCTGTCGGCCCTCTATATCCAGGTGGACCACGAGCACCGGGATGACCAACACTTCCCATTGCCCCAGGTGGACCTGGGGGACCCACTGGGCCAGGTCGACCCATCAGTCCAGGAGCCAAGGGCCTTCTCAAATTAGCAGCTAACTGTGCAATTTGTTCTGAGAAAAAAAAATATAACCAAACCAAAACTAAGTTCTTTTGCCTTATGCTGTGTCTGAAGTTTGAAAACCTTTTTCTGGTATGTGACACTTGCCACCAAGTGTATCCAATCAAAGGAGAAGATTATAGGCTCTGGATTTCTGAAGCTAGAATCTGTCCTGGTAACCCACAACCAGAGATGCCTTGAGCTGAATCAGGTGAATGCATTTTGATAAGATGACAAAAAATGGTTTTTCATTATAGTAAACCTCTGGACTTGTGTGGGGGTTTTTGCTCAGAAACTTCTAAACACTTTGCAAACTGATGAATTTTTTCTTTCATGTTATTTATAAACTAAATGAAAACACTAAATAATTTTGAAGCAAAGTTTAATGGAAATGAATACTCAAGTAATTGAAATAGGTTTGCAGGTTTTAGTTTCCGCCACAACAAGTGAATGAAATACAATCTTCAAGATGCAAAATATTCAAAAGACAAAAAATAATTTCTTTGAAGCAATACTTTATTGCTCTATCCGGAATGAAATCCCATGACCTTTGGCATCATAAAACAGCAACTATATCAATGAGCCATTCAGTGAATGGAAACTATACTTTGTAATGATTGGCTAGTAATACAAGTCCCATTGCAATGGAATTCCTAATGTCTCAGATTATTACAATCATTGTTAAACTAAATAGAAACAAGTGCTCTCTGACTATAAAGTGTAGCTATATTCTGATGCAGACAATAATTAAAGTTCAGCTATCTCCCAGTTATACTCACCATTTATCATTCCCCCACAGAGTTCTCTTATGTGTTGTTCACTGGCCTCTTTGCCCTGCAATTGACAAAAGAATCCTTACACAAAATCATATTATTGATTGTCATCAAACTATTGATCCCCAAAATAAACTTATTTCTAATGGACTGCAAAATCAAGCAGAAGAGTTTTTATTAAGAAGAAAGAGTAGTTTCTTCAGAAAATATTAGCTTCAGCCTTAAAGTCCTGGGGTGGTGGTAATATTAATGAAGTTGATTTTAAAGTTAGTGGGAATGTTGTGGTGCTAATGGTCCACGTCATATATTTAATTTGTTGTTTATTTGGCCTTTATTGAAAAGTGAAACTCAAGCTTGGGGAAAATAACAAATCAAACCCTAATGTGAGTAATGCTATAATGACCCAACAGAAGACAGGTTTGCATTTTAAAGTTATTGACTGCTGTCAATTTACTTTCTTAGTGCTATCACAGTTATGGAGAACAAACATGACTTCACACATCACATCCAACCCCAATGAATGCAGGTAACTCCTAACAACACATCACATTGAGAGGAAACTAATCCTTAAAAGGTACAAGTTTTTGGAAATGGGTCTTAATTCTGTGCTTGCAAATTTTGTGTGTGCACCTATTTGTACAAATAAACTGCTTCTGCAAATCTGCTAGTTAGATGTGCAGTTACCTGATCTGCATGCACAAATGCCAGTGGTGGAAGTGCAAAATTAGAAGCCAGTCTAATGCTGGTGACCTTTAATTTGTTCATGTTTGTGCCCTCATTTGCAATTCTGGGCACAGTCATTTACACCTGCAAAGCTGAAGTCCAAGTTAAAAGCCCCTTTAATCTTTGGCCCATAATGTTTAAATGTTAAAATCCACTGGACTAGGCCTTTTCTTTTCTGATCTGACCAAACTGTTGCCAACATTAACATACTGGAACCAATTGCCCTCTGAGAACACTTAGCAATTGAGACCTACACAGTTTAGTATTACCCTTAAGACAAATTATAGAAGGCAGGCCAGGCTCCTATTATCTATTTACATTTTTATGTTACTTTAGTGCTGTATTGACAGCCTTGGAGATAGTCTACATTTATTCACAGAACAGGAGCAACATAGGTAGTGTCAGTGCATGCTTCTTCAACACTAGTTCAGCGTGACTCAACCCTACTCTGGAGGGACAAGCAGGTAGTTCAATCTCCATGCCCTACTCATTCTTTGGCCCTTCTGAGGGGACCACCCCAAGGGAACCAATTAATCCCAGCTGTGATGTAGTTTTGGTGGTGTGGACACTTGTCCATTGGGAACTGGACTGAGAACACCGAACACATTTCACACAGGCCTCTGAGGGTATGTCAACACTGCAATGTAAGCCCAGGGTTAGTAGAACTCGAGTTAACAGACTCTGGGTTTGCTAAAATAGGACCTGAGGGTCTACGCTCATTTGTAATCCCCGGTTAGGAATTGTTGAACCTTGGATTTCATCCTGGGGCTCCAGCATCGGTACTGCATTATCCAGGCTCACATTCACCCATATCCCAGACTTCCTAGTGCCCTTCTAAAATGTGGCCACTCTAGCCATTTGTTCATGGTGCAGTGTGGGAAAACTTGACTGTCCACAAAACTTGACTATCCAGAGGACAAAGAAAGTCGGCCTGTGGGATTGTGGGATACTTTTGGCAGACTTCCAGAGCACGAGTCCAGTGGAGCTACCTCACACTGCAAAGCAATAGGGCTTGACTCAAGTCAGACCCACCATCCCTGTGGGGTCCTGGGACCCAGGGTCTGAGCCTGGGGTTAATGTGATTTCTATGTAGACAGAATTGGGGTTAGGCTTAAGCCTGAGTTCGAACCCTGGGCTTATATTGCAGTGTAGACATATCTTGAATGTCCATGAGATGGTAATTTCATTCACTTTTCCCCTGCACCAGATTTGAACCAGCAACCTAGAGTTACAAAGTTACATATCCTATTACAAATTCCCTGACCATCCAGCCTCCCAGAGGCTGGCATTTTTATTTATTTCTGCCATTAAGGACCTCTTCTTTACTGACTTATAGCAAAGGAGATCTTTCCTCTCAGCCCAGTAGCCTGATCTGCTTCATAATACCCATCACAAGTACTGATGCTGCAAGTACTGTAAGACTTGCCCATTCATGAACAAAAGGGCAAAAACTTATTTTGTAAACTTATTCTAAACAGAGTCAACCCTGCACCCAAAGTCCAGCGTAACCGGTACTGCCTATTACCCATTCATCCATTTCCAACGCAGGACTGTGATCAAGGAACAGATGATACTTACTGGAGGGCCAGTTTTTCCAGTAATGCCGGGGATACCTTGCTCTCCCTGGTAGCCCATAGGTCCTGGATGACCTGGAATCCCTTGCACACCAGAAGTCCCGTTAGGTCCTTGTATACCTTTAGGACCCAGCTCGCCTCTTTTTCCTGACTAAGGAGGAAGAGAAACCAAACAGCTTAAAACAGGAGGCTCAGCGTATTGTTATTCTTCCATAGTATTTCTTAGTTAAGCTTTTCTTCCGGCTTCCTTGTTTTCGCTCTTACTGACATAGTGGTTATGCTGACCATGTATGTTCCTCATCTCGAATGTATGGGTTTACATGTCTATCATGATTATTATGCATGTTTTAGGCCATATCCATGCTATAGTTCAAACAGTGCTAGCAGCAACGGTATTCAAACCATTCTAGTGACATAAACAGGCCACACAGTAGCAGATTTACAGCATGGTTCTCAGAACACCATCATTCTGGGAAACCATGTCAGAACCAACAGCATTGATGCTCGCTTGCTTTCCACCGTAACGTGGAGAGGGCCTTTGATTTCAAGTGTGGAGACCTAACTGTTCCTGCCTTTTGGTATGTCACCATTATAGCAACAGCAATTAATACCTTCTTGAGGCTGCTGCTTATCTGATCCTTCCCAGGGCCAAATTTCTGTCTCATCAAGAAGGGTTGGGAAACACAAAGTGACGGTGCTAAGAGTTTTGAATAAATTGTTTTCCGCATTAGGCATTTTCAGCAATAATCAATGGCACTACCCCGGTGGTTAAAGTTAAGCTTGTGCTTAAGCGCACTGCTGGACGGGGATCATTATACACTCCCCCATTCTGCATTGCTGAGCTTTTACTCCCACAGATAGATGTGGGATTTACACACAGAACTTAGGTAGCCATCCTTGAAGACTGGCCCCAGAGTGTGCATGAAAAATCACAAAGGTCAACACTAAGGGTCATCTAATGGTTATATTAATGGATCAGAGCCCAGAGCCCAAAATAAAAGACAATGCCACCCTTGATGCTGCATAACCCAATGAGATCAGAAGCTACATTGGGATGTGATAAGCACATTTGTTTCCTTAACATTTCTGTGACTCTCAGTCTGAAATGGATGACACTTACCTCTCCCTTTTGTCCCAGGGGGCCGAAAGGACCCTACAAAAAAAAAAAAAGGGGGGGGGGGGAGTTTGATTTTATTCTTCTCTAAAGAACAAGAATCAGTTGCAAAGTAAACATCTAAAAGCAGATCCTTAAGCTCTTGGAAGCAGGGACCACCACTGTGTACCATACCTAATGTAATGGGATTCCTGAGCAGGGTCTGTGGGTCCTACATCAATGCAAAGAGCAATACTGCAAACGGGGGCATAGCCCAAGGAAGCCAAAGGGCACTGACAGGAGGGAGGATAACCCCATTGGTATCTTTCAACTCGGGGGTTGGGACCCAAAATTGGGTTGCCAGAATGTTTCAAAGGGTTGTGGTGCAACTCCTGTCCCACGGGGCTGGCTGGGCTCACCTCCCGGGTCCCAGTGCCACTCAGATTTGGCCCAGCCATCATGACGACGGGAGTCTGAGTAGGCCAAATTTGAGTGAGTGGCACTGGAACCCCGTGAGCCAGGGCACAACTCCACTCACACAACTGCAATGCCGAGAGCAGCCAGCCCCACAGCAGGAGCCGCCACTGTGGGGTGAGTGCCAGGCAGGACCCAACCCCCCCACACACGAGGGGGCAGGATCCGACTGAAACCACCCCAGCGCCTCCACCCCCAGGTCACGACAAGCCATAAACATTTACAAATGGACCCTGAGCCCAAAAAGGTTGAGAACCACTGTGACCCCTGCAGCTCTGCAGAGCAGTGCTGGGTTCGTCTGCTCAGCGGTGCAATCCTCTGACTGCTGGAGGGTAGGGTGGAGGGGCTCAAGGTAAGGGGATAAAGGTTCAGGCGTGGTTTTACTAGTAAAACTAGAGGATTCCTCACCTCTATAGACAGGGATTCATCATTAGACCCACATATATCAGGGCTGAACGTAGCTCCCGGGCAGTGACAGCCTCCATTGAACCAAGGTGTGGAAAGCCTAAATACCCAAGAACAGAAGGGACTGTCGGCTTCTATGCACTGTGCAGTTCACCTGATCTCCCTGAGGGGTAGAAATAACGAATGATGAAGCCCTGGCTATACACGTGAGAAATCCTCCTCTAGTTTTACTAGTCAAACTCAAATGGGCACAGTGCTGATGGTGAACGGAATACTTGGTTTGGTTTCACAGACACCGTTCTCTTTTCACAATCAATAGTGTAACCAGCCTTTCAACGCTGGCAGGTTTTAATAGTCATTGGTTCATTAATCTCTGGGCTCCCACTGTTTGATATGTTAATTTTGTTTTGTTTAAATGACACCTACCAGTTCTCCTTTGTCACCTGGCAGGCCATCTGCTCCAGCAGTGCCCTGGTAACGAGGCACAACAGTTAACACATGAGAACCTCACCAGTGGATTTGCAATGGTTATTCACAAACATGCGCTACACTTTCCAAGTGGGATTTACTCTGTCGGGGCCCAGTCCTTTGAGCCCCGAGTACTCTCAACTCCTACTGGGAGCAAAGAGGATTCAGTGCTTTGTTGCTGTTACAGTGGGAAAGTTTTCTGACATGGAAAATAGATATGGCAAAATTAAGATACACTCCACAATAGCTGTTCCGCTGCTCTGAATGGCAACCATGAGAACAGGCAGCCTTCTGCAAGAACTAGGAGCCCTTTGCATCAAACTCGCTGTGGCCAAATTTTAATTCTAGAGTGACTTGAGCAAGGGTTAAACCATCAGAGACAAGGACCTGGTAAGTGCTGATGAACAGGTGTCCACACTTAACACTTCACTCCAGGAAGATAGTTCCGTGTTAAGTCTGTTCATCAGACAAAATTCCTTGTTTAAACCAGGATGTGACCCCAAAGCTGCTGGTTGTATTAATTCAGCTGGAATACATGTGCCTAAAGAGTTAAGGTGTTAACAAGACCCTGTTACGGTTTAACGTTAAAGGTTTGGGGTTTGGTATACAGAGACNCCCACTTCTGAAAGGTTGCCGACCCCTGAGTTAAACCATCAGAGACAAGGACCTGGCCAGTGCTGATGAACAGGTGTCCACACTTCACACTCTTCACTCCAGGAAGATAGTTCCGTATTAAGTCTGTTCATCAGACAAAATTCCTGGTTTAAACCAGGATGTGACCCCAAAGCTGCTGGTTGTATTAATTCAGCTGGAATCCATGTGCCTAAAGAGTTACGGTGTTAACAAGACCCTGTTACGGTTTAACGTTAAAGGTTTGGGGTTTGGTATACAGAGACTTGGCATGGTTAGTAGCATAGCAAACCATTAAACATTATTTTAACCTTTTATTAAAGATACAGAAAAGAAGGAAAAACAATTAAAGCATTTGAAATGTAAAGTACTAAGTAAGGCTTTTCATTTTAACAATAGATATTAATTTATTCATTTTAGCTGGAGAGAGTTTTTAGATGGGAAAACCCCCCTTGTTTGACAGGTTTTTTAGATGCTATGAAAGATGGTATCAACTGTCCTTTTGGGGGGAAAGAGAAGTTTGCTGAAATGGGCTGGAGCTTTCATTGCTGCTGTTGTTAAAGTCTGATCCCGTTTCCTAAGAAAACTAAACAAGACAGATAGACACACACACACAAAAAGAGAAAAGAACAGCAAATATAGAAAATACAGCTTCCGTCTCTGGTGTTTGACTTTCACTTACAACCTCTGTGCTGGAAAAACAAAGGCACAGCACACTGTTTTATTAGTCACTCTGAGATCTGGCAAACTTATACCAGCATTGGGCTGTTTAGGGCATTGATTTTAGTTGCCCCTTTCTGGTCACAGGCTTACAGGAGTGTTGCAGATTATGCAGTGTTGGCCAGCTATGCCAGACTTTAATTAGATAAAAGGAAAAAGGAGAGGGATAGGAAAGAGGAGAAAAAGGCAGAGACGGAAAAGGACACATGGGTGGGGAGGAAAGAGAGAAAAACAAAGTCTTAAATCCCATGTGGTATTTGGGATTTAGCTGGAGCTGGTGGAAGTGGCAATGTTATTTGGGTTCCGGTTTTTGGCCTTGTTTGGTCAAGACAACTTTTGGGATTGGGATGAAGAAGGTCCAGGGTCCCAGGAGATGGTGGGGGTGGCAGCCAGGATGGTGAAGCTCACTCCAGTAGCCAATTTTTCTCCCCACATTCTCTTTCTTTAAAGACCCCAAAAGGGAGTGATGGGTGGAATAGTCCATTCCCTCATTATTTTGTCCACTAATTAGGCCTAATTTCTGACACACCAATTGTGGTTCATTGATTTTTGGTCTCACACTGTCCAATTTTCCAAGCATGATTTCAACACAATCCTCGAGGCCTTTTTGTTTGGACTAATTCAGTCTCTCTGTGCTTTTATACCTTTTCCCATCACCGTCTGTTATTAGGTTATTGTAACACCTTATGAACTTACACCCACTTTTCACAGTTAAGCTCACAATTCGGGTAAATTTGTAGGTCCAATTATCACAGCAAGCCTCTGAAATAAAGTGCATGCAAGAGAACTATTCACAAGCCCTTACTAAAAATAAAATCTAAACTTCAACAGTCACAAACTTGGGGTCTACCCAAAATCAGGCCGGGGTGTTTCCAGTGATGTTTGAAACCAGGTGGCTAATTATTATGTTGCAGCTTTATTTCAGAGTTGGACTCATACGAGGACAAAAGTCTCCCAAGAGCCATCCGGTGAATAGCCCTGTATGGCCATGTTAAGCCACAATATATAATCCCTTTTCCTTTAAACCAACAGATGGCGCTTGTTATTCAGGTAGGAATAGAGACAATATACAGAGCTACCCATTGGTATGTGCAGGGTTTACACGTTTCAGATGCCACTCAGAATGGCACCACAACATGGCTAGGATATTGCACACAGTTACAGCCGATAATAAACATCATTGTGCTGATGGTACAGATTGGGACTAGATGTCTTTTTTAGATTTAGGCTTCACAGACCCTGTTGAACTTAGACTGATCTTGCCCTTAGAAAGCAACAAAAGGAGGATAGGAGGCATAATTGCAATTGATAAACCGTTGTTGGGAGTGCATTCCATTTTCTGCAGAGATAAACCACATTCCTCCACTGGTCTACATTATATATTTCAAGGAAGGTCATCAATTGAAGCAATCCAAACATGAAAGTTTAGAAGCAAAAGTTTAAGGGCTAAATGTTCCTAGTCCCTACGTAGTTAATCATTGGGGGCTTCAGGGGGGCTACCCACGTGAGTGGTCAAGCAAACCCTGGGTAACCCCCCTGAAGATTATAGGCCGACTTTTGTGAGTTAGGTGAGCAAGATTTGGCCCCAAGCAGTTTACTTGCCATGTACTGTGACTGGAAGATAGACACAAAGGATCTTGAGCGTGGCATTTCAAGATACCTTTATTAAAATAAAATACATTGAGCACACACAAAAATTAATCAGAAGAAAAATGTGTGGGCTGTGTCTGCTGCATAACCTGTTAATTTTAATTGGGAGGAAAGTTGGTAATGCTGTTGAATAGCTGTGATCAAGCTACAGTTAAATCATATTAGTTGAATAAAATGGAAAAATAACCAGAAAAGGAAAGACCAACCCTTGGCTCACCTGGTTACCTTTGGGACCAGAAACTCCACCAGAACCCTGTGAACAAGAAAAAGGGAGAATGAGCAGGGAACTTTTCTTTTCCCATGCATTCCTAGCACAGTCAGATGCTCACTGGCACAGTGAGGGGTGGGAAAACTAATCCTGTAATTGCCAGCTAAGACAAAGAGGCTAGACAGGGATCAGAACTCATTTGTATTTCTTAGCATCAACAAGAGGTTTTAGCATTCAGTTTGTTTTGCAGCAATATTCTGCGGTCACTGTGGTTCACATTTCTTTCTTGACAGTTACAGTATACATAAGCCACAAGATGACAGGTCACAATTTCCTTCTCTGAATTGGCTCCCCCACCTCATCTCCCCCATAACCCGTTCAACCTGCCAGCCATTAAAAATAACTTTAATGCAGTGGATCTCAGTGTTTGAGGGCCCCTCCCCACCTGCCTTCCATTCATTCCCTGTGGCCGCTAACAGTAAATTGTGGTCATTGTAAGGCTTTTCCTTATGGGCTACTCTGTTCATACTGTCCTTGTTAATTCACTGAACAAAACTAAAATGCTGTGTGCATTTAATTCTGTCCATTTACATCAGACTCGCCTTCCTCGCTCACCCTTGGGTAAGGTTCCTTTCCCTCCCTTCCCCCCGGCATGTAAAATATTCATAGATTTTTTATCATCATGGTATAGAGCAGGAGAGTGGATTTTTGTGCCAGGACTAGGAATTGTTCATAACAGTTTTGCAAGGCCTCTATTACTACGTCCATTTTCACAAGGGTTTAGGGTTAGCTGTTCCTGACTTCGGCATCCACAGAGAAGCATGACTTGGGAACTTGCTGGTAAGGGACCCACCTTGTCTGGTATCCTGTTTTAAGTGGCAGGGTCAGATGTCCATAGGAATAAAAGGTGAACCAAGCAGCTGTAATTTATAAACCTAGGGGTAATTTAGCCAGTCTGAAGAAACATTCCAAGAACAACCATGCCTCTTTAGCATTCAAAAGGAGAATGAAGCAATACATTTGCAGCCCTGGCCTGTGACTTTGGATCCATCTAACGCAGCTGGGCGCCAATTCAAGTTCTGAGGACCTTGGTCTTTTCTTCAATGCACTGTTGGATGGGTACAATTATTGTAGTCTTAGAACAGCAGTTTTATGGCACATTCATCAATTTGGCAATTGGGAAATATGTGATTTTTTTTCAGAGCTGGTTCTAGAAACTTTCAGCAGAACAACGTGATAGAACAAACACACAGAATTAGTGGGTGTCATTTCATTAAAGGCAAGCCCTGAAGAGCAATTAAAAAACTGAAAGTTCTATTAAAAAGTTTCCCTATTAAAATAATTCAGAGGTAACAAGCCAGAAGGTAGAAATGAATCTGGGTATTTATAACTTTTTTTTTTTAAATGAACCAGTGGCAAATGCAATATTATTCCCCAAACCCTGTGATAGGGCTGCTATTTTTTTTTTTTTTTTAAACAGTTACTTGTTCTCTGTTCACTCATTTTTAACAGGGCCATAGTTTTAAAGGGATGCGTCATCTCCAAAAATACATTTTTCATTGTGGCGATTCTTGTTTCTACAGTACGCCTGCTGTTGTAGCGTCCAGACTCAGAGCCCCGTGTGACTGAGAAGCATAAATCTCAACACAAGATTCTTCCAGGTCTAACACAGAGGTCCATTGTGAAATCCCTGGTGCCCAGGGGTGATTATTTACACAGAGACTTTACCTACAAGCTGAAGTGAAGGAAGCTATGGAACACACGGCTACTGTTCTCCTGCAGGCCGTGGACAACTGACATTCATTTTTGCTCCTGCTGGCTTCTTTCCAACGAGAATAATTCTATTTAAATCCAACCGCTGAATTTATTTTTAAATTCTGGCCTTGCAGGGCCCAGGCATGTTTCCGTTTGTAAAGAAAAAAGAAAAGATTTTTTTTTAAAAGTCCTAATTAAATATTCTAAATAACTAAAATGCAGCTCTCCTGTGAGCATGGAGATCTTGCATTTTGATGAAATCTGCATATAGAGCAGGTATAGTAAACCCACTTCGGCTGTGTGTCCATTGCAAACAAATAGTCCAGTCTGGCTGGGATAGGGTCTGGAAAATCTTGTTGAAATAAACTATTCAGTCTAAACATAATGGGGCTTCTAGGAATGGAGATGCAGCACTGGAAATGCTGATTAGCTCATGATTCCCCTCCCTTTTCCAGCTCTAACTCCTATGATTCAGGGTTGGTTGTTTGTTTTTAACAATAGATCAGTAAAAGCCTGATTTGTCATGATCATCCTGCTGAGGCTGACATCAGGAAGCATAAAGGAATGGTTCAGTTTATTAATCAGTTGAACCTATAGATTGAGACATAAGAACTTGGCCTATCCAGGTGGATCTTTTATCTTAGGTCTGGTCTACACTGGCGGGGAGGGAGGAGGTCGATCTAAGTTACGCAACTTCAGGTACATGAATATCGCGGTGAGTCAACTGCTGATGCTCCCCCGTTGACTCCGCATGCGCCTCTCGCGCCGGTGGAGTACCGGAGTCGACAGGAGAGCACTCGGCAGTTGATTTACCGCGTCTATACTAGACGCGATAAACCAACCCCCGCTGGATCGATCGCTGCCCGTCGATCCAGCGGGTAATGTAGACAAGCCCCAAGATACTTATATGGCCCCCCATCCCATAGTATCTGTGTGCCTCACAATTTTTAATTTATCCTTATGAGGCAGGACAGTGCTATTATCCCCATTTTACAGAAGGGGAATGGAGGCACAGAGAGGGTAAGGGACTTGCCCAAGGTCACACGCAGTCTGTGGTGGAGCAGGGAATTGAACCCAGGTTCTGAAGCGTTAGACCGTCTTATTCTCCTATTTATATGAGCTGAATGGTATCGTGTGCTTGATTTTCAGCTACAAAGCCCCTAACTTTGCAGTAGAAGTTTTGCACTTGCAATGAACTGCAATTGCAAATGGTAAAATGTAGCCATCCAATGACATTTTACCCTTGCAAGCCAGCAAGTTAGGCATCTAACCGCTACTGCTTGCACTTGCAATTTGTTGCAGGCCCAGTTATTTATCCGTATAAAACAATGTTCAAAATTAGAGGTAAGGTTCAAAATGAGGCTCTGAAAATTTTAAGGGGCTGTGTTCCATCGTCGGTCTGGCAGGGAGCACAAGCTAGTGCAGTTCTGCTGGGTTTACTTTATTGTCACTAGCATCATCCGATTTTTGGGCAATACTTGTACCTTTGAAAGATCTGGGGAAAATCCTGATGAGCAAACAGATTGCTTTGTTGCATAATCGACAATTAGGGAAAAAATTAGTAAGTGCTAGTACATTAAACCGAGCAGGGACAGGCAGACACTGCTGACACAGACCCCGATGGTGGGAAATCTGCCATATAGGAAAGTTCTCCTCACTGTCAGAGGGTCCCTGTAAAGAGCCAGTACATCACTCAAAGTGGAGGGAACGGGCCAGGGAGGGGGTAAAGTGAGGGCTGCTCTCATTCAGGCCATCCTCTCAGGAGCAAACAAGAAAAAAGGTCAAAATTGGAACAAAACTTTTCAAATGACTTGAACCAAAACAGTTTCCAGATTTTTGGTTCATGAACATTTTCAAGATTTTGACTTTTCACCATAATTTGGTATGGGGACATTGTTTGAGACCCCAGAAGTTTTTGCAGGATGGCAAAAACCTTTCCTGCCCAGCTCTACTTACCCTGTCACCAAATTCACCACGAATCCCCGTAGGGCCAGGGAGTCCAGGTTCCCCACTGGCACCTTTGCGGCCCTATAGGGAAAACAAAGGAAAGACAAGAGTCCTTGCACCTGTTAACGTCCCAAGATTTCAGCAGTCTCAATATCGATTTCCTGAACAAAGTCATTAATTCTAGATTCCCTTTTTCCTTCTTTACTCTCCCGAGTCCCAACCACTATCCCTGTCCTTCCTCTCCTTCCAGACCCCAGTACTGCTCTTCTCCTTCCTCATGTCCTTGCTTGCTGGCCCTACCCTTCCCCTCTGACGCCATTGACTGGGGGAAGGCATTTTGAGGTACTCCAACCCAATCTCTTGCAGATCATCAATGGCATTAGCATAGGTTGCTTAGCGGCCACAATAAGGGCATCTGGGTGCACCAACAGAACCAAATTTGGGAGTCAGGAAGCAATGAAGCTTCAGTACGGCGAGTCTCCATGGGCCACGGACGATAGAGCCCTTACTGCTTTGTGTGGTCAGTATACTGAGAACTGTATGAAAACCTGCCGATCTTTTAATTCAAAGCAGCTTTATAAAAACACCCATGTAAGGCTGGCCTGATGGCTTCTTGATGACATTTGCAGAGCCATGTGAACGCCTTGGGTCTGAGCTCTCCCTGACAACAGAGGCTGGATGCGCTGCAGATAAGGGAGCGCTTGATGATGCTCCAGAGTGGGTCCTTTGGACGATTCAGGCGTTTTGCTGCTCAGGCTCTCTGCGGAATCCTAGGACAGGTCCACACTTGGAAGGTTTTGCCGACACAGCTATACCATTGTACCATATCAGCAAAGCACTCCTACTGGGGAATGCAGCTTACAGTGGCAAACCTGCACTTGTGCCAGCATAGCTATCCAGCCCCACCCAGAGTGAAGTAAGTTATACTGGCAAAAGCACGGTTTTGCCGGTATAACTGCGTCTCCACTTGGGGCTTTTGCTGGCACAGCTCTGTTGATCTGGGACCCCAGAGCATCACCAACATTACTATGCTGGGACAAGTTTGTAGTGGAGACCTGGCCCTAGCCACTTTCTGGCTGGAGAGGGGAAAATAGCTGCAATCTTGGGAGTGCGGGTGACGGGATTAAAGGAGGGACTAGCACAGGGGACACTCAAGACAAGTGGGTTGGGAATATCCAGGTGAAGAAGGATATAAAATGATCAGATCTGAAAGACTTCCTCTGCATTTGTGAAATAAAGACAGTGTTTGTTCTTGCAGTGGATATAGTAGTATTTTGGCTACTACTCTTCCCTTGCTCCCCCTTTCACTGTGTTATATTAAAGAAAGCATTAAGTATGTTCCGATTAATTGAAATCCAGTCCCTCCAATCATTTGTCACTATCACCCAACCTTCTTTGCCAGAAGTTTGCATGGACACCAAATGACTATAACCTGCTGGGTACTAAATTACCCAAATTTCTAGCTTACTGACCTGAAAGCCTCTTACACCTGGGGCTCCCAATGGGCCTTGAAGACCAAGTGCGCCCTGAGAAAGAGAAGAATAAGCATCATTAAGAAAGATCATTCACAACCAATTGAGTCATGAACACAATTGAATTGCCTTTGTTGTAACAACAAAAAGCAGGCAGTCCTGCGGTATAGAAGTCTTCCTAACAGCCATGCTGATGGATAGTCATTATAAGGCAGCTCGCTGTTTATTGAACTTTATTCCTATGATTACCATTAACAATAACAATTATTTCTGTTTTACTCAATGCTTAGATTCATTTGGTTCTTACGAATGCAAGGGCCTAAGTGATCCTGGCTAGAGATAGGCACAGTGGGACACATGCTGTGCAAACTTCTCCTAGACACACAGCCCTGAGAATATGTCAGTACAGACCTGCCACTCTAGTTCTGAATGGATACAGTTAATTGGCTTGATTCAGCAAGGTAGGGAAGCAGGTGTCAAATTTTAAGCACATGACTAATCCCACTGAAGTCAACGGGTGCTTTCTGACCATGACCCGCTAAATGGTGCTTTTGTGACGGATACACCTGATCATCCTCTTGAGATTTCCGGGTTAATATGGGGCAGACTGTCAAATAAGTGGCCAAGGCTTTTTACACCCTAACAGGATCTTTATGAGATATCATTTTAAGTCACAGGAACTGAAAACACAAGACAATCCCTTTGCACCTTTTCCAATTCACAGATCATTTTGTTCTTAGTAGGTTGACACATATGCCTGCTGGGAAAGAGGTTTTCGGGGGGAGGGGGAGGAACGTTAGATGGAGTGCCAAGCAACTCTAGTACTAACTATATATCACATATTTAATTGCATACAGGTTAAGCTAATTAATTCACTGAACCGTTTTCCAACTCTTACTGAACTGTCAGATGAAGTTAGGAAGAAAACTGGTAATTAAAGGAGCAGACTGTGGGGGTTGGCAAATTGAAAACCTGGGGCCTGATTTCCAGACGAGTTGAGCGTCCACCACTACAAGTGAAGCAAATAGGAGCTGCAAGCGTGCAGCCCAGGAACTTGGGTGTCCAGCCCGCCCCCTTGAAATACACACATGCAAATACAAAAGCATGATACAGTGCATGCCTTGGGACAGTCAAAACTGACAATCATGTCCATTGCAAAAATGTATGTTTGTGCAGGCGCATTTTGCACCAGCAACTTAGGTCAGGCGTTTTGAAAATGCAGCCTTGTGTGTTTTCTGTTATTCCAGCTAAAAACATTTCTGATAGGAAATTGACAGCTGCGTACAAGAGGCTACGCTGTATTCTCCTGAGAAAATAAAACACACAAATGATGTTGTGTCAAATTTCAAAAGTGACTAAATGACTTAGGAGCCTAAGACTAAGCAATAAGTCACTTTTGAAAATTAAGGGGACTTATGTGCTTCTGGAGATTTTACCCCTTGTTTGCAGCTTTGGAAATATACAGAGAACTAGTTATATTTGTGGTCAGAACCCAGCATGTTTTTTTTGCCCCAAGCGCATAAGATATTATACAAGTCACGATCGCACACTAATGTTAAATCAATAAAAACTTAATTGATGTCACAGGCACTCTGGAGTAAAGCCACTGTCAGGGAGATCAGAATCAGACCATAGTTCAGTGAAGTACCTTTAAGCATATGAGCAGTTCCATGTCAGTAGGCTATGTAAAAATGGCACCATTTTATTCAGTAAGATTCGAAGTCAATGGGACTCATGTGCTTAGGGTGACCATATGTCCCGTTTTGGCTGGGACAGTCCCTTTTTTAAGCCCTGTCCCAGCCGTCCCTACTTTTTTCCCAAAAGGAGACATTTGTCCCGTTTGCTCTTGCTGACTTGATCAATTGGCAAGAGCAAACAGGACAAATGCCCACTTTTGTCAAAAAAGTGGGGTTCGGTAGAGAGGGGGCAATTGGAGATGCCAGTCCCCCATGTGGGGGGAGGGGGCAGGGCTGGGTGTGGGAGGGGAAGCAGCATTCCAGCATGCTCCTCCCACCCAGGTTTCCAGCGATCAGACTTCCAGAGACCAGGCAACAGCCTCCTGGGTTCCAGCAACCGGCAACAGCATGCGGGGGGGCGGACGGGCCTTGGGCAAGTGGCTGGGGGTGTCCTGTTTTCTCTTTGGGAAATATGGTCACCCTACACATGCTTAAAGCTGGGCACATGCTTAAGTACCTTCCTGCATCAGGGCCCCAAAGAATAGAATTTCACACTGACCATTAATTCTCTCTCATTTAAAGGGTCTAACTTTTCTTTTTGAGTAATGATTTCCCAATGTAGGTGCAGTGTATTTATCAGAAAAATACAAATAGCAAGATAAACTGCTACAAAAGAAGCATTTGATTCACTGTTAAACCTCTCTTGCCATTATGCAACTGAAGCAAAGAGAGGAAAGTTTATGTCGTAGGTGAAATTCTGCCATGAAAGTGACTGTTTGAAAATGGCATTGTGAGGTTCCACACACATTATCTCTCAGTGACTCTATATCAGATTTACTCAGTTTACAAGTTAAAAAAGAAAAATCCTGTTTTGCTAGCTGCCAGGCCTACAAACTCACTCTGGAATCTAAATGTCCAGTTGGGGTCTTTCTGGTTTGTGCATCATTAACAGAATCTCTATTACTGAGAGTCAGATTAAAATCTAGATCAGTCTCCCATAGCTGTGCTGGCTCTGCATGGCTCCCCAGCCTTAATTTTTTAAAGGAAGAAGACATGATCTAGAACAGGGGTAGGCAACCTGCGGCACGCCAGCTGATTTTCAGTGGCACTCACAGTGCCCGGGTCCTGCCCACCGGTCTGGGGGGCTCTGCATTTTAATTTAATTTTAAATGAAGCTTCTTAAACATTTTAAAAACCTTATTTACTTTACATACAACAATAGTTTAGTTATAAATTATAGACTTATAGAAAGAGACCTTCTAAAAACGTTAAAATGTATGACTGGCACACGAAACCTTAAATTAGAGTGAATAAATGAAGACTTGGCACACCACTTCTGAAAGGTTGCCGACCCCGATCTAGAATAAACCCAATCAGCAGGTCTAATTAAGTAAAATAGTGCCATTTTTATACAGCCACTCCACTGACTATAATGACACTTTCATGGCTCTCATTTTTTCTTTCTGCTTTCATTTCCTCATTTAACTTTGGAACTGTCTTACTTACACCTCTACTAGAGTTTTCTGCAAGATGCTTTACAAAATATAGCTGCATGGTATTGAAAATGACTGTTATGTGGCAATTCTTTTAAATAGTCTAAGCCAGATCCTGATCTCCACTGAAGTCAGTGGAGTTACTCTGGAGTCACACAGGTATAAGTAAAGCCTTGTCTATATTTGAAAAGTGAATGGGTTTAACCAAACCAATTAGGTTAAATGGGTACAAACCCCTAATGTAGACTCACTTACACCAGTTTAACCCTTTCTCATATAGATTTTGCATAAGTTACTTACTGACACAAGTTAGTAGAAATAAGCGTGGGTTCAGATGATGTTAGTGTACCTGACTTAGAGGTTTGCACCAGTTTAACTTGATGTAGTTAAACCAGGGGACTTTTCTTGTATAGATGAGGCCTGAGATGAGAATCTGGCCCTTTCCCTTTCACAGTACATTCCTTTTTTTTTTTTTTTGCTTTTCCAACCAAATATCCTTTTTTCCCCCCCTGCCCAATTTTACTTTGACATAAATAATTTTTGTATCTCTAAGCTTTATTTCCCTTTTCTTGGAAGTTTAAAGAGCAAGCTGTTCAGAACAATAACTTATTAAACTGCTCAATTTCTGCCCAAGTGGCACATACAAAAAAATCATCTTAGGCTTCCTGATTTAAAAAATACTTAAAGAAGATCAAAAACCCCTGTAAGTTCAGGCCCAGCCACAAGAGCAGCACTGGTTGGTGTAATAGGAAAATAAATAGTGTCCTGGAATTTTTAATATTGTGAACAAAGCCAGTTTTTTTATCTTACACCAGTCTGCAGGAACCCAATGGGCAGCAATGCAATTATTTGTAGACTCTTCCTTCATTACAGCACTCATAGCTCTTTATTCTCTGTGCTCTGTGGCAATGCTGAGAATGGATATGAAGCATCCTGTTTTGGACCCAAGACTGGATGAGATGCTTCAAACCAGAAATTCTTTACAATTTACAGGTGAGGGGAAAAACCCAAGCGATTAGAGCTGGAGAAAACCCACTGTTTCATTTCACACAAACATCAGCTTCCTTTTCAAAATCCCCACAGGTTTGTGCTGTCTCAGTGTCGGGATTTTGAACGAACTCCCAAAATGAAATTTTGTCGAAAGCCTCAAACGTGACCTTCTTTTGCATGAAACTGTGCGGTCATGAGTTTTGTGTGATTTTAATGCAAACCATAAACGGGCACAACTTTGCACAAAAGAGTGCAATGGGCTCCCTGCCTGTTTGCAAACCTTTCGACACACCTCTTCCAAGTTTCAAGGCTGTAACTAACCTAGGTGAGTTGTATGATTTCAAATTTTGTTGTAAACATTTTCTACAGCTATGAGATTTGATAATGGGCTCTTTAAATCTAGCAGACAACGGCCCAACGGCTGGAAGTTGAAGGTAGACAAGATCAGAATAGGAACACAGCATACATTTTTAACAGTGAGGATCATTAACCATGGGAAAAATTTACCAAGGGCTGTGGTGGATTCTCCATCACTGGCAATTTTAAAATCAAGATTGGATGTTTTTCTAACAGATCTGCTCTAGTTCAAACAGGAATTATTTTGGGGCAGTTCTCTGGCCTGTGTTACACAGGAGGTCAGACTAGATGATCCCAGTGGTCCCTTCTGGCCTTAGTATCTCTGAATGACACCTAAAAGGGAAGCGTATCACGTTTAGAGTGCTGGAGGCCGGGCATTCCAGAATAACCCTTATTATTACCAAATCAAGAAGGTGGGGATTGTTCAAGCTGCCATCATGTAAGGGCACCAGCCACATGAATCACATGGGACAAATTCTCCTCTCCGTTATCTCAATGTAAATGTGGAATAAGCACGGTGACTTCAGTTTGGTTACTCCACATTTACACTGGGGTAAAAGAGAGGAGACCTTGGCCCATTTACTTTGGGCTAAATTCTCTGCTGGTGTAAATCCACAGACGTTACGCCAGTAGAGGATGGAGCCTTTTATTTTAGCTTGATGGTGGCTCTGAAGATTGATAACAGAGCTGTGTTTTAACTGCAGAAAGGTTATACTTGAAGAAGCAATGTTCTACTTACAGAAGATCCTCTAGGTCCGGGCTCCCCTCTGTCACCAGAGATACCGGCATCACCCTATCAACAATATCAAAAAGTCATCGGTGCTGTTCTTAAAGCAGGAACTCCACCCTTCCCAACCCACTGTCAAACCATTACACAAATATATCATTCATGTCTCACATCACTGTCAGTTCATGGGTATCAGCTAGTTAATAAATTGTAACAACAATACCTAGCTTTTATATAGCACTTGTCATTCATAGACCTCAAACTGCTTTACAAAGGAGGTCAGTATCATTAGCCCCATTTTACAGAACGGGAAACTGAGGCAGAGAGCACTGAACTGACTTGCCCCAGGTCACCCAGCAGGCCAATGGGAGAGCCAAGAATAGAACCCGGGTTTCCTGAGTCCTAGTCCAGTGTATTATCCTCTAGGGCACACCGCCTCCCTAAACTGTTTGTTTGACCCCACTGCAGCAGGGTAAGTGGTATTTGAGTTTCTAATGAACTGACATGTGACTTACATCCCACATTCCACTCCCCAGATAAAATCACACAATGTTTCTACATCCACAAGTGAAGGACTGTTTTGTCAGCCCTTATTACCACACTGTGTACATATATTTTTTATATATCTTTGTATAAAAACCATATATACGTGTGTGTGTGTGTGTGTGTGTGTGTGTGTGTGAGTGAGAGAGAGAGATTGATTCATATCACTTATTACAGATATGCCAAGCTCAATTGTGCCAGAGAAGCAGCACGTGAGCTCAAGCTTAGTGATGGAATTTAAGAGGCACTAAATAGAGTTTGTGATATATGTAAGATGTGGAGATACCTACAGGGATACCGGGCTCTCCCGATGGACCTGCCACTCCCATCTCTCCAGGACTACCCTGTAGTGGGGAAAACAAACAGTCAGTTGGGCGGAACTTCATAGTCTCTTCTGTAACTTCCCTACCAACCAGCTGGAAGGAAAAGGATGAAATTAAAGTCTTGCTGGGGAGATGAGATAACAAAACGTGCTAAAAGACAGCAATAAAACTCCAAGAAGAGAAGAATTCTTATAATATATAAAACTATAGGACAGTTATGCTAAAGTGCACATGCTGGGACTTCCAATATATTATGGAACACCATAAGTGGGAGGAATTTCCTCCTGACCTCAGCCAGTGATCAGTGTACACCCTGAAGCATGAGGATTAGTAGCCTTTGTATATAGTACATAATAATGAGGCTGATGCTAGATAGAAGATTGAAAGGGAGGGAAAGTCAGAACAAATATACTTTAATGAGCAATTTTATGATGAGTTGCCTCAATCTGTTTCAGATTTTCTTTCATCAAACATTGCTGAGAACCAGCCTGGTGTCTCAAAGGGTAGGAATGAAATGCATTGTTGTAAAGATTCCTTGTAGCTTATCTTGAAGGGGACTGTTGATGCAGATTTACTGAGGGTGCCATTTTACACATATTGTGCGGCAGCCATGTCAAGTCTCGTGATTTCAGGGTGAAAGTTTGGCAGCAGAGAGGCAAATTCCAAAATGCTGCCACTGGTAGGGTTATCAGAGGTCCGTTGGCGGTCTTTGGAATTGAAGCAGACTGTCTAAAGAAACTTGAGGGATCTTCCCACAACTAAACCCCCTGCACTGGATATTTACTCACTGGAGACTGAACTGCGCATTTTATACTTTTGCATTTCCATTTCCCGAAATACCCATCAAAGTGAGATCTTCAAAAGTCCTTTTGAGAAACACCTGAGAAGGTACAATGTGCACAGTGAGCAGAATATCCACATTGTGTCACCTCAACAGGTGACTCAAGCAGGTCAGTTTTAAAAAGAAATGCAGGCCCTGATCCCCAAAGACTCAATCCTGTACATATTTATGCACGTGTTTTCAGTCCTTTAAGTTCAGTGAGACCATTCTGGTGCTCAAAATTAAGCACGTGTAAGTATTTGCCAGATTGGGCCTAAAACTGCAGTGCACTAAGATGACACACACAATAGTGTCCCAGTGAAAACTCATCCTTCACTTACTAGTTCACCCTTTGGACCCTTGTGACCTGGTCTTCCAGGTAGCCCCTGAAAAGAAAAAATCACAATAACAGAAATTGTGCAGTTTGTAGAAAGTAACATTTACTGTTTACTGTCTGATTAAGCATATATGGGCATTTAGAATCACAGGACATAAGTTTCTATCAGAGACATTTTTCCATGTGAAAATAATGGGAGAAATTACCATCTAGTTCATTATCCAGAGTGCTCCCCATACACTTCCCACTGATGATAATGGGAAAGAAAGGCGAACATGAAACATACAATAATAATAATAGTAGTTTGTACTTATATAGCACCTTTCATTCAACGATACGCTTTACAAAGCAGGGGAGGGGTAAGTATTTATATCCCCATTTTACCGATGAAGAAATTGGAGATCAGAGATGTTAAAATTTGGCCAACAATGTCTTAGAGTAAGTCAACGTTAGGAATACTGTAGACTCTGGTCTCCTGACTTCCAAGCCTTAGCCCCTTAGGCTAAGGGATAAATGACATTATGATGCTAACATTTTTCCTCTTTGTTTTCTTTCTGAAATATTAGGACACACACTAACATCATGGCAACTTGCCTAGGGTTTCAGCCGCTCCATTGTGGTGGCACTGGGGCAGGAGGTGTGCCATTGTCAACTGAGTCACTTCACACTGACACAGCTGTGACTGACCCGAGAATCTGGAGTGTTACTAGTTGATTATCGCCAACTGCAGGGGACAGAATCACTTTATCTTCTCCTAAAGCCCCAACAAAGTCTTTTGGCTGCAACTGGATTGGATCAGATCATTTCTCTTTAACCATGTTTCTAGCTGTATTGCCATGGTTTACTGTGCGAATATCCCAGATTGTTTCCACTCTGTATAATATACTGTGCACAGACATCTGGCGTTCTCACGTTGCACCATGGGAAGAGAGTCTTATTCATGGGCTTAAAGGTTTGAGACACACGGTGAGACAAGAGGCCAGATTTTGAAAGACATCTAGGCACCTCCCAGTGTGAGTTAGATGCCTCAGTGCCTTCCAAAATCTGGCCCAAGGTGAGAAATAGCTGTTCTTGTGTCTTCCATCCCAGTCAAATGACAGAGAAGTATCACTCCTGCATTGGGAAAGATCAGGGGTTCTCAGACTTTTGTACTGGTGACCCCTTTCACACAGCAAGCCTCTAAGTGCGACCCCCCCTTATACATTAAAAACACTTTTTAATATATTTAACACTATTATAAATGCTGGAGGCAAAGCAGGGTTTGGGGTGGAGGCTGACAGCTCACGACCCCCCATGTAATAACCTCGCGAGCCCCTGAGGGGTCCCGACCCCCAGTTTGAGAACCCCTGGGCAAGATGTTCCAACTCTTTTATGGCAACAATACTGTGATACTCACAGGAAGTCCGTTTGGTCCCTTCTCTCCAGGAGGACCGAAGCGGGCAGCGTCACCCTGTAAACAGCGATAGGTTAAGATGGACAATTGACTGATCTGATGCTATTCACATTAGTCAGGGGCGACTCTTCAGCAAACAGACGTTTTACAGGCAGCTTTTATTTCCCATCCACCCAATATTTGTAGAATCCAGAATCACTTGTAATCTTGTGATTTTAGAAAAGCCCCTTTGGATGAATTAATCCTGTTTATACCCTCTCGGAATATCTGTGCTCATTTTTATTATTATACCACACAGTGAGTCGCCTAAACCTTCCAACATTTAAGTTCAATGTTCAAAGTTGGACATTTTGGATCGGATTCTCCGTTTACAAGCCAGCTTCAAGCCAGTGCATCTCCACTGATTTCAGTGAGTTACTCCTGATTTACATGGCTGTTAGCGAGATCAGAATCAGGCCTTAAACTTTTATAGAGCCTAATCATGTTCTAAGTCACACTGGCATAAATAAAGAAAAAAACTCCCCTGAAATCAATAAAGTTACATTGACGCAAAGTGAGTGTAAGCGAGATCAGAATCAGGCCTTTGTGTACATTCCTGGACAAAGATTCTAAGGGAAGTGCACCTGTCAGAATACACCTGTTGTGTCTGCAAAAACCACATGCAGGCACAAATTGGCATTTGAAGGTGCAAAATGGGTAATTGCACAGAGCAATGCCTGTGTGCACACAAAGGATGAGATTCCAAAAGCACCTAGAGGAAGCAGGCACCCAACTCCCATTGACTGTTTTAGGTGTTTTTAAAAACCCTACCCACAGCTTCTAATTTCTCACTTGTGAAGGCTGTCCCTTTCCCCCAGGACCAATAGGTGTATTTCCATGAGGTCACCTGCCAGGGTCTTCTTCAGAAATCTGACCCTCACAGTTACATGTCTAACTCTCTAGCACTTAACAGCACTTTCCTTGTAAGTGATGAGAACAAAAGGATGTCTCCACCAACAGCTCTGAAAGGACATTAACCATTTATTGTAAGGAGACCCCTTATACTGCAGGTTTTACCACAAATAAGTGGCTTTAGAATTAGTCATTGTGTGATAAGGATCTGTCACTTAACCCTGGTAATACCAGTTAATTCTGTTCATTATGTCACACAATCTTTGGGTTTAATTTCTTGTTGGGATTTCCCCAGGGGGATCAGTGTGAACTATCTTCCTCTTCTGCCTCAGTGACACTACAGGAAATCTCTCTCTTGAGCCAAGTCTTTCAAGCATTGCTTTTTCTCCAGGAAAGCCTATACCCGGGCACGGTGGATGACAGCAATTGAAATCTTTCTGTGTGGTGTTGAAATAGGATTTTACAAACCTTCTCACCATCGAGTCCAGGTGTTCCATCTCGTCCATCTTTGCCAGGCATGCCCTGAATAAGCGCATGATGCAGAATAAGATTGTGACACAGACACCATCGATTGCAAAGTCTCATGCAAAGGTTCAGAAACATATAAGGATCAGTCAGTCCTTTAGTGTTGAATTATAAAGTCCCTCATAAGTATTAGGCTATCTACACTACCGCCGGATCAACGCTCTGGCAATTGATGCACTGGGGGTCGATTTAGCGGGTCTAGTGGAGACCCGCTAAATCGATGGCAGAGCACTCTCCGGTTGACCCCGGTACTCCACCTGGAACGAGAAGAGTAAGGTAAGTCGACAGGAGATAGCACGGTGTAGACACCGCAGTAAGTCGACCTAAGCTACATCGACTGCGTAATTTAGGTCGATTTACCGCGGAAGTGTAGACATAGCCTTAATGAGCAATAAGTTCCTACGAATCCACCATTGGTTATAGGTTTCACTAACTTTGGATATGATGTTGCAGGTCATCTATTCTTAACCACAATATAAATTCTAGATCATAAAAATACAGCCCAGATTTTAATTCCAGAGAACACAGCACTAACAAATTCCACAGACACATACACTTCAGTTACCCAATGTCATAATTACTGTCCAATATATTTTAAATTTTAAGCCAGAACCAGTAAGTGATTTGATTATATTAAATTTCAGGGTTACACTTTCAAATGCATCCTCTAAATTTAGCCCTGCAACGTTTTAAGTCTGTAGACATTTCCGTTTAGACAGCCGACTGCAGAAATGCTGCTTGGGCATTAAATTGTAGGTGTAACTGTACAGTCAGATTGTGAAGCCTTCACTCCTGTTAGGAAACAGTCAGGCAAATAGTCCCATCAAATGCAATGGGCCAAATTAACGAATGGGCCAAATTCCAAACTTACTGAGGTCAAAGGGAAATTTGCCACTGACTTCTACAGAACCAGCTCTGGGCCTGAACATGAGCATGGGTTGCATAAACAGACCCTCAGTGTTCAGGTTCAGACAACTTTGAAAATGTAGTCTCCACATCAAGGGCTACATCAAACAGAAACAACATACGCTCTTCTAACATTTGCTGTATTGTAAAGTCATGAACCAGGGAACACAGAGACTTGTAATTTTAAAATCTGACTTACAGGTTCTCCTATGGGTCCACCGGTCCCTGGCGATCCTTTTGGTCCAGGTCTACCCTAGAAACACACAAGTCATTTATCATCCAGGGCTGGAACTATCCAGAGAAACAGCCTTTAGGTAAAAGCATTACATAAATTCAACATTCAAATTTTAACAGTATAGGTTCATTTCATTCAGTTTGTGTTTGACCTTGAGCTATCCACAGATGGATAACAAGCTCATTTAGAGCATGAGGCCAGCGGAAGATGTGTGCTCATCACGTCTCAGCATCAGCAGCCTGACCCAAATAAGCAAACTCCCATTGACACCAATGGCTGTCGAATCAAGCCCCGAGCCCGTAGGCTCACACTTTTAAAGGTATTTATATGTTGCTCCACTTAGTGTTCTAAGGCCTAAGTGACTTAGATGGCTAGGCATTTAACGGCCTAAGTCCAATTGATTTTCAGTGAGACACAGGTTTCTTATCAGAGAGCATCTTCAGTTAGAAATTCTTGGAAACAATCCCATCATTTTTTGCCAGACGCAGAATAGAATCATCAGATTCACCCATCCTACGAATTGCTCCACAAATGGCATAAGTTTTGAACTGGCCATTGACTCTGCCTGTGACCTCGTCAACCTCAGAAATATTCATTTGAATGGAAGCATGGTCCTTAGCACCCATTATTCGGTTGCTAGCAGAGCATTTACGAGGCACATACAGGTCCACAAATTCCCCAGCGTCGTTCTGCATCTTATTTTTCTATATGTAGCCACACAGGGATGTGCAAGAGGAGATACCTCGCTGCCAGCCCAGACCGGAAGGCTCCTCTTGCACATCCCTGTGTGGCTACATATAGAAAAATAAGATGCAGAACGACGCTGGGNCCACAAATGGCATAAGTTTTGAACTGGCCATTGACTCTGCCTGTGACCTTGTCAACCTCAGAAATATTCATTTGAATGGAAGCATGGTCCTTAGCACCGATTATTCGGTTGCTAGCAGAGCATTTACGAGGCACATACAGGTCCACAAATTCCCCAGCGTCGTTCTGCATCTTATTTTTCTATATGTAGCCACACAGGGATGTGCAAGAGGAGATACCTCGCTGCCAGCCCAGACCGGAAGGCTCCTCTTGCACATCCCTGTGTGGCTACATATAGAAAAATAAGATGCAGAACGACGCTGGGGAATTTGTGGACAGGTTTCTTAGTCACTTTTGAAAATGGGATGTAGCTGAGTAGGTCATTTAGACCTTGCAATACTTAGCGGCAGAATGCCTAGACATCATTACAAATCTGAGCCTTAAAGCTCAGCTTTCTCAGAATGGCTGGGAAAATATCCCTGCTTTCCTCCCACTCACTTGAGCCCTGCTTGATGGGAAATATCAAGGATTAAATAACTAGTCTGACCAATGGAGCAAGTAAAAGGATTAGGAGTATAGAAATCTTGCTAAACTCTACTCTTCTTCCAACCTGAACTTCAGACAAAAAGATACAACAAATGATTGAACTGTGTACAAGGTAATATCCTGTCGAAAGCTCTGACCTATGACCGGATATAATACATGCACAAGTGCACTATTTTCCATGAAGAAAACTTGCAAAAGTTTGTTTCTAAAGATCTTTTCTAGATCTGTTTTAAGAGCAGCAATAATATTTTTAACACTCTCATTCATAGAAATAACTACCACCACTACTTAGCATTTATCCAATGATTTTCATTCACAGACCCGGAAGTGATTTATAAGGATTAATAGGTATCATCATCCCCATTTTACAATTTGGGAAACTGAGGCACAGAGCGATTAAGTAACTTGCCCAAGGCCACCCAGAGAATTGAGAGCAGAACTGGGAACAGAACTATCTTCCATCTCCTGATCAGTAGCAGTTGCTACATAAAGACATTTCAGAAGGATTTCTTGCAAGATTAAGTTGACATGGGACCTGGATCAAGGTCATAACATCTCACACTGGAAGGTAAATGCAGTGCTCTGAGACCCCTTTGGAGCACAGGGTTGAGTTAAACAGATCCAAGGATTCTCCTTGAATCCATCTATGTCTCCCACCCAGAAGTGCCTCTCATCTAGAGGCATGAAGGTTGTCGGTTTCTAACCTACCTTGAGAATTTTTCCTTCTGCCAGCAAAGCGACACAAATAGAATGAAAGAGGCAAGCCTTAATACAGCTGTAAACTAGGCTTCATGTTCAATATTTGAGTAGGCAAGTGTTTTATTGCACTTACAGTATCCCCTTTGGACCCTCTGAACCCTTGAGGCCCTCTGTCTCCTCGGTCTCCCTGGAATGATAAAGAAAACCCATTAACCATCTCCGTCTTGATGACCAACACTAAGATGGTCTCCATGCTGTTCCCAGGAATTAGCCATGCCAGGCATGAGGGATGCCCACGTTTCCCTAGGAGCGCTGCTGTGCTTTCACAGATACAATCTCTAATACTGTGCACATGGATGGATTGCATCTGGGGCTCAGGCAGTGATCCCACAGGGTAGGGACGCTCTTTCCCACCTTCATCTGAAGTACCCTCTTTGTTAAATACGGTGGTGAGACAGGAGGGAAACGTCACCTGTTACCACTTGGATCCTGATTGCAGTAGTTCAATGCCTGCTGTGTGGGAAAGTGACAAGACCTGAATTTAGTTCACTTAGGGTGAATTTCCCCAGTGTAGTGGACCAGCCACAGTCCCACCATTGGGGGTGTGTGTGTGTGTGGATGGTTGCAAAGCAAATGGGCTAAGGGACTCTGCATCCACCATGCAACATAGAACTGGGCTCCATATAAACCACAGTGGAGGAGAGGCTTGGTGGCAGGGCAGGCAGGGTGGATGGTGTGCTTACTGGGTCCACAATCCAATGGCTCAAGTGTCCCTAAGTCTTAAAACAGGGACCTATGATTGGGCAGTATAGAGAGACTGGAGAACTGCCTACAGGTGGGTATGTGGATTCTGTCCCCCCGCCCCAAGCCCCTCACAGTTCTCCTACACAAATCCCATTCACTCAGGATTTGTGCAAAAAGATGTGTGATTGCATCCTTGGCACAGAACAGAATATTTTACCTTGGGGAAAAATGGTCTTCTGGGCTGGGAGCTAAACATGGATCTGGCCAAGAGGAGGGAACCACAGGAGAGCAGATGTGGAGCTTGCTCAGCCTCCTCTTACCAAGCGGAACATCTCCCCGCGTAGAAGGCGTGAACAAAGCACATAAAAGGGGAGCCCACATCTGCTGAAGTGTGTGTGTGTGGGGGGAAAGGTGGACAATGAAGAACTATGGGAGGTGTTGAACCTACGAGGGCCAGAATGGGAAGTTGTCGGTGGTTGGAGGAGGACAGCATGAAATCTGGGGCAGGGGAGATGATGTAGCTCTTAGTGGGGGGGGGATAAGGGGCTGAGGAAGATGGGAATGATCCAGTATCAGATGGGAGCGGTACCAGTGGGAACCAGGAAGGTCCTTATGGAAATACAATTGCGTGTGCACATCTCACTCAGTGAGCACTGTGCTGATGCAACATGTGCATTAGTTCTGGTGAGGGAACTGGGCGGTTCTGTTGTTCACTGGCAGTGGAAGGTTTGGCCTGGTGAAAGCAAGCATTAGGCACCAATAGTGACATTAGAGGCGGATTCAAAGGAAACTCTACAAAAGTAAGAATGGATACATACTGCTTTCCCTGGAGGTCCTGGGAGTCCTGGTGGCCCTCTGAAACCAATAGGTCCCTAAAAACAATAAGACAGCATTAAAATGCGGCCATCAGGACTCTTCTGGACCAGACAACCTAACCACACCCCTAGCTGAATTATTTTTACAAAGCAAGAAAGCACTTGCATGTCAATGGAAAGACGCAACGTGCTCCTTAATAACTGTTAGGATCTTAATAGACTCCAGCAGAGGATCTTGGTTTAAACCAGCAGGTTTTCACTCTGGGTCTCCCTTGCTGTTATCTCCTCACCAGACTCCTAACACTGACAGCTGTGAAGCCTTGGTAACGTACTTGGCCCTACAGAAGGACATGGCATCTTCAAGCTCAGCTGTTAACCCCTGAGCTAATGTCCAGGCACACACAAAGAAGACCATGCTGGTCAGTCACCATCGTTCAGTAAGGGCTTGATCCTACTCTCACTGAAGTCAGTGGTACAGGACTGGACACCGTAGGACATCAATGTTCATGATTTTCTCCCCCATGTTCTAAAAATCTTTGTCCTCCCATTGGTTCTTCAGCTTTTCTTTCCAGATGGGAATCACATGCAAAACATTCAGAAGATGTTCCATTCCCCAGCCCTTTGCAAGGCTCAATAGCATCTTCGTATCGTCACAGGAGATCAGCTTGTCCCCCCACGCTTAGGTTATTACTCTAAGATAGGGTCCGATCCTGTGGATACCCCATGCACAGAACTCCCGCTGTCTTCAAGGTGAGTCCCCTGCCTGGAGAACTTGCAGGATTAGGCTCACAGTTTGCACCTTCATGGGGCTTCCCTTGTCCAGTCATCCCACAGGGCAACAGGAAGTAATGCCACGTGTAACTTTATTCACACAGTGTCTAATAGCTGCCAAGAGCTTTGCTCTTGCAGGACATGGACAGGAAATTAACCAGAGGCAGTGATCTCTAACGGCCAATTTATTTTATTCTGCATGGGAAAAGTCCAGGGGAAAGTCTGGAGAAGATGATAGTTACTTACCCTGTCCCCGACTGGACCCTCTGGGCCAATGAGGCCTCTTAACCCTCTTGGCCCCTAGGTGAGAAAAACAACCCGTTAAAAGCCAATCAGTCAAATATAAAACAGTGAAACGGAAAGCGATAAAGACGGGGAAGTGAAAACCTAAAAACCAAGACAAAGAAGCCTTAAGAAACAGTGATGAGCAGAGGGATTTGGGGACGACGACAAACCCTGTTCCCAAGAACCTCTCCCCAAAGCAGAGAGGTCTCAGACTGAGACAATACAGTCTGGTTCTTCTGTTGGGGAGGGATAGATTCAGGGAGGGGAATGTAACGGGGAGGGAGGGGGGGGTTGCCCTTGGTCTGGGGAGCCTGAGGCCAAGCCAACCCTGATGACAGAATGAGTCCTACTTGAGGGGAACCAGGCAATTTTCTATTTATAGCAGACAGAGGCGGCAATAAGGGGGATGCTCAAGAGGCTGTAGTGAGAGAGGCGCCTGCCAGGAAAACCCAGAGACCAGGGGAATTGCTACAGTTAGGAAGTGCTGGGAGCAGCCTGCTAAGGCAGGAAGGACTCTGACCAGACTGGGGTGGGGGTGGGGGTTGGGCTGTACCGAGCTGAAGGCTGGAGGGAAAACTTGTGTGTTTCACTTTGAACGTTAAGTTAATAAATCAGACCTAAGGAGGGCAGTTGTGCTTGCACTGGAAAAGCCCTGTGTGGGGTTTATTTGGGGATCCAAGAAGGGAAACTGAGCTGAGGTGCTGTGTGCAGGGCTGCACCGAGGCCATCAGACGGCATTGTGAGGCAGCCACGCTTTTACCATGGGGATCCCCACGACCCAGTGCAGAGCTCAGTCCCATTACCATTCAAACATGGCACGGGCCCTTCAGCCTCCACCTGGGCCCACGAGATGGGTACTCACTTTAATGTTTCATCCACAGGATGGCACCACTACCAAGCCCGAAGCAAGGCCCATGCAAGTCAAAGGGAGTCTTCCCATGGACGTCAGTGGCTTTGGATCAGGCCCTCAGTGAGGTCTGTTACCAGCAGCGCACTGCAGTGTCCACAATGGGTGAGAGGGGCTGGCCTGGGACTTGATCCCAGAGCCACATGGACAGACCCCAACCATTCGCATTTCACACTGAAACCCTGCGTGACTGGGGGGAGCATCAGGGGACTGCTCTGGTTTGAAAGGCAGATTTTACCTGCAGGCCGACGCTGCCTGGAATCCCCGGAGGACCTGGAGGGCCTGCGTCTCCCTGGGGATAGAAAACCAGAGAGTTAGACAAGATGCAATGATAAATCTCACCCTGGATCCTGGTATCCTTCTTCCCAAGAATCTTCTCCATGCTAACCCTCCCCACCAATCACTTCCCCAGATCCTCCCTCACCAAAACTATGGCCTCATGTTCTGCCTCTAGCCTCTATGCAATTTCTTCCACCCACAAATAGCGTCTCTGTCAATTGGTCAGATAGTGAAGGCAACTAACTAACCAACTTGTGTGATCAATGCAGCATTTGCATGAGCTGCAAAACCAGGCACAGCAAAACTGCAGGTGCCAATTTAGAGTGATCATAAAAATTATTCATTTTTTTTAGCTGAAATATTCTCTCTCACAAACGAAATGATGGAGGCTAATGATCTTCAGTCCACATGCCAAGTACAATCAAATAACAGGCTTTCCCTTGCTGTCCAACCACTTGTCTCATTCCGCCCTGGCATCATCCTGAGAGAAATCCCTTGGTCTTATGCTTTAAAAAAAAATATCTATTTTTTTTCTTTAAACATAGTTTTACCTTCTCACCATCTTTTCCTGTTTCCCCGGGTTCTCCTTTGTGGCCTGTATGCCCCTAAAAATAAAACCAAGAATGAGCCGAGAGTTTCATTATTGCCCTGTGGCAGGCTAAGCTATATAAGAGGGACACAGGATTTAAAGCAAGGCAGGGAACTGACTGAAGTTATTGGGGAGGAATTTACGCATCTGCTGTGTAGCATCATTCCTCATTTCCTGGATGGGCGTTGCATTTAGGATAGACAAGCAGTTGATCAAGACGTGTCCGTGTCTATTAGAATGTATTCTACTAAAGTTGTGAAGGATGGGTAACATTTTCAAAAATGCCTAAGTCGTATTTTCAAAAGCGTCTTCCAATGGAGACTTTAGGTTCATGCCCCAGGGGCTGGAGAGCTAAGGGTTAAGCCAGCCCTGATTACAGGACTAGCCACACCTAGGTTGAATCAGGCAATCCTGGGATAAAAAATGGGCAGGAAGTTGCAGTGGGGTGGGGAAGCCCAGGAGACTGCAGGGCCCTGAGTCAGCAGGGGAAATGCTGAAGAAGCAGGAGAGAGTGGGAGAAAGCTGTCAAGGCAGGGAGGTCTGGGAGAGACCTTGTGCATGCAGGGGAGAGACTGTAAAAGCCAGCTGGGATGAAGGCGGTGAGAGTTTGTGTTATCTGGGATTAGTCAGGAGAGAGACACTGAACTGCTTGGGGCTGGTATGTACCAAAGGACTAAATAAATGGGAACCACCTTTGAACTGTGAATTCTGAAAGGGCCCTGAATAGAGGGAAACGGAGGCAGGGTACCACAGAGTGATCTCTGGCCACGAGGGGGCTGCCCATGTTACAGTTCCTAAATGCCTACGGATAAAATTTTCAAAAGCATCTAAGGTGACTGAGAACCAAAAGTCTTAGTCACTTTTGAAAACGGGTCTTAAGTGCTTTTGAAAATGTTAGTCTATGTCACTTTTGAAAATGGGGTTTGGGTGCTTCTGAAAAATGTTACCCTAGGTCTTTACATTTTTTTTTAAAAGCCTATTTTTTTAAAAGGGTATTTAATCTTCCACAGCTTATTATTACAGTTACAGCAACCGCATCAGGCTGGCAATGAACCCATGTACACTCGAAGGAGCTTGATATAAAACTCTGCCTTGCTTCTTTTCCTTCCATTCCCACTACTATTGTGGCAAAAGACCATACTAATACTAGTTGGCCTGGGTGAAAGTCCTCACTGTGCAGAGGATCAGCTCAGGACCTATCCATTACTTAAGCCCTATTTGGAGACTTTCTTATTTCGCGGGCCTTGAATTTCACCCCTTTCCACTAACAGTTGACTGTGTGTGTTTCTAACCATCTCTCAGTTCTCTGGGGAGCTGAGCATTCCCCGCAGAGGGCTGAATTCCATGGGAGCTGAAGGACACCAGTATTTCCCCAGGAGACACTCAGCCTCCTGCAGGATTGGCCCTCTGCATCTGCTAAATATTGCTGCAAGGATTAGAGAAACTGAGCTCCCCCAGCTCAGCACCAGAGCAGCTGGTTGAGAAGCTGAGCTGAAGTTTAGTCCCACCAGACAGCTGAACTATATATTCGGTACCCAATCCGTGCAAGGTGGGGGATGGGAAGTGAGGGGTATTGCCTTTCAGTGCGGCTGAACGCCCCCTGCAGGCTTGAATGTACATACTGCCAGCAGCACATTGTAAACTGGGGAGCAGCTGGGTTCTACGGTAGGTGGGAAATAGGGTGAAATGGTATTTGGTTGTGTGAGTTATGCCCTCCACAATACAATAGGTATCTCTGCACCACAGTGATAAGTGTACTTTAAAAACCCGGGATGTGTTTCTAAGGGGATGGGGAGGCAGGCACGGGCTAGCGGTGCTCCAGCTAGCATGTTCAAAAGAGCAGGGTAGCAAGGGCAGCAGCTCGGGCTACTTGCCTGAGACATGTCCAGGGGAGTCCGGGGGGGTTTGTACTCAGGTAGCTACCCTGAGCCGCTGCCCTGGCTACCCCAGACACACTCCTATTTTTAGCGCAGTAGTTGGAGCAGAGCAAGCACGTCTGTCTACGTGTGCTGGGGAGCACCCTCCCAGTTGCAGTCAAAATTACAGCTAACAAAGAGAGACTCTGAGCTCAATCCTGCAAGGAGCCAGAGCCCCGATGTAGCAAAGCACTTAAGCACGTGCTTAATTTTAAGCACTGCAAATTCTCCCACTGCAATCAATGGGGGAGGGGGGGTGTTAAGTGCTCTGGTGGATTGGGGCACCTGGCGGGATCAAGCCCTGTGCGTTTGGAACTCCCATGGAGGTTAATGGGAATGCCATGTGCTGAGAGCAGGATGGGGCCTGTATCCTTCACTTGTCTCTCGAACATAAAAGCTGGTGGCATTTGGTGTCTGGGTAACGTACGCCAAGACCCACCGGCTCAGATAAAGGAGGACTATAGTGTACTTTGCACAGTGCGAACCTGAGTCCTCTCAGCCACAGGACCTCCCGCTGCCACACGTTCTGGGACTCAGCTCCTTGTGTTTACAGAGGATATTTTTCTTACCTTGAATCCTGGCATTCCTGGAGGACCTGGAGGGCCTGGGGGGCAGAGAGCTGGGCACTGCACAAAACAAACATCCGTGGGTTTAGCTAGCACAGACAATGGGTGTTTGGAGCAAGGTGGGTGTCATTATTACTGAGGGGGAAAATATGCTGGTCAATAATACTAACCCTAATACCTAGCTCTTATATATTGTTTGCAGGGTTGCTGTAGCCATGTCGGTTCCAGGATATGAGAGAGACAAGGCGGGGGAAGTAATACCTGTTATTGGACCAACTTCTGTTGGAGAGAGAGACAAGCTTTGGAGCCACGCAAAGCTCTTCCTCCGGTCTGGGAAAGGTCCTCAGTGTGTTAACTGCCCAGTTCATCTTGAATGTTCCGCCGTGTAACACTGAGGGCAAGTCTACACTTACAACGCTGCATGGGCAGTTTGCACTGCTGTAATGCTTTCACGGAGATGAGGGGAGAGAGGTCTCCGGTCTGCACAGTTAATTCACCTCCCCGAGAGGATTAACTCTCCCGCTGACACAGCGCTCTCTACGTGGGGGTTAGGTTGGTATGACTACATTGCTCAGGGGTGTGGATTTTTCACACCCCTGAGCGAAGTACTCATACCGATATAGGTCTGTAGTGTAGACCAGACCGGAGTACCTTTCCCAGACTGGAAGAAGAGCTCTGTGTTGCCTGAAAGCTTGTCTCTCTCACCAACAGAAGTTGGTCCCATAAAAGATATTACCTCCCCCACCTTGTAGTTCTTATAGCACTTTTCATCAGTAGAACTCAAGCACTTTACAGAGGAGGCCAGTATCACTATCCCATTTTACAGATGGGGCAACTGAGGCACAGGGAGATGAAGTGACTTGCCCTAGGTCACCCAGCAGGCCAGTGGCAGAGCTGGGAATAGAACCCAGATCTCCTGAGTCCCCATCCAGTGCTCTATCCACTAGGCCACACTGCCTCCAAAAACCTGAACATTTCATGAAAAAAAAAATTGACATTTTTCAGCAAAATTTTAGAAATATTTTTAGTCCAGTTCTAGTGAATAACCTCCAGGTTTGCTTCCTGTGATGCTGGAATCTGTTCTGTGGCCTAATTAGCTGGACCGATTAACACGAAAGAGGTAACGACTGCCACTTCATAGTTCTTTTCAACAACAGGAGAGGATTTTCTCAAGTCTAAACTTAGCAGGTGGCCTCGGGGGTTGGGAGCAAAACATGAAACAAACCTGAGCACATGGATGGATTCTGTAATCCAGGCTGTAAAGCCCCAACTCAATTTTAGACGTCTCCTATGAACATATACCTAGGAACTCAGGACTGGAACGGACCTCCTGGGTCATGAGTCCAGCCCCCTGCTATCATAGGCAACTCCAGCATAGAATCCTGTTCATAAATTTACCAAGCTCCATCTCAAAACTAGTTAGGTTATTTGACCGCACTGTTCCTATTGGAACCTCATGCCTCTGATGGTTAGAAAACCTTCTTCTTTTGCATCACCCAAGCCAATCACCTACTGTACATGTCAATGGGAGTTGCATGCCTGGATCGACAGTAATACTGTCTCTTCTATCTAGACTTCCTAATATTGACTGCAACCCTGGCTGAGTCTGGAAAACATAGGGCCTAGAGACATCAATATTCACTTCCATGGGCTTTGAATCAGGCCCCAAACCTCCTTATTCTAAACAGAACAAGGATATTTATTTACAGCAGACCATGTCCACTGATCTTGCTCTACTGGAAAACTTGGGCTCGGTCATGCAAACAATTAGGAATACACTTAAATTTACTCCCATTTGAAATTGTATTGATCTCACCTGATCAAAGGAAAAGCTCATGCATAAAAGTTTACAGGAATGGGAATTTAGTTAAAAATGAAGCAAACTATCAACAGATTCTCAAGCTGTGTCTGGCCCACATGGGAGAGTCTTCTAGAATTTCACAGGGATTAAACCAAAAGCTGTATAAAAGTTTAAGAGGATTCTATATAGAAAATAAAGAATGAGATCTTTCTATAGGGTTTTTTTTTTTTTTTTTTTAACCTTTGTATATAATTCTGTAGCAGGGAGATAGTTTTCTATTAAATTCAATAGGGTGGCCTAAAAAATTACCAAAAAGTTATTTTCTATTATATTCCATAAGTCTTTCCCATAAGACAGCATCAACAAGACAGAAGCTTTTTTGGAGTACTCTAATTAGGAAAGCAAAGAAGCTGTCATAACAACAGCTGTGAAATCTTGAAATGTCACTTACATCGCTCATTACCTTAATGTCTGTTTCATTCCTTTGAAATAAAGAAATCAAGACATTTGCTCAAAAAGTAAAGAACAAACAAGGCTTATGCCCGTGGGAACAAGGTGCAGCTGCCCATGGAAATAAACAGCAAAACAAATTTGACCTTTTCTCTTTGAAACAGATGCATGAAAAATTGTCATCAGTTGTCAAAGGCTAAAATTTGTTTTTATTAAACTGGCATGGGATGAAACATATGCAAAATCGACAGTAGGGAAGCAAGGATCAAATTGAAGTAAAATGACAAGGAATATCCTGCAACAGCACTAAAATATCTGCATACTTGAAAGAGTCCAAGGCCCTGATACGGCAAATACTCATGCACCTGGAAGACATTATCCACACAAACAGCTCCATTAATTTAATGGATCAGGCATGTTTGCATATTAAAACAGACCTATGTTCACCCAAATCCATACATAAAAAATTGTTTAAGGGGTTAAGTTAACATTGTGTTGCTACAATATAAAGAAAAACCTACCTGAAGGTCCCCACCGCCATCAGGAAGAACCCCTGGAAGACCCTATAACCAAGAACATTTGGACTTTTAAATATATCAACACAAAGCACCAAAGGAAAT
This sequence comes from Platysternon megacephalum, assembly GCA_003942145.1. Lineage (NCBI taxonomy): Eukaryota > Metazoa > Chordata > Testudines > Platysternidae > Platysternon > Platysternon megacephalum. Next base: position 922,309 of record QXTE01000119.1, on the reverse strand, counting down.
GTTATCTCCAAAAAACCTATTTTATTGACACACTTCTGTATTGCCTTTTTCATCCAAGCCCCTCAAAGCACTTCACAGCCATTCACAAGTTAGCTAGGTCAATATATTTACACTCCTTTTACAGGGAGGTAAAATGGGAGCAGCACTAGGTTGAATGGCTTGCCCGAGTCACACAGGGTAAAATTCACCCCTTTGGCACATGGCCAGCGCCAGGCCTATGAGCCACTTACATCCTCCAGATATGGATGAAGTAGGGTGACCAGATGTCCCGATTTTATAGGGACAGTGCCAATTTTGGGGTCTTTTTCTTATATAGGCTCCTATTACCCCCCACCCCCGGTCCCGATTTTTCACACTTGCTGTCTGATCACGCTAGCAATGAAGCGAGGTCGCCCACCTCAAATCGGGGGCAGAGTTAGCAACAGAACCCCAGAATCCAGGAGCCCTGACAGCTAGTCATGTGCTCTAACCACTAGACCATACAGCTGCCAACACAATGGCTGTGGCTTAAGCAGACCAACATAGAGGTGTGGTTATATCTGCAGGATGTGGGGAGGAACCATGTTTTCCAAGGAGTACATTTTCCAGAGGGAACCCCAATTCCATTTTCCCAAGATTGGTATCTTCCAGAGAATTTCCCTTTATAGGGGTGGGACTTTCCACTCATTGTCTAATGCAGAAGTCTTTAAAGGAGAACCCATCTCCTCAGTTATATGTAATTACCAACAACCCTTCCTGCACAATTACTCCACTATACACAAAAGCTAGTTTTAGGATATGTGTGATAGGAACGTAACCCACGCTGACACAGCATGGCGTCCGTCCCCCTCTTGAGGTGGCTGCTGGTGCATACAGCGGTTGGGGAGGCTAGGACAACCATAGCTAACAGAGGTGGATGTTTTAGCTCACACAGTAGAGGCTCATGCTTTTAGATGCACAAGTTAAATCCCAACAGCCCACACAAGGGCATGGGATTACAGGAACACAGGGTCTGATATAGTGCATCAGACTGTCGCTCCATCTAATACAGGCTCTTCCCCTGTCAGAGTAAGCAGACAGGGAGCCAGACATCTTCACAGGATCATCTTCACCCATTTCAGGCCCCAAGACCAGCTGTTTTTCAGGAACATGAAGAAAAATCCCATAACAATATGGCCAATCACACCATGGTTAGCCAGCAGGAAAAATCTTTCCCGTGATCAGTGTGTGCCCTGAAGCCACATGGCATTGCATCACGCCCTGCCCCCGCTGGCATCAGCAGGAATAATAAACACTCATAAGCACGGGAAATAAACAGTCATTTCTTTCCCTCTAATGCTGCGTTGCTCAAACGGGGGTCCGCGAGGGTATCCTGGGGGTCTGCGAGCCCTGCTGATCCTCTCCCTCCCATAACGCTCCCCCTCCTGCACACCGGGGAACAGCTGCTCAGTGGCGTGCAGGAGGCGCTGGGAGGGAGGGGAAGGAGTGGGTGCGCTCGGGGGAGGGGGGCAGACTCATGTCCTGGGCCGCTGGCCCCGCTGATCAACTCAGCGGAGCGCAGGAGGCACTGGGAGGGACGGGGAGAAGTGGGGATGGGGCATGCTAAGGGGAGGGGGCGAAAAGAGGTGGGGAAGAGGAGGGGTAGGAGAGAAGCAGGGATGGGAAGAGGTGGGGTGGGGCCTTGGGGGAATAGGTGGAGTGGAGGCAGGGCCTGGGGCTGAGCAGGGGGCTTGGAGGGTCACAAAATATTTTAAATCAAAATGGGGGTCCTCGGGTTCCTGAAGTTCGAGAACCGCTGCTTTAATGCATTGTTTTTAGTGTGTAGGGAACACTTCAGCTTAAGTGGGAGTTTGAACCTAAAACAGCAAATAAAATGCAACTACCCCGTCAGCTGCTTCCACAGGCACAAGAAGAAGGTTCCAAAAATCACACCAAGTTTAGCTTTTTTCGTGTTTATTACACTGAAAAATCACAACTTACTGGAGGCCCTGGAGGTCCAGGCTGTCCTGGGAATCCTGGAAGACCTGATGGTCCCTAAAAGGAGTGAGAAATAATAAGAATTCCCATATACACCCTCTGTAGAATCTCTCTTGGGAAAAAAGAGTTCACTGAAGGACTCAATCCTGTTCCCACTCAAATCAACAGACATTTTGCCGTTCAATCCAATGGGAGCGGGGCAGGCCCCAAATACTATATATGAGATGAATGAGGATAAGAAGGTTTCCTTGGGACAATTTCACCATATTAATAACTTGACTGGAAATCTGAAAAGAAATGGAAGTGCAATCACATTTTTTAATGTGGCATAAGGGGACACGTCTAGAAGAGGACTGAGCCCCGGTGTCTCTTTCTGCAGATGCTTTTGTGCCTGCCAAAGGAATTGCAAGGACAAATCCGAGTATTTGCACCTGCATTCCTTCAGTCCGAGGCATAAGTCCTCAGGATTTGTACTTCGAAATGTGAATGCAAATTATGTGCATGACTGCAAAAGGAAGATTTGACCCAATATATTAAATGGCTTCTTGCCAGTGACACACTTGAGCTCCAGGTGTGACAAATCCCCTGCCACGAAGAATGGACACCATTGTCACCAGCTAACCTGCACACATGTGGCATGAGAAACAAAGCCTTCCTTCGCAGTTACAGCTTACACGCCCTGTAGACGTCAGCCACTAGAGGGCGAGATGACTGAACACACTTGAGCAGCTCTGGCATGTAGCTGACACATACCCACCCCACTAGCCAGCACAGGGAATGGCATCTCCTGCTGGCCTATTCACAGAGCAAGCGTGGTGTCATACGCTCATTAACCTTCGCAAGTGCAGCAAGAGGCCAGAAATAGACCTTGTTCTTCCATGGCTGCAGGATGTTCAATCAACGGGAATTAAACAGCAAAGGAAACTCACAGATGGCCCCTGAAGTCCGTTTCCACCCGGGAGTCCGCTGGCTCCTGGAAGCCCCTGTAAAATAGAGCCAGAACATTACCCATGCTGCTACCCAGCAGAGCCCTCATAGTACAAAAGCAAACGCTTTACGCTGCTCACCCCTCCCACTCAGGGACTGGTCCAATCTTACACCCCTCCCTTACACACCTTATCACCCCGTTGGCCAGATGCTCCCTATACAAACACAGACACTCCCTGGCTACCTGTGCCCTGTCCCCAAGAGGGATCCCCTTCCAGGGGAAAGCAATGAAATGTTCCCACCAATTACAAAGCTGCTGCACCCTGTGGCTGCTCTAATTTACATCAGTGGCCAAACCGGCCTCCGGCAGGGTAAAGGGTGCATCAGGCCACCCTTAGCCCTGGCTTCACACCCACTGGACCCAGTGCGGCTCAGAGCACCCAAGGAGCTGGGTCTGTGGGTGGGTTTTGGAGAAAATCCCGAAGTAGAACACAACCAATGTAATAATTTCAACCCCCTTTTTGAGGCCTGGTCTACTCTTAAAACTTAGGCCAACCTAGCTCTGTTGCTCTGCGGAGTGAATTTTTCATACCCCTGAGCAATGTAGCTAGGTTGACACAACGTTCTAGTGTAGACCAGCCCTGGGAAAGATGCTGCTACTTACCGGAGGGCCTGGCAGTCCCTTGCCCTGAAAACAAAATTTAAAACAAAGAAAGATTGTTTGGAAACTGACCACACAAAGAGTGGATCATTGTATCAAAAAACCACTTCCCCCCCCAACACTCCCCTAACCCCTATTATTCTAATTTAGTCAGAAAGTGGAGCCAGAGACAGTTACTGAATCCTAGATTTNAACACTCCCCTAGCCCCTATTATTCTAATTTAGTCAGAAAGTGGAGCCAGAGACAGTTACTGAATCCTAGATTTAGGGTGACCAGATGTCCCGAGTTTATAGGGACAGTCCCGATTTTTGGGTCTCTCTCTTATATAGGCTGCTATTACCCCCCACCCCGTCCCGATTTTTCACACTTGCTGTCTGGTCACCCGACCTAGATTTGTCGTCTGTATTTTGTGTTCACTTTTCCTCTTTGTTGCCCGTGGGCTATTCTCTGCTCCAAGATTCATCCAGTGACCCATCAACGGGTCATGTGCACATATGAGGGTAGAAATATAGCCTCCCCTCCGTTTTTTTTAACCTAGTTTTCTCTACAAATCTTTTGCTGTTGGGAAGCCACTTCTCTTGGCACCTGGTAAAAGCGACATTAAAAGAAAACCATCTCTCTGGGGATATGAAAAACAAACAAACCATCCCTGACAAAATAAGGACTGTGACCGAGTTAATGTTATGTGACAGAGTTGTGTGACCGGCTGCTGGCCCGTAAACACGGAGTTTAAGATATCCTCGAGATATCATCGATTCCAAGGCCACAGGGGAGCACTGTGATCACGTAGTCTGACCTGCAGTATAACATAGGCCATGTCACATGTGTGCGAGGTATGTTATCCCATCTCGCCTGTTCTGACCTCGGGAGCGGACAGTCTATTGAAACTGACAAGCAACCGGAATGCTTGACTCTTTGTGCAGCTCAATATTCTGCCTCCTGGTCATAAGAAGAGAGGACCAGCAGGAGCAGTGGTGTCAGTAGCATGCGCTGATGTTGCACACTGAGTTAGTCATGCCTGTTAGCTCCCTGGGCTGAGAAGCTGGATTTTTAATACATAATAATCATCACCTTGGAAAAGGCTATTTGATTTTTCAGCATTAAGGAGCCAAGGTTTTTTAAATGCAGTATTTCAGTGGGGAGGTTATATCTGGAATTAAAACACATGCCCATCATTTAATTTCCTGGTAGGCTTTTGGGGGGGGGCTTTGTTACTAAGACATCAGTACTAATCAATGTAGATTTAGCTCTAAATCTTTCTGTAATACCATTGGTCCATATAGCGACGGTTAAATGTGACTCCCCGATAAATAAAGAGATCTTCTATCACAGCTGTGTGGATTTCAGAATTAGTATAAAGTCTCTGAGGATGCTTAACCAGCTGGATGGTTCAACAGGCTGAACATTCTGACAACTCCTTTTTACAGGCTGGAAAAGACCTTATCTTGCCCAGCGCAATGCCCGATGAGTTGGCATATGTCCACTGCTGACAGGAACCACGCTGGGTAATTTATAAATGTTGGGCCAAAGCTCACTGAAGCAATAGAAAGTCTCCTACTGGGCTTTGGATCAAGCCTTTGACAGCTAGAACTGGTTTTATATATTTTAAATATATATATATTTTAATACAGCCCCCTCCCGGCCAACATCTCTACTTAGAACATGATCACTTTTCATCTTTGAGCCTTTATGTGTGGTTCAGGACAAGACCCACATCTTTTCTTGCCCTGAGATCTGACCCTCGCAATGAGATAGCTGTCATCAAAACGGGCTTTGCTGGTACTTTACTATGGGGAATTCTGCACCTATATTACGCTACACAAGTCTGCACATTCTCAGAGTTACTTACAGCTGGTCCAGGCGGCCCTGCAGGTCCTAAAGCACCCTGTAGGATTAGAAACATCAGAATATGAGTTAGCGGGTAAGGCTTCTCCACAGAAGTAAAAGGGGAGTTTCCAATCCAGATGTCAGCCTGCTGGCTCAGACCATCCAGAACTCACCAGATCATGGGGTCACCTTCCATCTTACACCTTCCATCTTCCATCTTCCACCACACACATGGCAAAGCGAGACTGAGCTCACAGATGTGAGTAAAAGACCCTTTGACATGTCTGATTAGTTAAATGATTCAAGAACGTTCTTGATGCTCAAAACAGAGCCTCCAGGAACCTCTTCCCTACTCTCTTAGAAAAATCTGAGCCGATACGAAAACACGAGACTCCACTAAGTGAGACTAAATATGGGGAACCACAACACACAACAGGCCACAGATTGGTCACTGGGAATCTTTAAAGTTGGCTACAGATAGAGTGAATCTCACTGGCTCCCATTTGAAACGTCCCATTTCATAATTACTTCATGCTGTGGACCCGAGGGCTATATTTGAAATCGTTGACAGGATCGGGACCCAACCCTACTGCATTTTATTAATTCATACTTTCCCCATCAAGCAAAGATGTTTAGATTCCGTGACTGGTCTCTTTTTGCCAGCTATCCTGGTGTTATTTCCCTCTTGCTTTTGCATTCCAAACCTTAAGCCTGATTTACAGTTTTCTGAGCATGTTTGCAATCTTAAATTTTACTCTAAAATCAAATCACTGAAGTTGCTAAGTTTCTGCTTCATTACAGATAACAAGAAAGACAGCTGGGCTTTTTTAATCCCTTTGTTGTGTTCTGAAGGTGCCAACGCTGGAAAGAGCCTATGAAATTAATCATTGGTTAATGCTCCAAAGCAGACTAAATGGAAATGGAAAAATGAATGAAGAAAACACTGTTCCCTGCATGGTGATTCTACAGCCACTGAACACAATGGGTTACAGAAGGGCAGGCCGCCTGTAACTTAATCTCTGCCCTCGTTGCCATGTGAAATTACAGGAAAGATTTGGGCTTATTCACATTGGTGTTGAGGGCAAACATATTCCCTTCTGTTTGAGTAAGCAACTGTGCTCAATGGTGGGTGCTGAATCATACAATTCCCCAGCCGTCTTCCCTACAAATACCTGGAGACTCAGAGGGCTTATCTATAAGCACAGTGCAGTACTGACTATAAATAAAACATTAGCCAGCAACACGATAAGTCTCATGGCATAGATGATCGTTCATACTAAATGCCACGCCCAGCGGACTGTAACGTCAAACAGGGTTGTCATCCCCACCTTCTAAAAACTGGCAACAGGTTTGTATTTCTCTGAGAAGACTCCATGACATCTGGAGTCCTCACTCCTGCAGGCTGGAATTTGCAAAACTTTTTGGTGTGCCAATATGCCCAGGATCAGCCATTTGCCTGTGTAATTAACCTACCTTAAAATCTACACTGTACCGGAAGAGTCAGCAACAAGCCTTAATGCAGTAACTGATCCTGGAGTTTGAGGGAATATTTACACTGCACACTAAACCCAGGTTCCAAGTCAGGTTTGAGCCCAAGCCCCCCTTCCGTCCACACACACACACACACATCAATCTGACTCCAGTCGGCAAGTATTCAGGACCCAGGTTGCCGGGGGGAAGGTGGGTCAGAGCCAAAGTCACACGGTGACTCAGGTCCTAGCCCTGTCATTTTGCAGTGTGGACACAGGTCAAGCCACAGACCCAAGACAGAAGTTCTTCATATTGCACTATGGATGTTAGCATGGCTGAGAGACTCAAGTTCAGCAACTGCAAACCCAGGTTTACAATGCAGTGCGGAGGCTCAAACGAGGGCTTGGAAACATCCAGCCTGGGACCCATAGTCCCGGGCTTACAATGCAGTTGACGCACCGCTAGTTAGCTATTACCTGTCTACTGTCATATCAAAAATGACCTTCATCAAGACACGCTTTTGACGACACCCGTAACAATGAAGAGTTCCCTAGGAAATAGCATGGTATGCTCCTAGCAAAGGAAGAATTCAGAGATGTCTCTGCATGGCATACTAATGCCCGAGCGGGACTTCTCCCATGCTTAGGCACAGATTTTAACCTTGCAAGATCAGGTCCTAAAATCCCAATTCAATTTCTAAAGGGCTAGATTGGGAGCCCCTAGTGTGGAGCAGCCGTTGCTGTTGTATAAGGAGGTAACTACGGGAACCAAAGGTTATCTTCCACCTGGGAAGGTGGGGACAGATCAGGGAATATCACACTTGACTGTGGCTGACAGCAGGTGCTGGTTATTACTGTGTCCAATGAGGTTTAAATACAAGCTCTCTGTGCTTGAGATCACACACACACACACCCTCCCCCTGACAAGTAGCCCCACTGAAATCAACATGGCTATTAATGTGAGCAAAGAGCTCGCAAACAGGCCCAAATGAACTGCCTAACGGGTACCTCTGATCAGGACCAGTTAACAAAAATAGTATTAGCAATAATTGAATGTATAATCCACCAGCCCTCCCGCCGGTGCTCAGCCCAATTCAAACCCATCATAAACCAACAATAATATTGAAAGGCAAATAACGGGTCACCGTGAAAAAGGGGGCGGGTCCAATATACAATTTGATATACGTTAAACCTGAAAAACACCCTAGTGGCAGCTTCTCCCTTGCCTTAGGGCTGCTTTGAGCCACCCTGTCTGCCCAAAGCAGCCCTACAGTGGCATCCTCCAGCAATACGGCTCCAACCCGACCCCCACCCCCCTCCTTGGAGTCAGTGTAGGGGGCACGTGCAGGGAAAACAGAACTTGTCTGGGGCTTCCCTACAGCTCAGCAATTACCAGCTGCTGTATCAGCCCCGCAGGGTCACTGATGGCCACTCTAAGTTACACCCAAGGACCAGCCACAGCAGGATCTGGGCAGCACAGAAGGGGGAGCTCGAAGCCTCAGTCAAAGATGCAGGTCAGTATTTTCAGAGGCCTTTGGAAAAATGGGAAGGGGATGAGCTGAGGCAGACATCCTGGGGGAGCGAGTTCCACTCCCTAGATGCTCCTGTACCTACCAGTGAAAATGGAATAGTTTATTTCTTATCTCAAATGACTGACACACACGCATGAATGCGCGCTCAGGATCGTTGTCTACAGAACATAACTTAGGGAGCTGTGAGGTACCCAGGAACTAAGGGCTTATACAAATCTGTGCATGGGAAAGGCACCGGAGTTCCACAGAAACCTGCTTCAATGTGAATCTCTTGGCATTTGGGCAAAACCTCAGTAGCTGAGTATTTTTAAAGTTTTCATTTTTCACCACCATTGTTAGTCTTGGAGAACAATTTATCGGTCCAAGTAACACACCATCTGGCCTTCCCATAGCATTGCTACCACCTGGGAAATGAAACAGCATCAGGAGACCGGCTCTCGTGTTATTTCAGTGCCATCAATGGCGCCAGGAAGCTTGAAAAAGTCAATGAAATGTGTAAACACACAAATATTAGACCCCAAGCCCGACCCTCTTTTCTACTGCCAAGAGTTTCTGCTTGAGTTTAGCTGACTGATGTTCTCAAAGTTCTTAGCCTATTCTTAACCAGAAAGGAGATTTAGCTGTGACAGGGTAAGGAAAATACAGCCAGACAGCCGATAACAGCAGGTTGACTTAATTATTCATGTTAACAAGCATGAGGGAAGAGAGGAGGAGGAGGAGGAGATGTGCCACTCTTATTCAACGTGAGTGATAGTGAGCTCATCTTTTGTTTAATGGCACCAACACAAGCCTCACGTTGAATTTTTCTATGCTGTGTTGATGCTCACGATGCGAGACAGAACGGCTTTGTTCTCCTGCGCCCACAGCTCTTTACTTGCATTGCTACTATTGTTCTCAGTTGCTGCGATTCCAGGGTAAAGGCAGAACTCAGAACAGTAAATGAGGAGGTGACGGACTCAGACACACAACAAGCGATGTATTTATTTATAGGCCATTTTAAACTTAACGCTCAGCCAGTAAAAATCGCCATCCATTTACACAAGAAGCCCCACGCAAGTGGAGTGCTCGTCTGTTACATTCGCTGACTCTTGGGATTCTCAGGGTCAGATTGCCACAGGCTCACGAAACGCTTGCACAAAATCCATGCCCAATTTGCACGTGCAGTTCCCATGACGGCACACACAGACGGTCGATTCTGCCAGTGTGTGTGTGCAATTGTGCATGGTGACTGCATGCACAAAACGAACAACCGCCCATGCCGTTGTGAACTTAGCCCCCGGGTTTTCAGAATTTCATCCACATAATTGCACACGTAGGCCCCGAGATTGGATCGGGCGGCATGCATAGAACCCCTGTGAAATTGCCACTAGAGCTCCCTTTTCCTCCCAGCCACTCCCCAGGGAAAGAGCGTGAAGGTCAGGTTCCCACTTGAAGAGCAGCCTTCGCAGGATTTCCTCCTTGTCTGGGGGAGTCTGTCAGGCTGCCAGGGGTGCCTTCGCACTCCAATTGCCTTGGCTCTTACCCCCCCCCCCCAATCAAAAAAGAATAGTATTTTTTTAAATGCACAGTTTAGAAATGGGGGGGGGGGGGGAGGAGAAGTGAAAGCAGAAGCATAGACAATAAATTGCAGGTGTCTCAGAGACGACACTGGCACAAATGCACCCTAACAGCCCCATAATTTTCTACTGAGGAATTGTGTGTGTGTTTGGAGACCAGTCCGTCAAGAGATATAGCACGTGCTCCTCTTTCAGAGCCTGTCAAAGGAGGCTGGGGTGAACCAGTTCTGATAAAAACTCTCGCATGCCACCACCCAAAACTCAAACTGAACCAGAAGTGATTTTTCTATGGGCTAGGATTTTTTAAGGGGCCTACAGGTGCTTAACTCCTCCAAGATCCTTTAAACATGCCAGTCTTAGAGTTCAGAAGATTTCTGATGACTTTCACTTCATGTTCTCTCTCCTGCCTTCCCATGTCCTGGTCCAGATTGCTGTCAGGAGTGGAAGTACTGAAATATTATGGCCACGTATTTGGGTTCCACAGAACATGCCTGGGAAATGGAAGTGACCTTTATTTTCAGAGGGATTTAAAAGGAAGCCAAAAGACCCTCACTCAAGGTTAAAACTTGGCATCCAATCTCTCAGCCAGGAAGCCATTATTTTAATTCAGAAATATTTGGGGGGCATTTTCTGAGTGTGAAAAGAGTCTGAAATTGTATCCAGTACAGAGTGTGATAACAAGACAGATGGACAGAGCTGGAGAATAACCCAGTAACTGCTGGTCAGAATGTCTACTTGGTGATCCCAGGAAGCACTGCCATTCCACCCCAAGATTTCTGCATACCAACCCAGATTAGAAATGTTTTCCCTTATTAAATTTAAAGAGGATGGTTAAGCAAACAGATTTCTGAGGAGCCCAAGTGCCTCATTAAGAAGTGTCTTGCTAGGAACAGGCTGTAATCCGATAAAAATCAACTCTGTTGCAAATGTCAACTCAGCCATTGTCCTATTGCATATTACTCAGGTTTTCTTCTGATCACTTTCATCTTTAACCCTAAAACCTTTACAACCACTGAGGACAAGGCTAGATACTGCTCCTGTAAAAAGAAAATGTTAGGTTCCTGACACCTACTGAGTTAAACCTAGATTCTGCTCCCATTGAAATCAATTGCATAACTCCCATTGACTTCAGCGGGGCAAGTTCGGGTCCTTAATACATAGCAATGAAGGTTCCCCTTCTACTTTTCAATGATTATAGGTCAATATGCAGTCCTGGAGTCAGATGGTGTGACTCAATTAAGTTCAGTGGAGGTGCATCAGTTAATAATGCATTTTCTGACTCAACTCATTCTCCTGATAACACTGTGCTTTCTCTTAGGATTGGAAAATGATCTTACCATAATTTTTTACTGTGGGGCAATATTATTTCTGAATATACATGGATACAGTATATAAAATGCATGCCTAATATGACATTCTAAATTCAGACATAAATATAAATGATTATGGGTTCTAGAAAGTAGCTGAGTCTTGGTATTTTCTCAGAGATCCATTGATTTATTGATGCATTCTACACTGTGTACACACAGTATAAAACACTAAACTTCAAACAGCCCTTTTAAAATCTGTTGATCTTTTAAATCTTTAAAATCCTTTGGCATCAGCAATAAGGTGATAATCCAGATAATCTCATAGCCAAAATTAATTGTTTTCTTGTTTAAAAACTTCTCAGGGCTGACAATGCCATTGGTATAGGAACAGTCCTACTCCTAAAGTCAATGGGAGAACAGACCTAGAGTAACTGAACTATTTCATTAGGGTGCTTGAGAATCTCTTTGCCAAACCAAGAGAGGCAGCCTTTATGGGAGAACAGAAACATTTCTTAATAATATAGTAACAGAAGCTAAAAATCTCTTGTGAATACACTGCCATAAGCCAAGCACACCTGTTCATAGTGACAGCCAGAAGAGCCTTTTTACCCACAGAGGCCCAAGTTTAGGAAAACATCCTTATTCAGAAAAGAACTTAAGTATGTGCTTAACTTTAAGCACATGCTTACATTCATTGAAGACAGTACGCACATGCTTGTATTGCATTGACTGCAACAGTTCTTACGTGCTTTCTTGACTAAGGGCCAGAGGAAATGAAGTTAGGATAACAATGCTGCATTGCTAAAGCTCTGTTTTCAAATTCAACAATTTCTTGCCATGCTTTTATTACATTGACTATAAAAAAGACTTTCTAGATGGATTGCTGACCTTAAAAAGATGCTGTAAATGTCAACAGGTCTAAAATTTGCACCATGCTGACAAACAGGTTTTCAAGACCTGGGAACATGTCTAATCTGAACATACAGTTAGGTCGTTGTGTGCGCTAATCATGAATTTGCATGCTTCAGCTAAATGCTTAAAATGTGAGTTACGTTGTGCATACATCAAATTCTCGGGTACCCTGTTTGCACATGGCTATCAGGTGTGGGTGCGCTCAAATGGGCGTGTGCAAATATGGGTAACAGAACATGCAAATGAGGCACAAACTCATTCATGTTTTTGTGGCCCAGGCCTTCTTTGTATTGAGAATCAGGGCTGGATCCTAGGAGGTGCCAAGCATCCCCAACTCCCCTTGAAGGGAAATTGAGGGCACCCATAACTTCATGGGATCAGGCCCTTGGGCCCTGTGGGTGGGGATTTACAAAAATGGCCTAACTGTGCTCCCACTGAAATCAAGGATAAAACACTCATTGACTGCAATGGGAGCTGAGTTAAGCCAAAGGTGAGTGCATCAGAAAACCTCCCCCTACTTATCTCCTCTTCGTGCACAACATCCTTCCGCACCTTCTGTTTTTATTGAAGACGACTGCAACAGAGATGGATTCTCAAGTGGAGAATGCCAGCACAGATGGGAAGCAGCCAAGAGCACAGTTTTGCTCCATGACTGACAATGCTTGAGACCTAACACATTGTAATACCTATGGCAGACATCTCTCTTTCCCATAGTGCCCCTTGGCAGAGTTCCTATAAGCAGCTATTAGATTTTTTTCATTGAATGTATCTTGCTTCTTGCTGTGAAGGCTGTGACATCCATGCTGATGCAACTAATGATGTCACCATGTCAAGTACCTGTGACCACAACCCAGGAATTAATGAAAGACACGTCTACACAACTGAGGGGAAAAAAGCAGCAGTAGAAAAAAACAACAGGACTCTGCACTCAGACCACAAATAAAGCCCTAATACCGGTATTTGGATAAACCTGGCAAGCTTGTTAATTGAACTGATGTTCTACACAGGCTCTCTGAATGCGTCAAGGAGCTAGTTATGCACCCAAAGTATCCTGAGATCTGGTCTGCTAATGGGATTTCCTTATCCAGGACACCCAAGACCAGGCCCATACATGGCTCTCTGAGGCAATTAGAAACAAACCAGTGAAATATGTCCACACACACAAACACCCAGTGCACAACCCTAGATCATAATTACATGGGGGAAAAAAAAACAATTCTGGGAGATGAGAACAGCGGTTGGTTTCAAGCATGCAAGGGGTGTACAGCACCTAGCACAGTGGAGAACTGGTCCAGGACTAGGGCTCCTAGGTGCTAGGACTATACAAATAATATTCTAAATGTCACCAAGTTACAAAGAGATTTGAAATAGCCATTGAGCAGTGCCTTGAGAATATAAACGTAAGCAGACTAAGGATTTAAGTTCTATTACTTACTCTTTCTCCTGGTGGCCCATTTGGGCCGGGCGGGCCATCGGGTCCTGTTAAACCCTGGGAGGGAAAGAAAGGCAGGGATAAGAGCAGAGAAGAAGACAGATCTAGAGCCTGTTGGAAACCCCAAACAATATCCCTGTTACAGAAGAGCTAAGGGAGTTGGGTGCCCAAATCCCATGAAATCCTGACCACCATCCTCTTAATGAGAAAGTACGTGGGTCTCTTCTGCTTGCTCAGCACATCTGGTGAAACACCCAAGTCAGTTACTGTTTAACCACAGCTAAAATTTGGGCCAAATTTCCAAAGCGAGGGCCAATGGGTGCTCATGCAGCCCAGGGTGTGCTCCTACAGTGGCCACAGAACCCCAGAGTTGTGCATGCAATTATCTGATTTGCATATGCAAATGCAAGTTTTTGCATACAGTGGGTGTATATATATTTTGGCTGAGGCACTTGTTGCACCTACTTTTGAACATTTTTGGCCCTTGAAGGTTTTGTCCCACTTTCATGATTAGATCCCTAATCGGATATTAAAAATAAATGTTTTCATTTAATTTGCCTTTAAAGTAAATGATCAAAACACATATGGTTGTTAAAAAAGTGTTATTCCATCAGTTATTCATTTTAAAATAGTTACAGTACTGATAATTTTAACTGTGATTTGGGGCGTACTGTTTAAAAACACATCACGAATGTTAAGAAAAAAAATCAATAGCCATATGTTTCTGTTTCTTGAAACCTGTGAGGTTCCACAGTCTGGAACTGCTCACATGAATGAAGTTATTCAGGTGTGTAAGTCCTGGCAGGATCGGGCCAGCGAGCAATTAAAATCCCTTTTCTAGGATCACAATAAATTAGACAGCGCAATAACAATACCATACCTTTATACACAAACGCCTTTCATGTGCTGCAGCATCATGAAGGGCCTCCAAAACTCACTCCAAGTGGTACCCTACACTTTGAATGACCTATTTCTTGGGGTAAACTGCTGTTAATGGGCAGGTGTGACTCAGTAGGACTCAAAATGCTTCCTGTGTCCCTATAAAAGCTACTAAAGAAAAGGAAAGTTTTAAGGTCAGAGTCAAATATAGGCCGTGGTTCAACATCTTAGAGGGAGGAAGGAAGTCGCTGCCAGACAGATGAGGCAGTAGAAATGCAACAACGGGTCACAGATTGGGTCCACCATGGGGAATGGAAGGGAGAGCATGGCCGGAGTCATGGAGTGACTGAGCTTGGGACAAAGTTGGACGGAGTGGAGTGAGTCCACAGAGACGTCAGGAAATCAGGAAGGCAAACATGAATTGGGTTTTGGAGATGGACCCAGGATTAAGTGATGAAGGATGGGCTGCTATTGGTCACAATTCCTAGGCCAAGAGTGACCTGGCTGTAGCATTGGACTCTCTGAAGTATCAAGAACAGGAATTTAAGATCATAAAAGAGAACTGTCATGGACAAGGAGGAAAGTGATCAACATGTGGATAAGGGATTTCAGCAAAGTCAGGGTTGGTGTAAGGACCAATCCAGGGAGAGTTCCAGAGAGGGTGACAGACACATACAGAAACAGAAGAGGTGGCGTGAAGAAGGCGGTTTGGGTTAAGGATGAATCCAGGTTTTCCGGCCTTGGAAGGAAAGTTAAGCAGAGCGACAGTGAAATCAGAGAGCTGAGATAACACAGGGTTTTGGTTGGTTTGGTTTTTTACCTAGGAGAAGAACTTGAGTCTTTGAAATCTAAGACTAAGAAATCACAGTGTAGTGAGGACCTGATCGAGCCAGAGAGAAATGGGAGACAGAGGGCTCAGGCAGATGTCAACCGATATAGAGCTGGGGTACCATATCCCTAGAAGCAATGTTCAAGCCAGCAATGAAACAACTCAGAGGAAGGAGACAAATGGAAAATGGGAAGAGGCATGTGCTCCATAATGGAGGACAGCGAGTGTTAAACGTTTAGCTTATCAAATATACAGGATAGTTAGGAAAACCATAAAAGGAGACTGATGAAGACACTGGGATAGATTCTCAGTGGGTATAAACAGTCATAGCTCTATGAAAATCAGTGGAGCTATGACAATTTATACCAGCTGAGGGACTGCCCCACTGCCTTTTCTCAAGGCACTGGAAATTGTCTAGAGGAAAGATGGCTAGTATAACAAGCCATCAGATCAGATATAGTGAGAGAGATATGTGCTCAGAAGCAGAAGCAGGTGATTAACCACCCAGAAGGGCAAACCTCATTAGTATGTAAGGGTCAAAGATCAGAATGAAAGAGGTTCTGCAGGTTGTGTAGGAGGTGAGAGAAGACAACCTCCAGAACCTTGCTGGGGAAAGGGAATGTACAGTAATTACAGAAGCAACTGTATAGCTAAAGGGACACTGCCAGGGAGTTTAGAATCAAATTTAGGTTATCTTTAAAAAAATTACTAATAGTAACAAGACATGTTTTTATAAGCCACTTTTAAAAAAAAATCAATTAAATTTATGTTTAAAGATTTCCTCGTAGTGTTTGCAACCCAAGCATCACAGCATTGCACTTGTTCAGATAATCTAGTTTTATTTTCCTTGTTTATGTAGTTTTTACCATCAGAATTTCACTCAGCGGGGAGAATGAAAACAGACATGATGTATTTTGAGTGAGTTTCACTTCCAGGTTCTCATAGTGCAATGCTACAGCATTTGGATCAAGAGATGTAGAGCTGTACGTAGGGTGACCAGATGTCCCGATTTTATAGGGACAGTCCTGATATTTGGGGCTTTTTCTTATATAGGCTTCAATTACCCCCTACCCCTGTCCTGATTTTTCACACTTGCTGTCTGGTCACCCTAGCTGTACGTAATCTGATTAGATGCTTGGTGGCAGGCAGTCGTCGTACGCTAGGCTCGGAGACCCGCAATTCTCTGAATGCTGCTGTGCTCTCATCAGGAAGGTAGATATGTGCTGATTTTAGGGCAGGACAATGCACGATGAGCTACAGGACAGCAAAGAACAATGCCGTGCTGCAAGAAGTCCATGGAAGACTGGCCAGCTACGGTTTCAGTGCTCTACCATTGCATTCAAACCACTAGATCTCATACTAGTAATTGGCTTTTGGTAGCACCGTTACCGCCAGATCACAGCCTTGCCTCATTTGCGCTTGAAGCCAGCTGCACATGGACTCTAATGAAGCACATGCATTAAGCCTCGAAGAGCCACTGAATCCAGAAATATGAATTGGTTTACATTCATGTGTTTTGAAAGGACTTCACTGACCAAACTTTATCAGTTTGATGTTTTGTTTCCTCATTCCTGAATCAGAAATGTGTCTATTTTTGTACTTGATTATACAGCAGCCATATCAGTGTTTCAGTAATTTGGCATCCCAAGATGGAAAGGACCAAAGAAATCTGGCACCCTGAAGAGGTTTATTCTGAACCTACTGGGAACCTAGAATCCACTTGCAACGGAACTGAAGAAAATCTGAACTCTTGTAGGTTTGTTTACTCTTGGCTCACGCCATTGATGCTTCAGGTGGGTGCAAACAGCCCAAATAAAAGGAAGATTTTGAGGCTTGCACAATAAACACCTGATGATTTACATGTTCTCCACACCTCAAATCACCTGAAACTACAACAGCCAGAGGCTGTTCTGGGCCACTGGAAGTAACCATGAAGAGAGACAGCGCTGATCATATCATCAAAACAAGTCACTGACAGCTAGTGCCTAGGATAGACCACTGATGCGCTTAGTTTTGACTTCGCGCTGATCAAAACATGTTGCAAAACCCAACAAGAAGTAACATTTGCTGTTTGCATTGATCTCGCCTAAGATTTCCCTTGGTGCGTAAGACACAGATTCAGTTCAGCACCCACATCTGCTGCTCCGGGAGAGTTAGTGCAAGTCGACAAGCTGCTTTGGGCTCACGCCAATGTAAAATATTTGATCAATCCAAGAGAAGAAGCTGAAATACTCACATCCACTCCAGGAAGGCCAGGTAACCCTGCTTCACCTGCCTTTCCAGGCTTCCCTGCTGCACCTTTCGGCCCCTAAACCAGATTAATAGACAGTCACTGTTAATATAATAAATACAGACGCATGCTATGACTTGATACAAGAGAGAAGATGATCAGCTCATTTCTTAAAGCGCTAAATTTATATCCTGCAATGCAGGAAAATGTCTTCAAAATAAATTGATTTGATAATTAATCTACAAGTATGTAAATCTCTAGACACTTATGTGCTTTGGTTCATTTTTCTATAAACCTGGTAATTGCTTGGCACAGCTTTCTTCTTGTGCAGTTCCATGTACATGTACTGATCCCCATTACAGCCCCGAGCACAAGGGGGCGTCAGGGTGTGGTTGGGGGTGTTGCAGTTCTGAGGTGGCACAGTTCTGAGGAGACCTAGGACCACTCTAAGATGCCTAGGGAGCTAAAGAGGACCCTGGATGATCTCAGGAATGGGGAGCCACAAAGGTGACACAATGCTAGCACTGTCACACACCCCCTCTTCAGTTTTACAGAGCCAGAGTGGAGGACTGAGTCCCGCATGTTTTGCCACCTACAGCAAAGCCTGTCACAATATTTCATTTGATCTCTGAAGCTGCTTTACTCAACATTTTTGTTTGCGTATTTTTTCACTATGGGCCAAATTTCCAAGCTTGATTTTACAGTCCACGTTGGCAGGTAAAACTAAAAGCAGTTGCAGGAGTGGCCTACACTCATTTTCAATGTGTAAAAGCTGCATTTGTGTGTGCAAGCCAAGCAACCGGAAGGATGCCCAAATGACGGTTTGGACCCCCAGAAACAAGTGTGCAAACTGGAGGCCAGAACTGAGGGTGCTGCATAACCATATGAAAACTCTGTATTTACATAGCGTTCTCTCTCATGTTGAAAGAACTGTAAAAACAATGTCTGCAAAGAGAGTTGAACGACAATACAAGCGCTTTAGCCCCACTATTCTGATGCTTTATCCCAGATCCTCTGCTCTCCTAGGAAACAGGAAAGTACGTTTCTTCCTAAGGTCAGTGCTGTCTCCACACTGCAGTTGTTCTGAGTTTGCATGCCAAACACGCAAATAGGAGTTCTGCTGCGGACTGAGAGGAGAAAGTAGTTTGTGACCCTTGCTGCTGAAAAACTAGTGATTCACATACATTATTCCTCGTTGCAGATTTACAAGCAAGAGAGTAAATTAGTTGTTGATCAGTAAATACTTACGGGTGGGCCAGGTAAACCAGGAGGGCCAGGTTCTCCCTAAAGGAATGAAAAAAGACAATGAAACTGAAATCTCTCCTACAAAAGCTTTTTTTTCTCCTGCTGATAATAGCCCACCTTAATTGATTAGTCTCGTTATAGTTGGTATTGCAACACCCATTTTTTCATGTTCGCTGTGTATATATATATATATATATATCTTCCTAATGTATTTTCCACTGCATGCATCCGATGAAGTGGGTTTTAGCCCTTGAAAGCTTATGCCCAAATAAATTTGTTAGTCTCTAGGGTGCCACAAATACTCCTCATTCTTTTCCCTGTCACAGTCTCTTTGAAGCAGCCACATACACACTCATTAGAGGTCCGTTTCTCTCCCGAGGCCCACTTGGAGAATTGCCATGACTTGGGGTGATCTGCACATTAAAGGGTCTGCCCGTGACTTACTATATGCTAAGCCATTGATCCTGCCATCCTCTGAAACATGAAGCTCCCTGATCCAATCTTCCACATCTCTGAGGGTTGCCAATATTGGTTTGACATATTCCTGGAAGTTTCATCACATGACATAATCTTTAATTAAAGATTAAGGGATGGTGTCCCTAACCTCTGTTTGCCAGAAGCTGGGAATGAGCAACGGGATGGATCACTTGATGATTACCTGTTCTGTTCATTCCCTCTGAAGCACCTGGCATTGGCCACTGTCGGAAGACAGGATACTGGGCTAGATGGACCTTTGGTCTGACTCAGTGTGTCCGTTCTTATGTTCTTAAAAAATAATCTTTAATTCCTGGAGACTCCAGGACAATCCTGGAGAGTTGGCAATACTATCTAGCAAAACCCACATGTTATTCACCAGCAACCTCTGGAGAGAGAGACGATTCAGTTAACAGTTTTCATTCATGATAAACAGTTTTCAACTACATAGAAGGTTGTTACAAAGAGGAGGGAGGTAAATTGTTCTCGTTAACCTCTGAGGATAGGACAAGAAGCAATGAGCTTAAATTGCAGCAAGAGCGGCTTAGGTTGGACACTAGGAAAAACTTTCTAACTATCAGGGTGGTTAAGCACTGGAATAACTCTATGATTCTGAATGCTGCTCAAACAGCCTAATTTATCCCAGACCTTTCCAGGAATAAATTACACTCTGGGCTTCCTCAGAGGTAAAGCAAAGAGGAAGGCGTCTGGCCACCGAAGCTTTTACATATTCTGTTGAGTTGGAAATCCAAATGCAAAACCGGACACAAGAGGACATCCTGAGGATTTGTGACACTCTCAGGGGAACATGTGACCATGAACCAATGATGAGACAGACTACATGTGTCTGAACGGATTATATTCACGGGCTCTGTTTTTAGGGTTAATCTTGGGAGGGAGGAGAAGGCACAAGCAAAACACAACTGATCTCCATCCCTCCCAATTCAATTGCAAAAGTATGGTAGCTGCCAATGGATAACATTGCACCACTGGGCATTGGCTCCTATTTTCAGTGTTGCTGGTGAGCCAGGTTAAAATGATGGCATTGACAACCCGGCACAAAGATGACAAATAAAAAATCTTCAAACTCTCCACTCCCGTTGCTGGACCATGTCTCCCCACACCCAATACTATGCTGCACATATATATTGTTTAAAGATTAGCGTAGGCCATGGACCAAGCGATATGAAAGAATGGGAACTGTCTGAGCTTTATGTTCACTTCCTGGGAGGAATGCTCATCTTCTCTCCACACCATGATGCAAGGATGGCCCAGTGGTTTGGGAATCCCAGGGCTCAATCCCCTGCTCTCCCACTGGATTCCCTGGGCAAATCCTTGGCCTTGCTGTGCCTCTGTCTGCAACATGGGGATAAAAGCACCTCCCTCTTGTGGGGATAAATGCATTACAAATTGCGATTCTCCAGCAATGGGGCCATCTCGGTACATAAAACAGATCAACTGCTCCAGACAAGCTGAGCATTTAATTAATGTAGCTGAAATGAAGAGAAAAATAAGATTTTCTTTAGCCTAAAAACTGCTATTGCATTCCCTCTAGCTATTTTAAAATAAAAAAATCACAAAGAAGATGGCCTAATTATATTAATCTGCGCAGGAAGTGTTATGTATCTGTGACGGAGATAATACAGCCTATATTGCAATGTTTCTTAATAATCTAAGAAAACGTGTTGCCTGTTATGCCCACGAGTTCAACATGTCTCAGATCTCCTGAGCTGTGCTCTGGGGAGGGGGCATGGATGGCTACCTGCCACTTTTCTACTCTCCTAACCCTGGAGCCAGCCATCCCAGCATAAAGTTAGAGCAGCCTTGTGGTCACTGGAGCACAGCATTTTCTCACCACAGTCCCTCCTGCGCCCTCGCTGGAGTGGGGGGCAGAAACGGGTGGTGTAGAACCAGTTATGACACCACCTGGAAATTTCCCTTGTGGAAAGGGAATCCCCAGTCACCCGGAAGCAGAGAGAATATTAACCTTTTTTCCTTCATTTTGCCTAGAAACCACAGTGATGTCTGCTTGGGGGAAATCCTTCAGAAAACAATTAAAGGCAGGATTTACTTTTCTAACAAAGTTTCTGCTTTTATTTTTTAAACCACCGTTCAGTGACCATGATCAAGGAGACCTGTGGGTCATCCCCCCTCCAGAAGGCTACCTAGAGGATTGTTTCAGGGTTCTCCAGGTTTAAGAAGTACTAGCTCTGTCCTGGGTAAAGTAAGTTCCAGGGCACAGAGATGGCTGGGGAGGGGGCCTTTGGCTGGAATGGAGCAGGCAATAAATAAATAATAAACCTACGTTGCCTTTTTCATTAATTTTTTTGTTAATTACACTTGTCGGGGGAGGTGAGAGCTGCAATCTTCCTTAGGAGGAGATGTGGAGGCACAGGAGTAGGCTACTGAGTAGGGTTAGCGGTGGCCATCTTTACAGTGGGCATTTTGGGTGGGGGAAGTTGTGAAGACAGTAACCAAGGTGGAAGAATTTGAGAACTGACTCTATGTTTACTATGTCTGCAACCATAAAGTTCCTGTGCAAATCCCTACACTTGGACCGGCAGCCCTGAGTCAGTCAGAGTGCAGGGATTTGCGTGTTGCGCGGCTGTTGAGAGAACACGCAGCTTGGAGGGTCAGTAGATAGAGGGAGTCTTTGTGCTCGGACTTGCGGAGGCCATTCCATTGCAGTCCTTTGCTCAGAAATATGCCACAGATAGGTGCCCTTATCCGAGCTGGGGAAGAGCTTTTATAATGAAAATGAGGGGAAAAGTATGTTGGGATGGCAGGTTTTGAATAACAGAATGAACAGCAATGTTTTATATTCTCCTCTAGATTATCACCATCACCCTGCCCCCTTCCCTACAGGCCTCTGTGATACTGATACGTGGCCGCAAGGTCACAGCATTAGAGAAAACTACTCAGGAACAGTTCTCCTGTCTTATGACCTGATCACACGTTGGGATCTGCTATCGTGAACCCCTGTGGGGTCCCCATTTGATTTCAGGGGGATTCTGCCTGAGCACTGGGGTCTGGGCTAGCAGAACCCATTCAGAATCAGAACTTTGATCAGCTTTTATACCTCTGGTGGCAAATCGCTGTCATCCTTCTTAGTGAATTAGAATCAGTGGCTGTCAGTAATGGAATAGTTCTCCCCAGTTTTACATGAGATGGAAGTAAGTTTACTTAGTCTCAGCCACCCTGTATTAAAGTCACACCAGAGTGGAAATGTCTGTTAGAGAACTGACAATGGCTTTGTAACAATTGCATGCTGGAAATAATTCAGAGCAACTCTTAGGCGACTGGTTTAATCATAACAAACCCTTTGTATTCTTGGGAGCTAAGCAATTACCTTGTTACAGATCATGGAACATGCAGTGTTTTAAAGGAGATAATTAGAGGAGGCTTCAATGGGATTGAAAGTGAGAGGCAGAAGCGAAGCAAGAAGCTTTTGGAAAGGGTGCCAATAGCGCAGGGTTCATTTGAGGTTTATCCTGAGTTGGCCTGAATAATTTAGTTGCGTGTTATGTACTGTTCATTGTTTGAGGCCTGTATTCTGCAGTGTGCATCTGACCGCAAATGCTCTTTAGTAATTCTGCACAGTCATTTCTTTAAAGCCATCTATGAACTGAAGGTGGCCAGGATGGTTTTAGAAAATAACAAGGAAAAAAAACCATGAGGAAATCATAGTATCTTAAAATGCTCAAGAAAAGTTCAGAGCATGCCTTTAAAAATGATCTCACTGGTATAAAATAATAATAAGTTATTTCTTTACAGTATTAGAATTTACACAGATGCTCTTTCATTAAAGAAAAACCAGCCTAGATTTCTGACACACCTTCAATAGGTTCCTCTATATTCAGGGCTATAAAAGGCACAGCCATGTGGGATTACACACCTCACAACGTCTTCTCAGAGAACCCTGGCAAATGGTGGTCCTTAAACTATGCTGGTGCACTTGATGCTAACCACAGAAATCTTGACCCTGATGCTCTGAGTCAATGGGATTCCTTGCAGACTCAATGGGTGGAATGGTATGAGGCTCTGACCCTGAATGACTGATGAGCATTTCTCTTTTATTAATACATGACAGCATGTTTCCCTTCTTTTTGCTCCTGATGCATCCTTGTTTCATTCAGTTAAGGACTATGAGAGAAATCCTGCACTCCTTACATAGTCAAAACTCTCACCAACCTCCCTTTGCAAGTCTGCAGGGTTTGGCTCCCCCTAGATTTAACTCAGTCTAATATTACGATCTATCACGACTAGCTTCAGCTGATTAATTACTCATTATTACCTAGCTTCATCCTGCAAGGTGCAAAGTGCAAAGTCCATTGACTTCAACAAGCCCCTAAAAATGTGCAACCGGTGCTCAGAGCTTTGCCGGATCAGGCCCACGTTGGACAATGAGGGCCAACGTTTCATGAATGGCCATTAGTTAGGGATGTCTCCGTTTCTGGGTCTCCTACCTGAGACACGCTAAGCCCAATGCCTCAGAAGTGCTGACCATCTGCAGCTCCCACTGATTTTGGCTGGAGGTGTGAGCACTCGGGCCAGGGGCATCTCAGGGTGGGACCCAGAACAGAGGTTCCTAGAATTACAGGCCACGTTTGAAAGCGTGGCCTTTAGTTCCTTGAAGGGATACCCAGTCCATGTAGGGTGAAGAACAGTATTTTATTTCTTTTCGTTTTAGAACAGCTGACACATCTTCAAAAACATCTATCTAAGCAGACTGCCGCACTTTGACGACACTGATTTGCCTGCGTTGTGACATGATGTGAACAAATTGGAGAGCGTCCAAAAAGAGCAACAAAAATGACAAGACCTTAGAAAACAAGGGTTGAAAAAAATTGGGCATGTTTAGTCTAGAGAAAAGAAGACTGTGGGGAGGGTGGGGAGAGATACCTGATAGTCCTCTTCAAATATGTAAAAGGCTGTTTTTAAGGTGGCTATCAGTTGTTCTCAACATCAGCCAATGGAAGGATAAGAAATAATTGGCTTAATCTGCAGCAAGGAAGATTTAGGTTAGATATTAGAGAAAACTTTCTAATTATAATGAGTTAAGCACTGGAACAGGTTATCTAGGGAAGCTGGAGGTTTTTAAGAACAGGTTGGAAACGTATCTGTCAGGGATGGACTAGATCTACTGAATTCCTGCCTCAGTGTGGGAGGCCTGGACTAGATGACCTCCTGATGTCCCTTCCAACCCTGTATTTCTATGACTCTATGGTATCTTTGGATTATTCAAATCAAAGGACACTAACTTCTATTTATGCGGGAAATTGTTTAGTGGGAACTGCACAGTATTTGGAACATAGGAATTGCCATACTGGGTCATACCGGTCATCCATCGAGCCCAGTCTCCGGTCTCAGACAGCAGCCAGTAACACCTGCTTCAGAGGAAGATGAAAGAAACCCAGCAGAAAGCAGTAACAGAACAGCCTGCTTCCAGGAAAAGTTTCTGCCTGATCCCCATTAGTTAGATAATGGTCTATGAACTGAACCATGAGGTTTATACCCATCCTAAAATTCTTGGTCTTCTTTTTATCCTTATTATCATCACTCTAGATTTTGTCGTTACCCACAGAAATATCCAATCCTTTTCTGAATCCTGCTAAACTCTGGCGTGCAATGATAACTTGTGGCAATTAGTTCTGCAGGCTAATTGTGTGGAAAAGAACGTCCTTTGCTATCTTTCATTTTAAATTGCCTTGTTCTTCTATTACAAAACTTCAGATAGAAGTTCCCGACCTACCTTCTCTAAACCATTCGTTATTAAAAACTAGGATAAGATTATTTAGTAAAATGGTTTCCCTTAGCCTAGTGAATACGTGGAGGGAAATGGCTGCAAAACAGTGAGGTTTTCACTGTGGCCAGCCTTGCAAAATGGTAATAAAAAATTGCAATCACAGGCACAAAAGCTACTTGTTCACTCGTTACAGGATGCGAAGGAATAAACCTTTTTTTAGCTTTCTCAGGTCAAAATAAACTTACTTGCATGGGAGGAATAGAATTTTGAAAGGCTGCTTTTAAGGCCCCATTCTGACACACTTACTCATGATGAGTAGCAAAATTACTCCACGAGTAGCTCAAGGAGTAAGGTGCTACTCAACATGAATGAAGGGATCAGAATCTGACCCTTAGTATTTGAAATATGAATAGGCTCCTTTGAGATCACCTGAACCGATTTTAATTCATTATGATAGGTGTGGAAGACAAGACTGTCTTTATCCAGTGGGTATAAATTTCAATTCATTTCAGTGGAAACTTCAACTAAAAGAAATAGGACAAGATTTCCTCCTTCACTAAATTCTGCAGGAGCTGAGATGCTGACCCTGCAGTCAGGGGGAAGGGTTAATAATAAGGAATTAACCACCAAAAAAGTATTCCCATAGATTTAATTTGCCTCTTGCTACAAACTAGGGACATTTAAATTACAAGTGGAATCAATGGGCCAGATTCTGATCTCCATCAGAGTGGTGTCAATCTGGGGTAATTCCATTGAAGACAGTGTAGCAGTGGTGTCAAGCCAGTGTGAGTGAGATCAGCATCCAGCCTGGTCTATTTAATTCGGCTTTCTAGGGCCTCTTCGGAGAGCCAGGTGCTTGACACGTTTTAAAACAAAATTGTCTAATGGTATAAAATACACAGTATTGCACTGAGCGTGCAACACCACCACGCAGTACGGTAACTGCTGCACCAAACCCACCACTGTCCTCCACCCTTTTACCTGCATCCTTTGCCGATGCCAGAGAGAAAGATTAACAACTCCTGGTTGTACACACCAGCTTTGTCATAAACTCCCACTTGACACGGAGGGCTTGATCCTGCAAGGCGCTGAGCAACTCCTAGGCACTCAGCACCTCCAGATGTAACTCAGCCTCAGCAGGATAGAGCCCCTTGGTTTCCTTGCCTACGGCACATGGGCTGTTAATTCGGTCCCTCTGAAGTGCTGCCCAAATGCCTGGAGCCTCTCTCTGGACGACAGGAGGACTAGAAGAATTCCTCTATGAAATGTGCCCTCCCCTTGCTCCACCCCATCTCCCTCCCCCAGCTCAGCCTGCCGCCTGCTGCTCAGCACTCACATCTATGCCTTCCTTGCCAGGTGATCCAGGGAGTCCTCGTGGTCCAGGAGGGCCTCGTGGTCCTGCTCTCTGGGAGGGATGGGGAGAGGGAACGGAAGAAAAAAACACACACAGTAGGTCACAGATCACAGCGCGACTCCAGCTCCCCTTCTCTATCCAGGACAGGCTCAGAGGAAGCAAGGATCTTTCCAGACTTAATTTGCTAAGAATCTGAGCACATCCTCGGTGCTTCCGTGAGACCCAACCCATCCCCATTCAGCAGGAGCTGTTTATTGAATGGGAAGCTTACAGGGAATCATATCTGCCTTTGCTCCATGAATGGCTCTAAAACTGTTCCCAGTCACTCACAGTGTAGACGCAGAGAAAAGGCAAAGCCAAGTTAGAATAATCTGTGCGTGCGGTTGGTATGAAAAGTGACATTCACATTCCATATACAACCAGGCAGCAGAAGAGATGGAACTATATAGTTAATGTCTGAAGGAAGGCACAGCTAAAGGGACTTGAGTAATTGCCCATCTGAGCTGGACAGTGTGGGGGCTTAGCTCTTAGGGGTGTGGGAGAAGTGGGGATCCTATAAAGGTCTGCTTTGTGGAAAGAGCTCCAGAGAGTACCTGCAATGCAGCTTCAGGGAACAAAGGTTTCATTGTGGAGCTAGTTCTGCTCACAGCAGATGAGGGTCAGCTCAGAATTCCTGAGCCAGGCTGCAAAAATTCCTTCATTAAGGCAATGAAAAATCCTCCCCCCGAGAATTTTCCTGAACGATACACACTAGAAAGTTAACACCACTACAGGGGCGTTTGCTACGAATACACATAGCTTCACCTGAATGAATACGAATTAAATGTGCTTGTTCCTAAACATGTCTCAAAAATAGATCAACTGGGGGGGGGGGAGCGGGAGGAAGAAAAACCCTGAATGGGATGAAGAGGTGAAGCACAGGGGATTTTTATTTAGTGGGCAACTTTGTCTTTTATAGTAAAACAAAAATATTTTTTCCTAAATCACCGTTTCCTTTTCCTGAGGCTTTTCCGACACGGCTATAAACCAAACTATGAGGACAATTATTTTACACTAAGTTTAAAGTGGCAGTTTCCATATCATAGGACATGAAATAAACCCCTACCAGTAAACACTTCTGCTCTCACCGCTAGGCACCTAGCAAGCAATATGCTCTCTCAGTTTGACACACAAAACTTTCGATTTTAAATGAACAGCAATTATCTGGCCTGCTGCCATATGGTGCACATTTAATCCTGCTGCTATGAGACCCTCTGATCCTTATGTATTTTTTCCATCAATAGCTGGGATTTTTGGCCATTAGAAGTAAAGGCACATTCTTACCTGAGCTGAGGATGTGGCTAGTAGTTGAAAAAGAAAGAGCAGCCCAAGAGCTGAGAATCCAGCCATGGTCTCCACACTCTGCCTCTCTTCAGTGAAACTAGCCCCTTTCTCTTCTCCTGGTTCCAATGGATCTCTCCTTCACCTCTCAGATCTCAGCTCCCGAATGAGCCCCTCCGTCTCCAGATAAACCTGAGTCTCCAGCTGGAGGGGGCAGAGCTCAGAAGCACAGGCAGGCGAGAGGGGCTGAGCTCAGAGAGAGAGAGACCAGGTTTCAAGAGGGGGAAGGTGGGGAAAGGGGGGGGGAGAGGCAAACTGCAGAGTGGCACTGTCAGTTATGAAAGGAGGCACACATTCACCGCACAGACAGACAGCTCAACAGGGAGGGGACCTTTCTAACCGAGGAAAGGCTGGACTTGCCTTAGCTAAATTGTCACTCAGATAACCCTAAGAAGACAACATTAAAATCCACCATCCCTAGACACAAATGTTACTTTAGTCTCGTCTAGGCCAGTGGAAAGTAGTTCACAATTCACTACCAACTTAGTACTAGATGGATGAAAGGTAACAAAATGAAGACTTAATTAATGTCTGTGGATTTTTATTTTTGTGGAATAAATGCAGGGATCCCTATAAAGGTACGAGGTCTGTGCAGAGAATAGGGCTAGTATCTTTGCTTCATTAAATGCTTTATCAGCTAAGGATTTGTGTTCACCTGTGCTTTTTCTTGGAGATGCACAGAGCATCTGGTTGGTTTGTGTGTGTGCACTTTATGTGGCATTGAAGAAACAGCCGGCATAGTGACGAGAAGAGCAAAGAAGAGGAATGTAGCAGAAACCCCGAAAAAGCCACAGAAAGCTGAAAAGATTAAAACAAAACTTGCCTTTGAAATATTTTCACTGCAGGCGCATGACACTGAGAAGACGACAACAATCCAAAAGTAGATTATCTGAGATGTGAGCATATTAACAAGGCTCATAATCCTACAAATGGCTCCATGTTTCCCTTTACGTGTTAATTCAAAATGATTTCATCCAAAGAAGGGGACTGTCTGTGAAAATCGGGAAGTGGAGATGCACTGGGGAAAAGAGACTCATTGCGATTGAGGGGTCAGAGATGCTCATTATGATGCAACTGCACTCTAGCTCTTTTCCCTTTTTGAATGAGAAGAGAGTGTGTTCCCGGTACAGAATAGAAGAGCCTGCCCACCTCTCCTTATTCCATCTGCCTACCAGAAAGTTGGTAGAAAGCACAGAGGAGGGAGCTGGGGACCTAGAGGTGGGGAAGGAGAAATGCAAATGCCTTCAAAAGCCATGACCGTGCAAATTTCAGAAAGTGGATTCATGGCTTTTCTTCCCCCTCCCCTCCAAGCAACAATGCACTAGTCTCCTAGCATGACCACTTGCTCCGTTACCCCAGAAAAGAGATACAAACATACAGTGGGTTAATGTGACATGTCTCTCTAGTGGGGATGATGGGGGCAAAAATTGGTGCTTATTACAAATAGAGATGGTCCCCCCCCTCCAACAAAATATAGCAAAAATGTTTTGTTTTCATTGTTCCAAGCCATAAACGCCACTCGGGAACCAATACGCAGCAAGGTCATAGAATCATAGAATCTCAGGGTTGGAAGGGACCTCAGGAGGTCATCTAGTCCACCCCCCTGCTCAAAGCAGGACCAAACCCAACTAAATCAGCCCAGCCAGGTCCTGTGCTCCAAGTGAAATACACTGATTAGGTGAGCTGCCATGCTATACACTTGCTTCAGCATTTATTTAAGATATGGTTCAAAAGCACGTTGCCATAATCCCATCTGGAGTTATCAAGAGGGCACGTGGATGGTCACCTCCGTTGCACAGCTCCACGGGCTCTAGCCGCGCCCCTTGCTCCATGGTGTTTGTGGGGGCTAGTACTTAAGGAACAATTATGGGCTGAATGACCTTGTAGGAACGGAGGGAACCCACAGGGAGTTAATACACCTCCAAGCTATACCAGCACTGATGCTGAACCACCTCCATAAGCAATTTATTCCAGTGCTTAACTAGCCTGACAGGAAGTTTTCCCTAATGTCCAACTTAAACCGCCCTTGCTGCAACTGAAGCCCATTGCTTCTTGTCCTAGCTTATGAAGTTAGCGAGAACGATTTTTCTCCTTCCTCCTTGCAAAACCCTTTTATGTGCTTGAAAACAGTTATCTCGCCCCTCGGTCTTCTCTTCTCCAGACTAAACAAACCCATTTTTTTCAATCTTCCTTCCTAGGTCATGTTTGTTGCTCTTGTCTGAACTTTCGCCAATTTGTCCACATCTTTCCTGAAATGTAGCACCCAGAACTAGACACAATACTCCAGTTGAGGTCCAATCAGCATGGGGTAAAGCGGAAGAATTACTTCTCGTGTCTTGCTTACAACACTCCTGCTAATACACCCCAGAATGATGTTCGCTGGGTTTTTTTGGAAGCAGTGTCACACTGTTCACTCATGTTTAGCTTGTGATCCACTCTGACCCTCAGACGCCTTTGTGCAGTACTCCTTCCTAGGCAGTCATTTCCCATTTTGGTGGTGTTCAGCTGATTGTTCCTTCCTAAATGAAGTACTTTGCATTTGTCCTTATTGCATTTCATCCTATTTACTTCAGACCATTTCTCCGGTTTGTCCAGATCATTTTGAATTTTAATCCTATCCTCCAATGCACTTGCACTCCTTCCCATCTTGGTATCATTCACAAAGCTTTATAAGTGTACTCTCTATGCCAGCGGTGGGCAACCTGCGGCCCATCAGGGTAATCCGCTGGTGGGCCGCAAGACAGTTTGTTACATTGACCATCCGCAAGCACGGCCGCCCGCAGCTCCCAGTGGCTGTGGGTTCCCAGGCACTGAGAGCTGCTGGTGGCCGTGCTTGTGGACGGTCAACGTAAACAGCTGTCTCACGGCCCGCCAGTGGATTACCCTGACAGGCTGCATGCGTCCCATGGGCCGCAGGTTGCCCACCACTGCTCTACGCCATTATCTAAATCATTGATGAAGATATTGAACAGAACCAGAACTGATTCCTGCTTTTAATGTAGTTTCTTCGTGTGTGTGTGTGTAATATATATTCTATTATGCCCATTCTATAGTAGCTGATGCTAATTATCTTAAGGTCAATTGGCAGGAATGGCACATTATAAAAACCTAGAGCAACAGCAGCAGAAAGTGGCATCCATCTAGGTACAGCTTCAGTCTCCACTACCATAAGTGAGCACCTTCCAAACACAAACATTTATCTTCACAACAGCCCAGGATGGAGGAAAGCATTATCCCCATTTTACAGGTGTGGAACTTAGGCACACAGAGATAAACAACCTGCCCCAAAAGCCTGTGACAGTCTGGAAAATGAAGCCAGGTCTTCCTGAACCAGAAGGCAATCCTTCCTTTCCCTTCACAATGTAGCAGTAAAGATTATTCTGCAGCATCACAGACAGCATCTGCATAAAAATTTTGTATATATTAATTACACACACTTATTTTGCAAGTTAAATTTATCATGCCACAAGTGACAGCTAAAAGAGATAATATCCCTGTCTGCATGGCAATTAGGAAAAAGAAATATTAATTTCAAGCTCCATTAGAGAGAACACTTTAAAAAAAAAAAGTATTGTTTGTACTGGACAGTTTAAGAAGTTATGCTTCAGCCGAACAGGATTTAAAAACAAGACAGCTGAAGGGTGATCCACCTCTGTGCACGACAAGCAAATATCCAAAGACATGGATGTTGGTGGAATTTGGGGCAAATTGGGCCAGCCAGCAGTTCAGATTCAGGGGGTATCACTCCCAAGATAGAAGACAGGCATAGGTGCCAGGCTTCCTATCCTATAAACAGTTGCTTCTGGAGGATTCCTAGTTATGCACAGTTATGTTAGAGAGCGGACTGCTGATGCATAAGTTGTATGCTTGGGATAGCTGAATGAGAAATAGAGAGGGGTAAAGGTTGTGTGTGTTTATAAGGAAGGGAACTATGAAAAGGGATTAATTAGGACAGATCTCACTGGATCAACGAGGCCAGAACCAAGTTTAGAACGCAGTAGATTACCCACAAAGAAGCTGCACATCCCTCCCCACCAAGAGACGTTTTTCAGATGTGCAACAGCCTGCAAGTTCCTCAAAACAGCCTCACAAGTGAGCACTTGGTAATACACTCTTCTTCCTCCTCCTCCACATGTGAAAAAAAACAACAACACCCACAACTGGTTTCCATTAAAATCATACTTTAATATACAATATACTGAGATCTCATTTAAAACTCATCACCATACAAGATACGCAAAGTGGGCCATGTATGAACACATCCAGTGAGACCTTCGTTACTTAAATAAAAAGACAGCTATAAAACTGTACAAAGACTTTCATAAAAAGCAATTTTTCCCTGTGTTCTCTAAACACCGAAGGTCTTTATTTAGTTTTACTGAATATTTAAACACAATTTGTTTTTCTTCTAGAGAAAAAACACCTTAACAAATGGGTTTTAAGGCCT
Source organism: Platysternon megacephalum (assembly GCA_003942145.1). Classification (NCBI taxonomy): domain Eukaryota; kingdom Metazoa; phylum Chordata; order Testudines; family Platysternidae; genus Platysternon; species Platysternon megacephalum. Next base: position 890,142 of record QXTE01000119.1, on the reverse strand, counting down.
TTACTGTGTATTACTATAAGCATATAAGCCCTGACTTCAACAAGACTACATACGTGCTTAGAGTTACACATATGTGTAAATGCCAGGCTGCATCAGGGCATACAAGTTTTGAGCAGGCAAGTCACAGATTAAATTCCAGAACAGTTAAAGATTCTTTGCTTAACAGCTGGAACACGCAGAAGAAAAAACTCTCCGATAGGATGGCTGACCTAAACTGCAAAAACCAAATTGTATTTAAAAAACAAACCAACCAAAAATAGAACCAGAGTTTAAATGAACATCATGTCGTCTTTTCAGCTGCTGCATTTTTTCCTTCTGCTTGGTGAAGCAGGTCCACTGCAGTAAATACCTTAATATTTTCTCCTACATACAGCATTACATTGTATGATGCTCCTTTACGCCAGCTGAACTCCATACAAGGCTGATGTGCACATTATTAACATTAAGTGCAAGTTAGATGGTAGTAACAATAGATATTAACATCATTAGTGCTGGTCAGTAGGTGGCAGGGGCTGACAAGAGATTCTCATGATGCCTCTGGTTTAAAAACAACAACAACAAAAAACAAACAAAAAAAACCCTCAACAGTTTAACTGTTTCACAGCCAAGACAGAGCTATGATCCCCGACAGTGCACACAACACGCTGCAGAACACACTTGGGACAGTGAGAGACAATGCTACTGGCACAACATGTGCACAAACTAGAAAAGGGATTAAAATCATCAAGGGTGAAAATCCACACTAGGGACAAGGGAACTGTAGCCTGATGAAAACTGCATTGACAGACAGTTAAAGGACTCAGAACCAATGAAAAAAGTAGCATCTGAAAAAACCATCAGGGCTCCACAGAGAGAGGAAAAGGGACTCCCAGGAGGGCAGCAGTCTCTTTAAGAAATGCCTGATTTGTATTTCTTCCTCCCCGCCCCCTTTTCTTTTAGAGACTGGTGGGTTTCCAGTCTCCCAGCAACCCTTGGGAGAAATGCATGTGACTTGTGCTAGGGCTAGATGGAATTAAACCCTCAACATCCCTGTACATAGATTGGAGAAAAGCCCCATTAAGGTTAATATTTTTCAAATGTTTTGACTGTATAGTTTAATCAATGACTCTCGTATTCCAAACTAAATTCTTAAAATTAGTAACTTACCAAAGGAAAGGCGTTTGCATTTTCACATACATGAAATTTCGCTACCCTCACCCCTTTTGCAAGCAAATATCAGCAGAATGGGGGACCTTTGCCCTCAAGGAGCAGAAAAGCACCAGGCTTCAAGTCGGACAACCACATTGGGGTCTCCTTAAAAACTGATTACAACAGAGCCTCACCGAGATGATCAACAGGGCCTCACATTGGCCTTTGCTAGGGAGACAGCAAATGTAAAAACTCCCCATTGTTAGTGTGACAGTTTCCAAAGTGCCCAAGAGGAGTTACCTGGTAAAAAAAGAAAACCAGAAACCAATTGGTTTATTCTACAAACATCTGTATTCCATGGATTAAAATCACTTATTAAATAAGAGCTTTGCTCTTCAAAGAGTTGAAGAGGGGAAATCCTTGCAGACAGTCCAGCATGTCAGATACAAACGGGAACAGGAAGAGGCCAGGGGCTCTTCCATACGAAGTTGGCCAAGCAGATTTTTTCTAGTTAGGACAACCAGAGGGGAGGGGAGGGATTGAGTTTGTTCTGGATTGTTTTAAAAGACGTCTTTTTCCATGTGCCTTTGGAGTCTGAATCACTGTTCCATGCTCCTTGAATTCAGGACATTACTGTCCTTCCTTCTCCCCTTGCTCTGGTGCTATTGCAATGTTTTTGCCACTCTCTGCTGATCATTCAGTTCTGCTGAATCCTCAATGCAATCAATGTCTTGTGCTACATTCCTAGCACTGACTTTTTCAGGACAAGATTCCACCACACTCTGCTGAAGACCCTCTTGGCCCCGGTTCTTGTCTGGGGTTTTTGTTTCCCCTCTTGCATTGACATCTTCTGCCCCTTCTTTCTGTTCTCTGTCGTCTACCTGGCTTTCACTTACTGTTAGAGTTTCATTACATTGGGGCTCTTCGTTCTGTATTTCTGAATTTGCTTCACATAGCACTGAGCCACTGCCTGCCAGAGAAGGCAGACCAGGCTCATTAGTCTCAGAACCAGGCAATGAATTCACAGATGCACCTTCAGCACCAGTCTCAGTTTTCACATTAATTTCTTTCACAACCGTGTCTTCCTCACTAACTTCTCCTTTGTCAGCCCCTGTTGCTTGGACGTTGCAGGTAGTGGTGTCAGCGTCCAAGTTTATTGCCACGTTTACAGTACTGTTTTCTGGCATTTCCTCATCAACTTTCCTTCTTTTTACAGGTGCGTCAGATGACTCAGACGCCTTTAAGTCTTCACTACTGACGTCACCTTCTTCAGCTGTTACGTGATCACCCTTTTCTGGCAATGCTGGAAGAGTCTCTGTGGTCTCTTGATTGATAGCAAATTCCCCTAGGTTATAAGAGATCTTCTCAATATCAGTGGGACTTTTCAATGGCCCTGTGCACTTACCAGTTAATCTGTTCATCTCATGCTTTCTTTTCTTGCTTTCCTTTAGGCATTCACTCTCTGCTCCATCCCCCATGCCCACAAGGTCCTCACTCAGAACCTTCTCTTCTAGCTGGGGAAGTGAGGCTTCTTTCTCTTCTACGTTGTCTCCTCGCTCTGCAACATACATGGCACCACGCTTACTTTGCTCCTCTGAGGTACATTCATCAGTCACCTTGTTGGTTTCTGAGTATGCAGCATCTCCAACTTTCTCCTCCCTGTTTGGAGGACTGGTTTTGTTCTTTCCCACTGCTTCTTTATCTCTGACAGATTCCTTCTCTTCCTCAGCCTTTTGGCAGTGCTGAGACTTTAACGACGGAAGTTTATATTTCTGGAGTTTCTTATGAGGCCCCCATGCAAACTTATCCTGAGGTTTAAAGTGCATCCATGCATAGTGTATCAGTTCCCTTCGCTTCTGCTTGTTTCTGATGGTGAACAGGAAGTAATCCAAGGCACTTCTCTTAACGTTTGGGAGCGTTTGGCAAACAAGCGTCTCTGTTAGGAAAAATTTAACCAGGCGTACTTGATAATGTTCATACCCCATCTCTCCCAGACACTTCAGAATACGAGTTATCCGCAAATTGTTGTGACTAAACCTGGGACACAAACAGAAAAAAAAAAAGAACTGAAGACAGTGAAACAGGAAAATGACATCTTTAAGTGAAAGCAGCACAGTACAGAGTCCCACTCTAACCCAGACAGGTATCTTAAAAGTAGACATGCTGAACGTTGTTAACTACAAATAAGTCTTTACTGGAATCTTTAAGGGTAGATCATATTTAAGCCAGCCTATTTTAAAAGCATCTATTGCTGTAATATCTAGCCTATCTGCTCTGGCTTTCACCAGTGCTATCCCATCCTTGTCTCAATGTTCCAGTTAACTCTGTAGCAGAGATTAAATGATATCCGAATTCCAGAATGGGGGGGTGGCTTCCCCACTGCCATCACTGACGTGCAGTTCAAACTACAAAGATACGTATTGGAAAAGGGATTTGTTATCGTCAGTCAGTGTATGATAATAATACCTACAACACCATTACTTTGCTTTTAAGTAACACTTTTCACCCAAGGATCTGAAAGCATTTCGCAGGCATTGAGGCAGCCTTATAAACACCTTAGGAAGCATAGGGAATTATTCTTATTTAATAGCTATGTAAATGACTGAGAGGTTAAGTGGCTTGTCCAACGTCACACATAGCAAGTCATGCTCACTGCCAACAACAGAACTCAGGAGTTCGGACTCCAAGTTCCCAGTGGTAACGAGGGATCTTCACTCTTAATTCCCGTGATCATTTTGTTTTCAAAACTGAACTTTATACACCCTTCTCAGCATGTCTTAAAAGAAGTAATCCCTGCTGTATACTGAGCTATAGGTGAAAATTGTTCCAGTGGATTTCGGAGACTACAGCTGCTTGAGGCCCATCTCACTGAAGAGTAAACTTGTGTGAGACACAAACTCCGAGGCCGCAAATATCAGAGTCTCTAAGCCTATATTACAGCCTTAGGGAGACTCAGATGGACACCCACCTTTCGGTTAGTAATGCCAAAGCAGGAACACACAATACACACGTGGCTCACGGTGGGACAGCTATGGCCTCTAAGCAGTTCAAGTAATTTAAAATAATATGAAAGATGCTGACAGGCCTCCCAAGCTATAGCCAGAGGCAAAGCCAGAATAAGGACACCTAAACTCTTGGCTAGTTGGCTCCCAGTTCTGTGGTCAGATCACTCTACTTCTGTAACATAGAAAGCCTTTGTATCTCCGTACGCAACTAATTCCTTTGGCTTCATTTGATTTTTCTTTCCCAAGAGTGAGGAATAAAAACCAAACAATGTAAATGGGACTCACCGATCAAGGTTGCGAAATCTCTGACGCCAGTTTTCTGCTCTTTGCACTTTCCCCGTTTCTTGATCGATCAAGTTTATTCCATAAAAACCCAGCATGAGTTTGTAAGCTCTAATGAATCTTTGCATAACTTGCTTGGATTTCTTAAAGGCCTGAAATGCACAAAAGACTCCAAATTTGCATGTATGGCAACTCAAAAAGATTTTAAACTATCTGCATCAGTTATTTAAGAGGCCTTTCAGTTACACACAATGCTTATAAATGGCTACTGTGTAAAGACACACATTTGGGATCTTCATTGGTTATTTCTTGCTTATATCAACAAAACTATAATTTACTGCGGAGGACATTTGAGGAGCAAAAAGATAATCCAAAACTGCATTTAACAGTCATTGGAGCTGGGTCCATTATGGTGAGGAAGGAAATGGAGCAACCTTACATAGTATAGGGCAAACATTTACCTAGTTGAACCCCCAATGCCTTTCAAGTATAAAAGGCTTGAAATAAAAACGAAAGAGTCACACCTGAATTTCTTTACATGTGAGAGGCTTTGCACGCCAGTTCATCCCACGTTCACGCAAAGGAAACAACCTGAAGGGAAAGAAGATTTGCAGATTAGACAAAATAGAGATCACATTCAACCCAGCACACATGCTCCTTAAAAATAAGCTAACAGAAAGGTCTCCAACGCTGTAGATGCCAAATACAGTCCTCTTCGAGAGGACATAACATCATGGAAAACACAAGGAGTTTAGTCTGTAACAGCCTAAGTCACAGCGCGAAAAGTCATTATACATACTTGTACTATTAGCGGTCTTGTTTATCTGTCTGGGTATTTCTAACTTAACCATCACCACAATATCTTTGCTCAGTACCTGGTTTCCAGACATACTGCAGCTGGGGATTGAGGACTACTGACAGAGCTGCAAGGGAAATCTTCAGGATACCCAACCCTCTTGTTACTTTCAAAGAAAGTAACTGACTAAAATAAATCTCACAAATTTAGAACTCAAGAGGGGCCCAAGGTTTTCTGAGAAGCCAGCCACAGCAGCTCTGAAGCAGCGAATTCTTTGAGACAGACATCAGAAGAGAATCATTCTAAGAGACATCGCCTTTTGTAATAATTATTTACCATTGTATATAAGAATGATTTTCTTCCAGAGTCTCATAATCCTCCTGCCAAGCTTCAAGGAGCTCATCAATAAGCAAGCCTAGGTGAAAAAAGAGTGGGAGGTGAGAGAAGAAACTGCAGCAAATGAGCATGTGTAAAGTTAACTGATTGTCCAGGAGATGGGATATAGTTAGGGAGACAGATCCTGTTTTCTGTATCTTCAAAAGAGGTCAGGGTAACCTACATAAAAAGAGCACTTTCAACAAAATGACAACCTAGTTTCCTTTCCAAGGGGCCCTAACAGAGTTATGTTTTTAACAGCATAGGTTACTGCATACATTGGAGTGCAGGCTTTAAGGAAATGCCATTCCTGAGAAAGGGCCCAATCCTGCATTCCTTTGCATAGTCAAATAACTGCGTATTGATAGATTATTTTCTAACAAGCCAAGCACCGTAAAACCCAGAAAGTAAAAGCCAGGCTAGCGTTATGATCTGCTATCACACAACAAATTAGGGGTAGATTCTCTAGAATAAGTCTGCTGCTCCTTGAGGCCTGATCTTGCAATGACCCAAGTACGTCCTACAAGGTAGTGAGCATCCTCAACTTCTACTGAAGTCACTGGAAGCTCAGCACTTTTCAAGATCAAGCCCTACGAAGGGGAGAGAAGCCTTCTAGTACTTTTAGAGTCTCACAGTCTTGAACGAAGACTGATATCCCACAGAGCACCATAGCTGGATCCGGAAGGACCCCAGAAAAACAGCATCCAGACTTTACAGATGCTTACGTCAGGTTAAACACTCATTTCATTTCTTAGTTTCAGATCAGTGATGGAATGTTACTGTTTTCCCTTCGGATGGCAGCTCTCGTCATTTCACTTTCGCATATGCCTGAAGTGAAGGCACCTTGGAGTGAGAATTCAGCACACAGGAAATGGGCATGAGGCAGAGCTGGATGGCTAAACACTCATCTAGAGAGCTGAATGTTCACACCCACAGCTCAGCAACAGATTCTCATCCAAAGCTATGAAATTAGTGTGAATGTGGGTCTAAAGGCATTAACGTCCTGCCGTGGGAAGGTGCCTAGCGGAAAACATTTTTAACTGGGTTGCCAGAATGGCTCGTGGGCAAATATACTTAACGACTACAGAGGGGCCCACCAGGTATTCTGCCTGCCCCAATCAGTTAATCTTTTAAAAAGCAAAGAGCTTTTCAAACTGCACAAACAGAAGTGCACACGGTGAGTTACTTCTGCACATGCCACAGAGCGAAACAAAGGAAAGAACAATGACCAAGGAATCGGCCGCATTCTGCAATTTAAACGGGAAACCCTGATTTACATGTATTTGTGCATCATGGAGCTAAGACAACACAAGGCAGAGCTCTGGCAGACTGAACACAGGGCTGGGAATCAGGAGAGCTGGATTCTATTCCTTCCAATCAGTGGGATACCTTGTAAGCTCACATGCATTACAACTGCACATACGGGAGGTCCAGGTCAGATACGTACCATGAGGCAAAAAGTGAATTTCGTTTTTGTAAAAACTTAAATTCCACATCTCCTCCTCTTCAGCATCAGGTTCCCTTTCTTTCAAACCCTTCAGAAGAGAGAGACATTAACAAGCAGCAATGCATTAAGACACATACATAATGATCTTCCTCATAGTTCTTCTGTGTTGCTAGCAAGGCTACCAAGTCGGAGAATAGCAGTTGGGAGCTAACAGCTTGTTTCTGAGCCAGCAGGATGTAGTGAGTACATCCTGGTAATTGGATGAGGAGAAGTGAATTACTTTATCATTATTTTAATATTCCTCATCAATCTGCCAACTTAAGGCTGATAAAATGACATCAACCAAGTGCCCCTTGCATCTAGCATGAGAAGAGGAAAAAACCACGAAAGACAGGAAGTTCATAAATCTCCAGCCTGTACCGGATAACAATGCCTGTATCTCTGCATATCTTTTGCAGCTGTCCAGTTGCGTCCAGTCAAGAACTGAAGGGAAGAGGAAAGAGACAAATAAGAGATCCAGAACAAAAGCTTCCCAACAGAAAACACTGTTTTGCCAAGTTTTTTCTTGAAGAGTTGGTTACTAATGATGCTGTAAATGCTCTTCTGGCTAACGTGAGAAAGTCTGGCTAACCTCAGCCTCTCCTGCAAATATTTCCCATTACCCCCCATTAATATCCTCCACAAAGTTCTGAATTCTCATCTCCCTTGGCAGACCAGCTGAGGATACACCTATGCTTCAGCACCCATTCTATCATTCTGATTGTTTCACTGCATCCCTGAAGGTACCTTCAGGCTAAGACAGCTTAACATCATCTCCTTTATTAACTCAGCTTTTCCTTCCTTCCCGGCCTAATTAACCAGGGTCAGATGGTTTGCTTGTATGAACTTCTGCAGTTTTTTAAAATTTGTCTTTTACCCTCGGGACTGGAATTTTCACTTCTCTCCCTAGGGCAGGTAGGATCAAACCCCACAAATCTTACCCTTGGACAGTAGGAAAGACAATGCTAACTGGAATGAGGCCCAAATATCAATACCTTATCTAGACTAAGATAAAAGGTGTGGGTTTCTTAAAGACACGTTAGCATCTGGTCTACACTAAGACTTTAACAGGCATGTTGTATTTTTCCCCACTTTAGATGGTCAAGGAAGCCCTACACAATAAAATACAAATTTCCTTGTTAACGCTAAGTTTTTAAAAGGCATAAGCTCACTTGTTTGTTTGTTTTTTAAAAAGGGACACACCTTTTATTGTAGCCTAGACAACTGAAGTCCATTATTGAAGTCCAGACCTCATCTCCGCACATTTTTCAGGAGCAAAAGGGCTACTTAAACCCAACTGCAAAATATTTAGGTGGTCACTCCCTTAGAATCTCCCTAAACTGAACTCTTCCACAGCTTAGAGTGGAAGAGAAGAAGCTGTGCATCTAGCAAGCAGCAATGCTGGTTTATGTAAGATAACGTAGCCAGGAGTCAAGTGAGTTATTTAAATATATATTTCCCATCACCATTATCTATATCTTTCCAAACAGGCAAACACTGTTTTAATCCTACCTCAAAACCTCTATAACCAATTGATGAGACAGCTGGTTTTCTTCGCTCCTAAAAAAAAAAAAAAGAATACTTTAACATGAGACTTAAGGCGACATTATTTAAACCAAACTTTAAAAGAAAAATACAGTTCACTCATCAACATCAAGATGTAAGACACCCCAGTAACGTTTTACTTCTTTCAAGTCAGTCACTTCAGTGACAAGTTCTATTAGTTATGAAGTTGCGTTGTTTGTACTTCAAATCAGTATTAAAAAAACCCACAGACAGTTGCCACCTGATTCTTTTCTCAGATAAGCCGATACAAAATCAGGAGCAAATCTGCTGAAGTCAATGAAATTACACACTGGGGTAAAGCAGCTGCAAGTGAAAGGAGAATCAGACCCTAGAAGTCTAAGATGTGTTTATGAATTTAATACAGTGTTTAGACAGAAATCACTGGCTAAAGTTTCACTTTCTCCTTGCCAGCATCACACGGAAGTGGGAGTTATGAGAGTGACATTAAATAACTGACTTTTTTTAAAAAGCAAATTATCCTTTATTTTTTAAAACGTGGATTGTGTTTATACAATCCTCAATGACAGAACTGCCATTAAAATATGCAAGCAGCAGAAAGATGCAGATAGGACTCATGCAGGGTGCTGGGCACTCTGGCCGCAATCCATCAAGACACTTCAGCACATGGTATAACCTTAAGTGCCTGGAAAGTCCCATTGATTTCAACCAGACTACTCGTGCAGAAAGGGCCTGATCCAAAGATTTCTGAATCTTTTAATGGGAATCTTACCATCAGGTTCAATGGATTTGGGACCAGGCCTCAAAGTGCTTGCCTGGATCTGGCCCCTGGTGCCCAGCACTTTCAAGAACAAACAAACTCTCCCAATTTTTTTGTAACTATCTGACCATTATAATTTCCTCCTCCTGTCTGGGAAACGGAGACTTTCCTGCGAACAGTCAAATACTGATCACCGTCCACTGCGTTATTTAGGGGGAATTAGATTATGTACCAAATGGTTTGTAGTCAAGAGATTTCTCTGTCCAGTCCCATCAATTTTTAATAATAAAAACACTTAGCATCTATCTTCCAGGTGTTGTATGCACTTCTGTTTTAGACACCTTTGGAAAAAGGGTTTCCCACAGAATAAAGCCATAAATAAAGTAATTTAAAAAAAATCTTGAACATTTACACAGATTTCCCCATAACCCAGGGAGGAGGAGGCTAAATAAATATTTAAAATAAACAGATTGCAAAGTAGATAAGCATTATTCCCATTTTACAGGAGATGAAACCGACAGATAAGTGAAGGGACTTGTCCAGGCCAGCCAATGGACGGACCGGCATTAGAACTCAAATTCCTGGTGCTAGGGAGGTCAGTACAGTTGTTTCTTAGGATCTAAACAGAGATTGGGATTTCGCCCTATGAAATCCAGCTACAATCTTGACTATATGATATTTAAAATCCAGGAGTGAAATCCTGACTCCTCGGAGGTCAATAGGAATTTTGCTATTGATTTCATTGGGACCAGGATTTCACCCCAACTGTCCTATTTGCATTTCAGACTCTTCTGCTAGATCAATATCCCCTAACACAATCAGGTGTTGTGAAATAAGAGAAGACCAGCTCCAATTATGGAAAAGGATTAGGTCTGCAAGAGACAAGAGTGAATCAAGATAGATATACTGCAAGTTTAAGGAAGCCGACTCATATGAAGCAGAGGTGCAGCAAGTCTTGTTTAGAAAGCTGCTGGATCTGAGACAAGAGAGTCCTCGAACAGAGCATCATCAGACAGAGCAATGACAGGAAAGCAGAGAAGGCATACCCAATCTCCTGCCGTTGCGTTCCTGGGGCTAAGCTTCCATTCAGAGATGTGTGAGAAAAGCAGAGAACAAAGCTGGAGGATGTGAACAAGAGCTAGCAACCAGTGGCAAGAAAGAAAGGAAGATGCAGATAACTGCAAGACTCATGTAAAGAGAATGTGGCCAGCATTCTAGGAAGAGCAGCCTAAGCAAACAGAGGTTTCATCATCACAAAAATATTTGAGGATGGGACAATGCAAAGTCAGTTTTGTTGTTAGAGAGGGATGTTGGTGCAATGGAACATGAAGCCTGCTATTCTGCAGTAGAATAAGCAGGTGTTAAAAAAATTAGAATAAAACCCAAGATTTTTATTACAAAAAATGCATATTGTTTTATAGGGGAAGCTAAATGTGATAAAAAAAATGATCTCAAAACATGTCCACCTACATCTCCAGTTATGAACAAACAGCGTTTTTATAATGACGTACAAAAGACATATACGATTTAGGATTTGGTTTCAACCAGTTGTTTGAAAGTACGTATTTAAAATAAAATAAAAAAAAAATCTCTAACCTGGGCATCTGAAAGATTAAGCTCTGAAAGAACTTTCCTCAAAAACATATATGTCTTCCTGAATAAACAATACCATCTAGACTGAAGAGAAAGGAATCTAAGTTAGTTTAATAGGAGCAAAAATAGGTACTTGTTTTGCAAACTGATCAGAGCTCTTTGCAGGTTGCAGATGTGTGTAAAATGAATGGTGAGAAAACTTGGGGTTTTTTTGGTATAAGAGTTCTCCCACTCTCCTCAAAGACTATTGCAGACTTTGCTTGAGAGGGATAAGAATACATTTATAAAGGAAGAGTTAACATTTTTAGAAGCAGGGTGCTGATATTTTGGGGGTAAGAAGCCGCAACATCCCTTTAAAGCAGGCCTTGAAAAATCCATTCATTGGTGCTGAAAACAGGTTGTCTTTGCCTTTGCTTCCATTTAAACTATATACAGCACCAGTTCAGCTGCAATCATCAACAACAACAGGTAATTTTCTTGGCATAGAAAAAGGGATGAAAGGAAAAGAAGCAGTGTCTAGTCCATTCCACTTTCTGGTTCCTCTGCATTAGCACAATCCAGAGGAATGTTTGCTTGTTTGGGGGGGTGGGAGGGAAGATATGCTTCTACAGGAATAAAAATTGGTTTGAAGATTTGTAAAAGTTTTTTTCCTTTAAAACCAAAACCTACATTTAGGACTAAATTTGACTTGACAGCATCCCTTTAACAATAAGTAAACAAAGTTCTTCCACAAGGACACCAATATCTCTGCGAATGGCATTTCATGAAATACTACAGGCACTTGAGACTTAAAGTCCTGGAACTAGATTCTGCAAATGGATCTGCACAAGCAGAATCTCAGTGAAGTCAACAGAACTCCATGCTGCTGCTGGGGTGGGCATGGGTAAATTCATTTACAGGATCTAAGTCTTAGTTTTGTTTGCAAACTTATTACTAAATCTGTGTCCTTGAAGAATTAAGCATTACTTTGTGCTTCAAGGTAAAATCAAAAAGCTATTTTACTGAACACTCCCAATGAGCTTCTACACATAATTTAAAAATATAACCTTCCTTAAAAAAAGTGAATTAACTAAGATGTGCAACCTCCTAACCTTAAAATTGTGTTGACCTGAGTCACCAAAGTGAAACTGAACCCAAGGATTAGTTTCCTTTTCCCCAAGATAGGAGGAGTTAGAGAAAAAAAGACTGCAATGAGCTTTGATTTTCTCTTTCCTAAAACAAAGACAAAAAGCAAAACAAAAGATCTGTTTAAGTAGTATCCTGGGATTGTTATTAACACTCACTGATGAAGACAGTGAGAAACTTTACAAGAGACTTAAAGTACACAGTTATCTAACATTTTACAGCATCAGAGTTAAATAATCACATTTTGCAGCCCCATAAGGATTTTTTAAAGTGTTGTATGACATTAGCTGGTGGTCTTTTTCAGGTTCACCGCAGATCTATATAGCGCCCCTTCTTGAAGTAGCTTTGTAGATACCTAGTAAATTTTATTTCATTCTTAAAAGCAAAGAAACATCGCTTGATGGTACTTGATAATCTTAAGAGTAACATCCCTTAAGGCCACCAATAAAAGGTCACCCCCCGCCCCCCCCCCCAAAAAAAAGTGGCTGGAGCATTTACAACAACAGAAGCTGCTCAGTGTCAACAATTCTGAGCTATGATGTTAAAAAAACAGAATTCATCATCATAGACTCAGGGAAGTGGAATCAACTGAGTCTACAAGATGGAAAGTTGATTTATAACAAAATTATCCTGCTTACCAGGAATGCTGGGAAAGATATTCAGAAACAGCATGCGGCAATTTCATGAACCTTTAGTGGAACATAACACCACAGATGTTTATTTTAATTTTGCCACACCTCTGCCCCGAATACCCACCTCTTGCAAAATGCATTAGTAGTGAGCTTGTGTCCCCTTTCTTTGAGGCATTCAGAAATATGGTTAATGAAGATCATGGCAAAATAGTATGCTAATGATCCCATTAGGAGGGGAACATGGACCTCTCTGAAGCTACTTCAAGATGCTCCTGTTCCTGGTTACAAACTAAGAAACTACAGTATACAGAAGAGGCTCCAAGACACTGTGGGTCAGTTACCCATGCAGCAACATATGTGTGACATTACAACACGTAGAAGCTGTAGCTTTCAAAGCTGCAGAATAAACTATACAACACCTCAGCTCGTAACACATTTAACAAACAGTAATGCAAAGTCGAGGAAAACTACTTAGTTGAAGAGAAACATTTGCCTTACAATAGGGAGTTGGTGGAGATTTTGAAGTCAGAAGATAGCTTGCTTAAAAGGAGTGAGGGACTGTTTACCACTAACCCTTCAGGGCCAGGAGAAAGGCAGTTTGGAAGAAGAGGCAAATTAATATTTCTCCCCCCCCCACACAGATCTGATACTAAGGGGCTCTCTCCTCACCCCCAACTCCCCCGAGCACACTGGAGGAATAACACCTCTCCCACCGCCCTGCCAAAATAACCCCCTACCAGGTTGCCCCCCTCTTTCACATACAGAAAGCCCACTCGGAGGAGTCACCTGTGCGCCGCTGGCCTGGTGGGAGCCCCTGTACCACCCTGGCGAGGATTCTTCTTCCTCTCTGTCGGCTCGGGCCTCCTGCGACTCCTTCCCTTCCTCCTCCTCCTCGCTTTCCCAGGTGGAGTCGTACTCCCAGGAGCACCACTCTTTCCTGTCGCCATCCTCCAGCCCCCCGAAGCTCATCCAAGCCGCCATCAGGGCCCCCGGCTGCTGGGAAAGGAAACCGAAAGAGGCGCTGTGTTAGCAGCTGGGAGGGGTCGGGTACAAAGCCAGCCACGTGAGTGGCCTTATTGAATTCCGGGAGGCGTGCGGCCCAGCTGGCCCCGCCTCCCTTGTCTGCCGCCCGGCCCCGCCATTGGCCGAGGCGCGCCGCTGGAACGTTGGCGGTGTCTCCGCGTTCCATCCCTCGCTGGGCTCCCGGCGTGGGGCGCGTTTCTGCGGCGGCTTTTCCAGCCACTGGCGCGGTGCGGCGGGCTGGGGCCCAACCGGCTCGCGGCGAGGCTGATCGGTAAACGTCAGTGACTCAGACACACGCAGGCTGCAAACAGCCTTCCCGCGGCGAGAGCGAGCCTCTTCCCGCAAGCAGGGCAGCCTGGCAGCTCGGGGGTCCCCCATAGAAGATGCCTAGCGTAGGCTACCGCCCTGTTATTTTTCTTTTGATTTGCAGGGGCCATGGCAGAGAGCAGGCATCCAGGAGGCCCCCAGCGCTCACCACCGTTTTTGGCCCCGCTGCCAGCGGGCAATAGGAAGCTGTAAAATCCAATCCTACAAGTCTTGTTCGACTTTAATAGTGCCTAAGTGTAAGCACGTGAGTACCTCTTTTCAGGATCGTCTTCTTTGAAGGGGAAAAAAAATCAAGGGACAACATTGCAAAGAAGCCAGAGCTTCATGAAGGTGGGGGGAAGAGGGCATCTTGCAGAACATTTTGGTATTTTTAAGGCTGGTTTCCATTTTGAATTAACCTCAAAATGGTTAGTTTCCAGGTTGCTCTTAAATATCCGTTCTACCAGATCAAAAAAGCAAAATCCAGAAAATCCAGCAAACCGTACACCTCCACCCACTCTCAGGGATTGCAGTGAAATGTTGCATCACATGGTGATGTCCTGTCACAATCATGCAGCTTTGCAAAAACATAAGAGCTGGCAAACCCTGTGATCAACATAGCAAAACTATCTTTTTTTGGAAGGATAGTCTTGTGGTTAATGCACACGACAACACCCCAAAGGGATTCTCCACAAGATTGCATGTTTTTGCCACCATCATCTTCCATCAGGGGTTTGTGCTTCAGTGCATCCCCTGGTTGTCCTGACAACACCCACTCCCCTAAAAAGTAATATAGACTTCTTTGGGCTGTGCGTGCTGCCTAGTGGAGGGGAAAGCCCTGCTTCTTTGTGCCATCACAATCTACGCACAGTTGAAGTTTGACTTCGTGGACTCTGCCATGTTCTGCATCAGGGCTGAAGCTGGTCTTGCGTGAGACACATCAGGTATTTCATTTAAATTGTTCCTCAGTTTCCCCACCTGAACAGTGACAATACTGTAATTATACTTTCCTACCTAACATTAATACATATTCATAGAGAGGTTTGGGGTCCTCAGATGGAAAACACTGTAGAAGTATAAATTATTATTCCTATTATACGACACTAGTGAGAGATCCCTCAAAGTTTGGATGGTTACTTGATCTATGAATACACCCACCAGTCCCTCTGCCACACATCCCCCCCCCCCCCTTCCCTTAAACAGGCCCCAGTTTCCTGCAGCTTTTTTCATGGGGAAACCTAGCTGCCTGCTATACCTCATCTGGTTTGACTGGGGGCAACCAGTAGACTTCTCAGGCATCATCCTTAGCTATATTCCCCCCACTTCCCTGCCCTCCCCATATCTCTATTGTCACTCCCTACCGTGGGAGTGCCCTTCCATTTTTCCTGTGCCAGATCCCTCTCCTCTCTCTTCAGAATGAGCTGAGGCTCTTCTTGCTGCCCTCTTGTCTGTGGAGGCCAGCGTGGGATGTAGTGAAGGCCAGCAGAAGAAGACAGGCCTCTAGCAAACCCTCTAGCAGGAAATTCTATTGACCTGGAGCAAGAACAGCAGCAGGATTTGTTTTTTTGAGTCCAGCTGCCTGGGCTGGGCATAGGAATCTGAGAAAGGAGGGCAGAAACTTGGGAGTAGAGGTCTAGAAACTAAGAGGTTAAAACAGCCTCATGAATAAGGCATGTGCTCTGGATTTTATATCTACAATGTAGTCACTTAAACACAAATGATGGGCAAAGGCTAGCAAAGCATGTGATGTGCTGTCTCTACTGCCTGTTTAGCAGCAGTAAACCAAATGAACACAGATTGCCAGAGCTCTACTGAGATCCATGGATGAGCCAATTGCAAAGGCAAAGACGTTTTGTACAGGACCACATACCAGTTATTGGTGCCACTGTTTAACCAAAACAAGCCACATCCATTTCTCCATTGTTTAAAACAGGGGAAAGGGAGGAGGATCCACAATTTCCAACACAGACACACTTCTGAAAGTCCTACTAGGCACCTATCAGCATCTTTAGGAGCCTAAGTATTTTTAAAAAAATGGTCCTAAGCCTGTTTTTTTAGCTAGTTTTCACAATGATCAACTAATAAAACACAATGAGCCAAACTATTAGATTCACACTTCTTCAAGTAGATGACAATGCTGCATGACAAAAGTGTTGGGCTATTTTTTTATTTAACAGTAAAGTTAATACTGTGAAGATATAACCCAATAACATTTCAGACTGCTTCATTCAGCAGTTTAACATGCACTTGTTAAAATCAGTATGTCAGGAAGAGGGAAGGGAGAAAATGGGGGAATTGATCATTTTCTGGCAATTCAAAAAATAGTAACTGCTACCAATTCTCAATACTCTAGCATATAAGACTGAAAATAAGTTTCAAAATACCAGTAAGAATGAACTAAAACTACTCCAGGAAAGTACAATAACAGCACAAGATTAAGGTTTTACAATATTATTTCCATTTAACAGCCCTTTGTAAAAATAGCTTTTTAAAAAAAATTGACTTAAATACTGAAATACAAAAACAACGGTTATATACACTATTACAGTACAACTGGATGAGGCAGTATCTCCAGGTTCTTGCATAGCGCAGTGGATCCCTTTCATACCATGTGGCACTACTGGACATGTTAGTTTAAGCCACTTATGAGGACTTCTGTCTAGAAACATTTAACATCTTCCTTTATTTACAGTATGTACTTAAAGGTTGAAAAATAAATTATACCACACTAAGTCTCCATGAGACAGAGGGTTTACTTTTCCCCAGTCAAACAGAACAGTAACAAAGAATGCTTCACCTTAGATCTGTATTTAATGTGCTAGCTTTTAGTTTTACTGGACCAACAAAGCCAGACATTTAATAGAAAAAGGTGTTCTTGCTATAACATGTTACTAGTAAAATGTCCTAAGAACAGTAACCCACCAAGGGGCCATAATAGTCACCAAAGAAAGCAATAAAAATAAGACCGGAAAGGGATCCAAACTTTAAATAAATGACGTAAGCTTTTCAAGAACTGAGGCTCCTTGTTCCGCCAAGAGCTTATTTCACAAACTGTGTTAACACAGTATGTGCGTGCGCATTACTAATATTTTAAAATGCCACCACTTGACTTGTTAAGTACACACATGCTTGTAAAGCTGCCAACTCTCCTGCAGTATCCTGAGAACGTAGCCATCGATTAGCTATGCAAAACTGACCAGCAAGCAACTCGTTACGAGCATAATGACAATGTGCTGAAGCTTTTAATATCTGGGTCAAATAGTTTTTTCTCCACCTAACAAATCTTTATAACAACTTCCTTTCTCTCCTATTCCATTCTACTGTTCCCTTCCCCTGGTTCTATAGTTAAAAGCACCTGTCTTTCACTGTATTCTCTATGTTCTGCGCCGTTTTGCAGCACTTGGACTGGAGGGATTGCTGTTTGCATTTAAGACCTTTTCAGTGACTCTGTTACGTTTCCTTTTATCAGCTCCTTCTTTGGACCCAGAATCTGATGAGCTCCTTTCTTTCTCTTTGCTGCTTGGTTTTTCAGCTGCTTTTCCCAAGTTTCCTGAAGGTGCATAAACTGAAAAGGAATCAAAGCAATGACTCCAAATCAGGCTCATATGAACAATTTTTGTATACTATATAGCAATTTTCAAACTGATTAAGCCTCCCAACATCCTTGTAAGTATGCAAGTATTCTCTACACTTTACAGAGAAA
Organism: Platysternon megacephalum; assembly: GCA_003942145.1. Taxonomy (NCBI): domain Eukaryota; kingdom Metazoa; phylum Chordata; order Testudines; family Platysternidae; genus Platysternon; species Platysternon megacephalum. Next base: position 872,404 of record QXTE01000119.1, on the reverse strand, counting down.
ATTTTTATTTAAAATGAATACCTTACTTTCATTTATTTGTCCTTAAAATGCTGCACATACTTTGATAAATCAATTAAAAATAGTAGTATAATCCACTAACCTAGATTATATTGCAATAATTTTTGTTTATTCTAAGGAACTTCTACTTTACAGGGCACATGTTCAGCCTATGAAACTCATTGTCATTGAGGTAAATATTGTAGCTGTATTTTAAAATTAAACAAGTATTTTATGATATAACTGGATAATTCCATGACCACTAACAATGGGCTTGATCTTGCTCTTATTAAAATGAACAGCAAAATCCTCACTGATTGCAGTAATACAAGGTCCAATGTAAAGTGATGAGAGAAATCACATCTCATACGTCAGGGAGGAAGCTTCAGAGGTAAGAATGGAGTTCCCCTGCTTTAGCAGTGCACAACTGAGGTGGGAGCAAAAGGTAATTCCTCTGAAATATCAGATACTGGCAACTGCTGCAAGCAGGATGCCAAAATAGGTGAACCAACTAATCTGGTACTGCAAGGATTCCTCCCATTGATGATGTGGTGCCTGCCATCTGTTTCAGTTTCACAAACTAGGGATACTGTTATATCCACAGCTGCTGCTAGAGGATCATATAGCAGAAGACACAAGGAATATATTTTCCATCTGCACCTAGCCAGAAGATTGCGACCATTTCTTTTGAATGTGGACCTTGCTAGTGTGATCTACACCTTTGTCACCTTGAGGCTGGCTTACTGCAATGGGAGTTTTACCTCTGGCTTTAATAGGAATCCGCTATGGCCCTTTATCCTCTCCCATCTGCTCCCAGAGCTCAAATCAATTGTTTGAGGACTTTGGTACTGTTCAGTATAACTGCAGAACCAGCAAAGGGAATTCAAATTTGTTGATTTCCAGAAAGACAGTGGTTTCTGTGCATTTTAAAAGTATTTTAGTTCTTGGCAATGGACTGATGCTCTTTTGTTCTTTAAAGATTCTGTACCATATCATGCCAATTTTAAGTTTAAGGTAAGTCAAATTTTGGATCTATACCACTTGATGAAATCCATTCAGAACTGCTGTTACCTTCTAGATAAGTGTGGCTATGAAGTATAAAAATTACAGACGTACCTTCTTCTGGGCCTGCATGAGGTTCCAACTCTTCTTTTATTTCTTCTTTCACCTCTTCTTCAATCATTACTTTTCCTGTAAAAAGAGTTAAGCAGATGACGATTGTTGTTTGATAGAAGTACAATTTATCTTTTCCTGTGTTCGGCACCTCAGGATCAACTGTAAGTACACAGTGTTCAAAACTGGTTACTGTAACAGTCAACACTGACTCAAGTTAAGTAAACAGATTACTCATTGCCAAAATGGATGGAAAGAACAATTGAGCCACAATCACTGCTGACATCAAATATAAGGTAGAGTCATGGAAACAATTAGGGCAGATGTCACCAAAACACAGATTCCAATCAATTTTTTCTTAATAGGAACAAATATAATAGTAACTGGGCAAAATATGTTGCAATGGCTTGGACAGATGCTGCCTTTTATAAATATAGAGTGGAATACTTATTGCAGCTAGTAGTTGAGAGGCATTCCAGTGTAGTTTAAAATCTCGTAAGAACTAATGTCCTTTTTCAGAGGTAGACGTCTGAACTTCCAAGTTTCTATCTTGGATAACAGCACTGGGTACCTGATGACAATCTGGATCTTCCAAGTTTGACTGTCTTTTTTTTTTTTTTTTTTTTTTAAACAGATTTTTTTTTGGTCAGTGGGCTCAGTATCGGTGGAGATTTCTGCTAGATCAGATTACACAGAGAGGAGCTCTAAGAACAAAGGAGTTTTGAAATTAGGCAGTCTAAGAATCATGGAGAAACATTAAATGAAGGATAGGATTAAAATTCAAAATGATCTGGACAAACGGGAGAAATGGTCTGAAGTAAATAGGATGAAATTCAATAAGGACAAATGCGAAGTACTCCACTTAGGAAGGAACAATCAGTTGCACACATACAAAATGGGAAATGACTGCCTAGGAAGGAGTACTGCAGAAAGGGATCTGGGGGTCATAGTGGATCACAAGCTAAATATGAGTCAACAGCGTAACGCTGTTGCAAAAAAACCAAACATCATTTTGGGATGTATTAGCAGGAGTGGTGTAAGCAAGACACAAGAAGTAATTCTTCCGCTTTACTCTGTGCTGATTAGGCCTCAGCTGGAGTATTGTGTCCAGTTCTGGGTGCCACATTTCAGAAAGATGTGGATGAACTGGAGAAAGTCCAAAGAAGAGCAACAAAAATTATTAAAGGTCTAGAAAACATGACCTATGAGGGAAGATTGAAAAAATTGGGTTTGTTTAGTCTGGAGAAGAGAAGACTGAGAGGGAGCATGATAACAGTTTTCAAGTACATAAAGGATTGTTACAAGGAAGAGGGAGAAAAATTGTTCTTCTTAACCTCTGAGGATAGGAAAAGAAGCAATGGGCTTAAATTGCAGCAAGGGCGGTTTAGGTTGGACATGAGTTTTTCTTGTCAGGGTGGTTAAGCACTGGAATAAATTGCCTAGGGAGGTTGTGGAATCTCCATCATTGCGGATTTTTAAGAGCAGGTTGGACAAACACGTGTCAGGGATGGTCTAGAGATAATACTTAGTCCTGCCTTGAGTGCAGGGGACTGGACTAGATGACCTCTCGAGGTCCCTTCCAGTTCTATGATTCTATGAACAGATTTTAGAGTTAAATATAAACCAGGGCTTTGGAGTGGAGCTGGAGCGTAGACCAGTAGGTTTTATGCCCGGAGCTGGAGCGGAGCCGGAGCAGAGCAATTCAAAAATTTGATTGCTCCAAATCCCTGATAAATACAACTGTATTGCTTTAAAGCTGTAAATGCATTAATTTAAGATAAGATTCTCAGTTTGCTTTCAAGTAATTTGTGAGGCAACTACTGCAAGAAGTGTATGAAGAATGTATCCCTTCAGAAGGAGAAAGGATTTTATCTGTGGTGCTCTTGGAAATAAAACAAACAAAATAAATGTAAGAAATTAACAATCAAATTCCAGATTCCCACACACCGCAGGTGATTTGTGAAACACCCCGCCAAAAGGCAAGTGTTTTACCTGCCAGAGAACTGCAGCTATCCAATGTAACTGCAGTTCTTGAAGTAAAACTGTTTTAACAAAGTAGCATTATTGTAACAATTGCCTAATGAATCTTAATCGGTAACATTTTACCACATACACACAATTGGAATGTTCATTGGCCAAACAGACTCTATATTTTAATATAGTTCTTTCTAGAAATAAAACAAAACTCCATGGCCATCATTTTAAACACAAAGGATCTATCCTGGCAAACACAGTCAGACATAGTGCTTACTATAGTGTGCAACTTCGCCTCGCCCCCAAAACAAATAAACCCTTAATCACCTGCACATGAGTCCAAAGGGCCAAATTTTGACCTCCTTGCTGCACATAGCAGCCCCCCCTCCCCTGCAGTAAGTGGAAGACCTGTGTACTCAATCAAAGGGAGAGTTTGGATCTAAATAATGTAAATAAAATGTCTTAGTATCAAAGATCCCATCTATGTTAAACTTTCTACTGTTTTCCATCCCCACACAATCCAATGATGTGAAACACTGGCACCAGCCTGGTACATCATTACTTCTTCCCTTCTTCTGGAGTTCAAGTTGGATTAGAGCAGGGGTCTCAAACTCAAATGACCACGAGGGCCATATGAGGACCAGTGCATTGACCCGAGGGCCGCATCACTGACACGCCCCTCGCTGCCGCTGGCCCCGCCCCCACCCCACCCCTTCCATTAGTCCCCGCCCCTGCCCCACCTCTTCCCACCCCTTCCCCGCCCCATTCAAACCCCTTCCCGAAGTCCCCACCCAACGCTGCCCCCAGGGGGTGCAGGAGGTGTGCAGGGTGCAACGGGGGCTCAGGACAGGGAGTTGGTGTGTGGGGTGCAAGAGGGTGAGGGGTGCGGCAGGGGGTCGGGGTGCAGGGTGCAGCAGGGGGCTCGGGGCAGGGGGTTGGGGTGCGGGATGTGGCAGGGGGCAGGGGTTGGGGTGTGGGATATGGCAGGGGGCTCGGGGTAGGGGGTTCGGGTGCGGGAGGGGTGTGGGGTGCAGCAGGGGGCTCAGGAAAGGGGTTGGGGTGCGGGACGGGTGCGGGGTGCGGCAGGGGGCTCAGGCAAGGAGTTGGGGTGCAGGAGGGGTTCAGGGAGCGAGCTCCAGCCCGGCACCGCTTACCTAGAGCGGCTCCGGGGTGGCAGCAGCGCGCACCGGGGCCAGGGCAGGCTCCTTGCCTGCCCTGTCCCCCCGCGCTGCTCCCTTCCAGGAAGCAGCTGGAACCCTGTTCCTGCAGCCCCTGGGGGAGGGGGAGGGGCTCCGGGTTGCAGCCATGTGCTGCTCTTGCCACTCCTCCAGGTACCTCCCACAAAGCTCCCATTGGCCGCGGTTCCCTGTTCCCGGCCAATGGGAGCTGCGGGGGGCGGTGCCTGGAAGGAGGAGTCCTCTGCCTTCTTCCCCCTCCCCCCGCCCGAAGGGGCTGTGCTGCCGGCTGCTCTCTGAAAGCAGCGTCGCAGCACCACAGAGGGGAATCCCGCGGGTAGGCAGAGGGGAGGGGTGCGGGAGGGGAGGGAAGCTCGGCGGGCCGCACGCAAGAGCCCCGCGGGCCGCGTGTTTGAGACCCCTGGATTAGAGCATCCCAACGTAAAAGCTAGTATCAGATCTCACCTTCTTTCACTTCTTGGATAATTTCCTCAGGCAGGATGAAGTTTTTCTCTGAATTAGGGAAGGGCAGAATCTCAGATTCATGCTTAAAAAGAAAAGAAAAATTTATTTTGTATGATTTTGTTAGAACTATCAGCTCAGATTTTCTAAACAAACGCCCGAGTAATTTCATGCACAGGAAAAGATCAAATAACTTATAATAGGGTGTCTGAGTCTGAGGTCAGGAGTTCCGTAAGGGTTATCAGAGGACAAGATACAGGATGTGAGGGAGACAATGCATTTCTCAACACTGATCTTGCAAATGCTTGTGACTTCTTAACTTTATATATGTCAGTAAGACTACTTGAATGTATAAAGTTAAGCATGTGCCTAAGTATTTACTGGATCAGGGCCTACAGAACTAGAAATTTTACATCAAAGCAAGAGCATAAGATGGAAGAAATAACGGACTTGATTTTCCTCTCTCCTATACTAGTTTTACACAGATGAAACTCCACTGACCTCACAGGAGTCACCTAATTTACATTAATGGAAGAATCAGGCCCAACGAGTATGACATATCAAAGCTGCTGAAATCTACTGGAAATCAGGATTCCCCAATGCCAATCTCCTATACTCACTAGTGCTTGCATGTCGTACATGGTGCTCAAATGATCCCAAATCACTCTGGAGGAAATCTGACGTCCGATATTCTGACTGAATTTATCTCGAATACAAATCATGTGAAAGTGGCGATTCACACCTGAAGGAAGGCAGGAAAAAGTTAGTGCTATCAGCGACATTCACTAAGATGTACGTGTATCACGTCACAGAATAAGTAACTGCGACAGATCGGTGCAGGTCTACTTGTTAAAATCCAGGCTGTGTAATATGGGTCTTTGCCCATGCTTATGGCACAGGCCCAGGTAGGCCAGAGGCAATAAATAGTGCAAGTTGCAAACAAGTAATTTGGAAAGGACAGGTTGACATACAGTACGTAAACAAACATTTTTCTGGATTTTTCACTTGCACCTAACAACCCCTCACCCCCAAGGCTGCAGAGATGATGCCTCACTGCCTCTAGGTTCCCTTGACAAGGAACAACTGAAGGGGAGAAGACCTGACCCCTTTCCCCCACACTTTCTTGCACTCCCTCCTAGTCAAGGATAGGGAGGGAAAGGAAAGCCCAGCAGTAGTCCCCTGCCTTGCTACGTTTTCCCTGTATTCATAATTCCTGCCTTATCTATATTTTTGCATGTAAAAATCCCTACCCACTGGGGGCAGGGCTTGTTTCAGGCCCTGCCTATAAAAAGGCAAGGTTGGTACGTGTCCTCTGCTCCTGTAAGGGCAGATCCCCCCCCCCCAGACTGCTCCCGGCTGGATGTGGGTGCAGTGCCCCACGCGGCCAGCCAGAGGAGAGGCCCCCCCATGTCCCCCCGCCCATTTACAGGCCCCCAAAGGAGGGGCGGTGGCCGGAGGAAAAGCGCCCTGGGGGGAGGCGCGGGATGACTCGGAAGCGGGAGCCGGGCGCTGAGACTGCGGGGGGCAGCACCATTCTCTCCCGTCCCCCGGCGCTGCCCGCGGGAGGCCACTAGGGGCGGCACAGCAGCGCGGGGCCCGGCGCCTCCCTGAGCCAGGAGGGTCACGAGCCTCCGCCAGCCCCGGTTCTCCTCCCCGGCCGGCGCCGCTACGCGAGGCCGGGGCCTGGCCGCGGCCTGCTCTCACCGACGGGCTTGTGGCCCAGCATGGCGTGGAAGAGGCAGACCTCCACCTCGGGGCTCCACACCACCGCCTCCTCGGCCGGCGCGCCGGGCTCCGGAGCCGCCCCTCCCGCGGGCACGGGGGGCTTCTCCGCGCCGCCGCCGGCCGAGCCGCCCTCCGCCTCGCCCATCGCCCCGCGCGGCCCCGGAAGCGCCGCCGCGGTCCGAGCTGCACAGCGCCGCAGCGCCCCCTGGCGGCCGCCCCCGGCCTCTGCGCTGCCCCTGGCGACCGCCCCGATCCCTGCAGCGGGGGCTCAGCGGCTGCTCCCTGCCCCCCAGCCCTGGCGCCCCCTGGTGGCCGCCCCGATCCCTGCAGCGGGGGCTCAGCGGCTGCTCCCCGCCTCTCAGCCCTGGCGCCCCCTGGCGGCCGCCCCATCCCTGCAGCGGGGGCTCAGCGGCTGCTCCCCGCCTTTCAGCCCTGGCGCCCCCTGGTGGCCGCCCCATCCCTGCAGCGGGGGCTCAGCGGCTGCTCCCCGCCTCTCAGCCCTGGCGCCCCCTGGTGGCTGCCCCATCCCTGCAATGGGGGCTCAGCGGCTGCTCCCCGCCTCATAGCCCTGGTGCCCCCTGGTGACCGCCCCGATCCCTGCAATGGGGGCTCAGCGGCTGCTCCCCGCCCCTCAGCCCTGGCACCCCCCTGGCGGCTGCCCCGATCCCTGCAATGGGGGCTCAGCGGCTGCTCCTTGCCCCTGGTCAGGGGCAGCTCTAGCTTTTTTGCTGCCCCAAGCACGGCAGGCAGGCTGCCTTTGGCGGCATGCCTGCGGGAGGTCCCCGGTCCCGCGGCTTCGGCGTACCCACCGCCGAATTGCCGCCGAATCCGCAGGACAGGCGGACCTCCCGCAGGCATGCCTGGAGCCGCCGCTGGCACCCCCTGGTGGCTGCCCCGATCCCTGCAGCAGGGGCTCAGTGGCTGCTCCCTGCCCCTCAGTCCTGGCGCCCCCCTGGTGGCCGCCCCGATCGCTGCAGTGGGGGCTCACAGCCACTTCCCCCTGGCAGGCACTCCTTGCCTTTCATCTCTGGTGGCTACTCTGGGTTCTCCACACCTGGGGTCTAGAACTGGGTCTGAGTCCCAGTCAGGCAGCTTAGATCCCTCAGGAGAGGACATGGGGACCAGTTTGGCTGCCCTCTCAGAGCCAGCCCCGATTGGTCTTGGGGCGCAAGCGCTTGGGTTCCTGAGGCACTGGAGGGATCGGGGTTAGGGGGACGTCTCTCTTCAGTGCCCTCGGTGCACATCAGACCTGTGGGGTCTGGTTCAGGCCTGTCTCTTGAGCAAAGGCGTTGGCTCTGGCCCGGGGAGCTGGGTGCCCTCTGACACACCTTGGCTGTGTTCATTTGGAAACGCTGACTAGAACTGCAGCGCCAGCGGCCCTTGACTGCAGCTGGAGCTGAGGGTACTTGGGACTTCTGAAACTCAGCCCCAGGCTGTGTCAAGTTGGGCACCAAAACCAAGCTCAGGCCAGTGGACACAGCTGAGAATCTTGGTCTTTCGCCCTGTCTACGATACAGTGGCATGGCTGCACTCTGAGGCTACGTCTACACTACCCGCCCGGATCGGCGGGTAGAAATCGATATAGCGGGGATCGATGTATCGCGTCTCGTCTGGACGCGATACATCGCTCCCCAAACGCGCTCCCATCGACTCCGGAACTCCAGCAAGGCGCGCGGAGTTAGCGGAGTCGACGGGGGAGCCGCGGCCGTCGCTCCCGCGCTGCGAGGACGCGAGGTAAGCGCGGGTAATTCGAAATAGGATACTTCGACTTCAGCTACGCTATTCTCGTAGCTGAAGTCGCGTATCTTATTTCGATCCCCGCCCCTAGTGTGGACCAGCCCTGAATGCTTCCTCGACCTCGCTGCATCTACAGTGGGGGTTAAGTCGACCTAAATAGGTGCTCAGGAAGCAAAATTTTTCACAGCCCTGAGCAATGTCGCTAGGTCAATCTAATTTTAAGCGCAGACCAGGCATCAGTCTGTCTGTCTCTTTGCAAATCTGTAAGATGGGGATAATTAATAATTTAACTATTAGCGCACTTATGGGAAGTCCTAATGAATTTAATAGAAAATAACTTTCCTATAGGTTTTTTGAATCCTAAAGATTTTACTATACAAAATTCTCTCTCTTCAATAGGCTGGTATTAAGACATCTGTAAATGGGTTCTCATTCTGTATTAAAGTCCACATTTTTTTAGATTAGTTTCTATAGAATAGGGGTAGGCAACCTATGGCACGTGTGCCAAAGGCGGCACGCGAGCTGATTTTCAGTGGCACTCACAGTCCGGGGGACTCTACATTTTAATTTAATTTTAAATGAAGCTTCTTAAACATTTTAAAAACCTTATTTACTTTACATACAACAATAGTTTACAGGTTTCAGAGTAGCAGCCGTGTTAGTCTGTAACAGCAAAAAGAACAGGAGTACTTGTGGCACCTTAGAGACTAACAAATGTATTTGAGCATAAGCTTTCGTGGGCTACAGCCCACTTCTTCGGATGCATAGACTGGAACATACAGTTTAGTTATATATTGTAGACTTATTGAAAGAGACCTTCTAAAAATGTTAAAATGTATTACTGGCACGCGAAAGCTTAAATTAGAGTGAATAAATGAAGACTCGGCACATCACTTCTGAAAGGTTGCCGACCCCTGCTATAGAAGCTTACATTTCTAAAGAACCCTACAATGTTCATCCCTATTCATTTTTATCAGATGTTTCTATAAGGGGTACAATATTAACATTATTTGTATTCCAGTAGAACTTCCAGTTGAAGGTACTGGTGTTAGGTGCTGTGCACATACATAGTAAGAGACAGTCCCCTTCACCAAAGAGCTTACATTTCAGATAGGCAAGACAGACGAAGGATGCAGGTGAAGCAGAGAATTGAAGGGACTGGTCCAAGGTCACAATGCAGGTTAGTGGCAGAGGTGGGAGCCCAGTTCTCCGGAGTCACAGGTCAATGCTGTTTTAACTAGATCACACAGCTCCCCATATTGTGCAAGTTAATATTTCTAAAGCACTCAGATGGCTTTTGATACAAGATACTAGTGAAATCCAAAGTTCCACTAGGGACGGGTATGGTCTGTTAGCTCTAGATAATGAATAACTGTTCAGATAGAATTGAAGTGTCACACCTGCGGCTGATACATTTTGAAATACGCTTAAAATTAAGGAACTGCTTAGCTGCTGAGAATTCTGAAAGGGGAGGTCACTATTGCCTCGTGAGACAGTTGTTACCCAAACATTCCATTGAGAAAAATGTGAAAATATATAATCCCTTCTGTGTTGTCTTTTCTCCTTTTTATTATTAGGTATACAGGCATGAAACAGCCTCTCTGTTGCTAAGGTGAGGTATTCCTGCTGCTTATTTCTCTCTTGAAATCTTAATCCTCTTTGTGACATTAAAGTAATTTCCACAGCAAATAACTGTGGTCACAAACCCAAGATTACAATTTCATGTGAATAATAAACAGCAGGAGCAGATATTTACAAGTACAGAGGCCCTAGTAAATTACCCTAATAATAAAAAACTATGGAGGAAAAACTTATGAGTTTATCATCAAAAGTATTCCACAATGGAAAGTTTCTGTTTCCATGAGTGTTCACCGGGTCTAATTGTCAAGGGTGACCAACCTGAGCTGGAGAAGGAGCCAGAATTTACCAATGTACATTGCCAAAGAGCCACAGTAATATGTCAGCAGGCCCCCATCAGCCCCCCCGCCCCCTCCCCGCTCCCAGTGCCTCCTGCCCACCGGCAGCCCCCCCGATCAGCGCCTCCCCCTCCCTCCCCGCACCTCCCGATCAGCTGTTTCATGGCATGCAGGAGGCTCTGGGGGGGAGGAGCGAGGGCACGGCAGGGGAGGGGGCGGGAAGGGGTGGAGTGGAGGCAGGGCCTGTGGCAGAGCCAGGGGTTGAGCAGTGAGCACCCCCCGGCACATTGGAAAGTTGGCGCCTGTAGCTCCAGCCCCGGAGTCGGTGCCTATACAAGCCGCATATTAACTTCTGAAGAGCCGCATGTGGCTCCGGAGCCACAGATTGGCCACCCCTCCCTTGTTACAATGGCGACTGATGCTCTATACATATCTAAAATAGGTTAAAGGGTTAGATAAAACATTTAGAGGTGGGTCAAAACCAGAACCTCAAATCTAAACTCTTTTGAATATTGGGTAGAAGGGGTTTTTGGATTTGAATCCCTGGATCCAGTTCCTCATTTCAAAATGGAAGGGGACTATTTTCCCAGTTGTAGATGCTATTGAAATCCCACAAGAACACCTATTTCTGTGAGCTCTCAACCCAGAATGTCAGAAATCTTGCAAGAACAATTTTTCCCCATGAGATTTTCACTGTTTAAGATGGTGGAAATCTCCTGAGATATTTAATCTGCCCATCACCATCTCTGTATCAATATAGTTATTATAGTGGAGAGCTGTGATTTCACAAGATTTTCTCTGTTTTGATCTAAAATCATGCATCAACAGTTCACAAGATTTTGGTATACTTGAACCCAACTTAGTACCCTTGTCCCAATCCAAACTCCACCCCTGATCTTGAGCCTTAAACTAATTTGGCTCCAGATCTGTTTTAATCTGTTGATTTGATCTTTGCTGCTGCCAAATCATCGAGTGGGACTACAAAAAGAGGATTATGAATTCCTGCGATGACTAAACAGCAGGAGCAAATAAGTTCCTGAGCAACAAATTCCTGTTTTCATACATATGTTCCAAGGAGTAAAAAAATGAAGGAAGAAAGAAAGGCAAATAAATTATAGAGTAACAGAATTGTTCTGCAATTGAATGTTTTTCAAAGTTTTGCAGGAGTCGTTGGTTTGTTATTTTTTAAAATCTTCAGCTCTGTTAAGATACTATTCAGCTTTCTAAATGTGTCAAATTGTTCTTCTGCTTAAAGACTATTATGAAGCAGGAATCATTGTGTCAGTCTAGATAGCAATTTGTATGTCATTAAGTTCTAATGACATTTGAAACACAAAGCTGTGCGTACTTGAAAAATGTGTGGCTACCTCTGAAAGTACAATAGCATGCAATTTAAAAAAATGTAATTTGAGAGAAACGGTTTGTGTATTCAAGTATTTACTTCTATTTCCATTGAAGATAATTCTATTTCTTTGTATTTGTATTTACACTTTCTGGGCTATTTCAAAGCTTCTGAGAAACATTTATGAGGCCATAATAACATTGTGCATAGCCACTTTATCGATTATGACCAGATTTAGCATTTTTAATTTTGGACAGTTTTTCCCCCCTATTGACAGATGTGTCCCCCCTTCTTCCCCTATGAGGTCTTGAATCTTACTAATATTTTTAAATAGACATTGGCAATGCAGGACAACCATAATTTTGTTCTCACACTTTCCCCCTCCCTTTTTAGAGCCCAATCTTTCTCCTGATCAAATCGAAAGCAAAATTCCAATTGACTTTAGTGGGAGCTGAGGGTACTCAGCATTTTGCAGAAGTAGGTTAGATTCCTCAGGAGAAACAGTACAGTGCAGTTTGACATTTCCTAAGAGTTCTCGGTTTGAACAACTCAGAAATATGCCTAGCGTTTGGCATCCTCTTTAGAAGCATCAGCTTTCTGGGGTGAGCAATATGGCTACAACTATTTCTGTCACAGGTTTAGAACACCATGTGCTCATACTTTTAACAAAATAAGAGCTTCGTTTTTGAATACCGAAGCATTTTTTATGTGTTGCGTGAATGGCTATTAAAGGCACGTCACATGCATCCTTTTGAACTAAAGCATGCCACTTAGGCCATATCTACACTATGGGGACAATATTGGGATAGCTACGGCTCCAGAGCTGTGCTGGCATAACCCTGTAGTGTACCTGCAGCCTACAGTCACAAGAAGGGGTTTTTCTGTCAGTGTAGGCACACAACCACCCCGAGCGATGATAGCTAGATGGACGGAAGCATTCTTCCATTGCCCTTGTTGCCTCTACACTGGAGGTTAGGTCAGTGTAGCTATGGTGCTCAGGGTGTGTTTTCACACCCCTCAGCAATGTAGCTATGTCAACCTAAATTTTAAACACAGATCAGCCTACAGCAACAAGAGGATTTTTTCCATCAGTGGAGGAACACCATCTCCCCAAAACGCGGTAGCTAGATTGACAGAAGCATTCTTTCGTTGACAGAGCTGTGTCTACACTGGGGGTTAGATTGGCATAGCTACGGCATTCAGGGTTGTGGATTTGTTACACCCCCTGAGCACAGTAGCTACGTTGACCTACATTTTAAGTGTTGGCCTGGCCAGAGCAGTGTGACTACAGCATGGCCACTTGAGTACATACCCAGGGTCCCAGGTGGGCTTGATCAGCATGTGCTGCTGCCCCTGCTTTGCTGCTATTGTTATTTCAGTTAGCTAGATCAAAGGTAGCTCAGGTACGTATACACGTGCTGTAGTCACACCTCTGAGCTCAGGGCATGGCTACACTTGCAGATGTAGAGCGCTTTGAGTTAAACCAGCCTTTGTAGAGAGCAGTATGGAAAGCGCTGCAGTCTGTCCACACTGACAGCTGCAAGCGCACTGGCGTGGCCACATTAGCAGCTCTTGCAATGGCCACAGAGAGAAGTGCATTGTGGTAGCTATCCCAGCATGCAAGTGGCTGCAACGTGCTTTTCAAATGAGGGGGGTGGGGTGGAGGGTGACAGGGAGTGTGTTGTGTGTATGTGGGGGGAGAGAGAGTGTGTATGTGGGGGGCTGAGAGCATGTCAGCATGCTGTCTTGTAAGTTCAGACAGCAACAGACCCCCTCCCGCCTCTCTCTCTCTCTCAGACACAGCATTCCACAGTAATGGTTGCTTTGTCTCGGAGCAGATAAGCAGCCGGCTGTCAGAAACGGAGCTTTCAAAGGGCATATCGGCATGCCTGCAGTGATTCCAAAACAATGACAAGAGTGGCCACTTGACTGAAGGGGATTATGGGACGTTTCCAGAGGCTGATCAGAGTGCAGTAATGCAACACCTCGTTCACATTGACGCCCGGGCGTTTCAGCCAATGCGCACCAAGTGTTAATCTTTTCGCCGAGGTGGAGTACCAGCAGCACTCTACGTGCCTTGCCACTGTGGACGGGGAGTGAGCTAGGGCTCCCGAGGCTGCTTTAATGCGCTCTAACTCACAAGTGTAGCCAAGCCCTCAGTGTAGACATAGCCTATGTCCACACTCCATCGCCCCCTTGTGTGGACGCAGCATATGCTGACAGAAGGAGTTCTGATGGTACTGGAGCATCACCTCCCCGAATGACATTAGCTATGCTGACAGAAGGCCTTTTTTGCTGGCCTTGCTATGTTGCTAGGGTGTGTGTTTCTTTCACTCACAGAGCTATGCTGGTGGTGTACCTTTTAAGAGTAGACCAGGCCATATCCTCAGTGTTTTAAGGAATCAGGCCATTTTAAGTGTGCAAAAAAATGGAGGCTACTGCAACTAGAAGCTTTTGATTCTTCAAATTTTGCCACTGTATTTTTAAGTTCTGATCTCTCTAACTTGAAAACTACAACAGCTGCCATTCAAAGAGAGAATGTCTGGAAACATTTTAGCATTTTCAGAAAATGAATGTGTCCAAAGCTTGAAACCTGTTATTTCTCCCAACTTCCCAGCAGAAGCCTGACAGTCTGGGTACATTAGAGATGAGTGTGACTAAGAATGAACCAAATAAATGCTACTGAATTTTAATTGGGAATTGTGATAGCTTGCAGCAGTCCTGATTATCTCACCATGGGGTCTATTGAGAAGGAATTATGTCTCTGCAGGTGTTGGTCACACAGGTACTCTAGCGCAGGTGAGTTCTCTCATATAATGCCTCTCCATTAAAAAAAAAAAAAGCATAAAGAAAGGAGAATCATCATCTCACTCCATTGGAAAGGCTCTCATAGGGCATTATTCAAAGCTCAGTGAAAGCGCTGGAAAAATTCCTCTTGACTACAATGGATTTGGTTCAGGTTCATAGAGAGGAAGCAGCTAGATAATCAGTGTATGCCAGCTTTGTTAGCCAGGGAGGAACACTTGGCTGGGTGGAGAGAGAAGAGCAGGAGGGCCCAGATCCTCAAAGGTTATTAATAAAGGAGAATTAGGCAACTAAATACGTTTGAACTTCGGGCCAAGGAGACTGTCTCAGTTAATTCAGAGCTCTGTTTGAAATCTACTGCTTTTGCTCACAATAAAGAATAATGAAAAAAGGGTCAGAGCATTTGGGTTGATCCAGTTAAAGGAGGACAAGAGAAATGTGGTGTTGTTTCACTACAGTAATTCCTCGGAGCACCTAAATCAAGGCCCTGAGACTTAATAGTTCTGAGCTTTATTGATGATCATCATTATTGATCAAATCTGCACTACATGAGTATCTGTATAGCTCAGTCCACCCAGCAGGCTCCACATAAAACTGGCAATGGAATCTCTGGAGGCCAATCTTATTTGGTTGTTCCAAAGTTCCGGTCAGGAATCTGGTGTGGATGTCCCCAGAACATCATATTTATTATTCACCCTAAAAAACCAAATCACAAACTACAGAAGAACAAGAAGCAGGCACTAAACCTAAAGTAGGTGATAGCAAAATGACAGTCAGCACCTCACACATGTCGTGAACAAATACCCCTAGGCAGTAATTTGATAGCAGAGACTCAGGCCTGAGGCCCGTTTATTTGAGCTCACACACATACATACCAATGCATTGGGGGTAGTGGACTGCAAACCACTCCCCCGAACAAGGGGTTATACACACAATTTATAGAGCAAAACCGCAATTACATACACACCGCAAATGCATTACATTATGGGGTACTTTTCCGGACTTGTAAACAACCCACCTCCGTGTGTTTCGGGGGGGGGGGGGGGGGGNGGGGCCCCCATCTGATGCCATTTGGGCATCCAGCTGGGCCTTGGGGTAAGGAGGAGGACTAACCTTTTGGTGGGTATGGGCATACAGGGGTTTACCTAAAGGGGGCACAATCCAAAGGCAACAGCACTTATATGCCAAGCAACGATTTCATTATAAAAGCATTGATTACAGAAAGGTTTCAGGATGAGTCTTAATAGCCTTTAGCATGGCCGATAGCACAAGCAGATTAATATAAGCAGATGCATTTTAAACCTTGAGCAATGCCTGTTACAAATAGTTTTCTCTCTGCTAGTTCCTCTTTTCTTCCCCCTCTCCCCCCTCCTCCCCCCTTTTCCAGAGTGCAGCCCAGTTTGGTTCAGGCTTCTGGTCTGACAGTTTTAAGCCAGGCCAGGGTTTGTAGGGGATAGAAAGAGGGGGGAGAAAATAACTTGAAGGGGACAAAGAAGGAGGGGGGGGGGTATTTCCCCCACACACATTAACCCTCATTGTAAAACGTGGGGCAGAATTCTTACAAATGCATGAACCTCATTTAGGCACTTGCAAACCTTGATACAGCGTTTGTGCAGATCAGGGTAGGTGTGAGCCTATGCTGGATGTGCTTAAAAGTGAATGCACATGTTTGCATGGCTGCTTTTGAATAGCTGGCCACATAGGTACAGCACAGCTGGTTACTTCCTGGGATGAAGTAGGGCCCTGTTTTGTCAAACAGTGACGCATCAGAGACAAACACCTGGAGCAGCAAGGCCAGCGTTGTGGCTGCAGAAGGTTGTGGTGGTGATACCAATAACAGTACTGAGAATCTGGCATTGTAAAGATCATTTAGTCTGCAATTAAGATAATTCAGTAGACTCATTCAGTTGGACCTGAGGAAGAGCTTTGTGTGGCTCAAAAGCTTGTCTCTCTCACCAACAGAAGTTGGTCCAATAAAAGATATTAGCTGCCCCACCTTGTGTCTCTTTCAGATAGAAGAAGATGACTCATCTGTCACTTAACCATCAGATCGTCCTAGTTAACAGACCAATGAAAAGCTTGATCCAGGCTGAAATGGAGCACCATGTCTGCAGCTTGAATGACTCTATAGAAGGGAAAACACCAATGAAGAGCCATTGAGAATGTTTTGGGCTCTACTTCCTAGTGGTCATGGGGAATATTTCTGCCATGATGCCTATTTTCTTTTTCACATGCTTCTATTTTGGCTCCAGTCGTCAGCCTGTGCTTGACTTGGAGAGCCAAGCCAGAGCCACACATTTCTCGGCTTGCCCAAATTTGTAAATATCACAATGCCCTATCACAGGTAAGACCTGATGAACCACAGATAGAACCCCATCATCTGAGTTCTTGGGTGTAAAGCCACTTGTCGCATTGGCCTTGCAGTCATGTTTTGAGGTATCCACAGTTCAGGTGAACCAATCATCATGAAGAAGTTATTCCAGGCTGTCACAGATCTAGCTGAACTTCCCCTCTTGGACACTCAGTGTGCCGTGAGGGGATCAAAACACTCAATCCCCAAGTGTTTTAAGCCTCCAGAGTCTGAACACAGTCCAGACACTGCCCCCCGGCTTGGGGCCTCTAGGCAGATCCTCTGTCTAGCACTCCCTCCTGAGAACTGAGACCTCGCAGTCCAACTGCTGAGCCCCCATGACAAGCGATGAACCCCATATCTTAAACACACCCTCTCCCAGAACTCCAGTGTGTGTGGATGTTCTGCGTTTATAGTCTACCTCTTCATGGGCATGTGATAGGTGAAACACATAAAGCACAGCCATACTTCGGACAGGATTCTAAAACACCATTGCTCTTAGTAGCATGAGAAATATGCAGATCTAGACAAAAATAATAAACTCCACTCACATTTCCCTGCCTCAGTTTACTTGCCACTCTGGAGCATTCTTTGAATTGGGGACAGAGTCCTCTGGCTTATCCAAGATCCTTGTCTTGCAGCACATGGCTTGTCTTCTGAACTATGGAGCCTCTGTCTCCCTCCAAGTTGGGTTGCTTTGACCTTGGTTGGTCCCACAGCTAAACCAACCCCCACCCCACTGCTGCAAAAGCATGCTCACCCCTTCTCCTCTCCTGCCCAAAGTTTGCTGTCCCTCATAAAGCCTTCCTCCCGTGGGTCCCTTTTAAAGCTCTTGCTTTGTCACTTCTGTCTCTGTCTATTTGGGACTTTTCCACTCTCGCCACTTCACCAGCCCCTTGCAGAGACACTTGGTCGACCTGGTTTCTCAACTTGGACACCCTCCTTAGCATACCCATTGTTCAGTGCAGAGCACAGTTGTTACGTTTCATGACTCTCCATTGTCCCTAGTCTAGTGAGTATGAGCTAGAGACTGTGTCACTTAGACACATTTCAGAACAACAACTTCATAAACATCATCCAGAATTCATAAGCTGTGCAGATTCCCTAAATCATCACAACCAATTATCATGCAGAAGCTATACCAGCCCAAACACCAATTCAGTTATAAGCCTGAAGTCATGGGAGCAGAAATATCCCACAAAATTTTGCATTCGTTAAATGAAAATAATCAGCAAATGGGTTATAATTGGACTATTATGTTTAATGAGAGAGGTGAAGTAGTTGTAGCACTGCAGAGTGATAAAATAAACTATCAAAGTGAGTGTGCTGTTTTTAGGTTCAAGCCAGTAAAATAAATTGTTTCCTAAGACGTTATTAGCTTTGTCTAATCATTCTAGTATTGAGATATAATAGTTGTGAGAACTGATACATTCATGATCTATTACAGCACTATAATTAGTGACTGCTGGGTAAATGCTGAAAACTGTTGTAAATAGTTACTTTACTGTTCTAGTGTGCTTGGGAGTTGTGTGTGGAATACAGGTGTTAAGAGTTAGCATTATCAGCAATTTAACTGAAATGTGCCAGGGATAAAGAAGCCACATTCATTATAGAAGAAAGCGGATATATGGGAATATACAGGAATCAGCAGCTCATGGAAAATATGAGGAAGACATGTGTTTACTTCTTTTAATTATGTTTTTAATTTCCGGGGTTGAGTTCAGTTCACCAGACCAGATGAAAAACACAGCAGAGTACAATCCCCCAAACAAACCCAAATCACTGTTTCCTTAGTGAATTTTGATGCTCATGAAAATGAGAAGCTGAAAATATCACAACCCAGCAGTTCAGACATAATGTAAATAATCTCTCACAGAGCTCTTCATAAGAATATCAACCCTGTCTTGTTGCATCCATTCCTTTGTCATCCCTGGGCTTCCCACATATGGAGTTTATCAGTTAGGCTGACTGGTATAGGTTATTTTTAAATGAAATATCTACTAAGGAAAAGCATGAAACCACAAAACGTGTTTTCATTTGTAATCATAATGACATTAGAAGTCATGCTTCTAAAGGTGAACATGGGGAAGGGAGTAAACCATTGTGCCACCAACCTCCTGGTTGGTATTGGAAAGTCACTGGTGCAAATCTTTTCAATGAGAGCGTTATTAAGATAAAATGACACCAGACAAAACAACCGAACCAAACACACACAAAAAAGGCTACCCAAACTGATATTAAAAGACTTCATGATGGATGTCACCTTGAGCTGGGTGAATAATGGATTTTTTGATTCACTGGCAAATTGAATTTCCAACAAATTGAAAAAAAAATTCATTTCAGGTTGAACAAAATGTTTCAATCGACCTGAATTGAAACATTTCATTTAGATTTTGACCTTTTAAACATTTTTTTTTAAAACATAAAAAGTAAAGAAAAATTTGAAACAAAAAGTCATTTCACATAAAAAATGATAAATGTTTCATTTCAAAAATGTTGAAATGAAACTTTTTTTGGGGGGATTTTTTTTTCTACCAAAACAATTCAGCTAAACTGACGCCAACTCATGAAATGTTTTGGCGTTGCCAAATCTGCTTTTTTCACCCCCCACAAAACGGTTTCACCCAGCTCTAATGGTATCCAATACTGCACTGGTAGCTACAAGAACAAGATGTCTTCGAAAGAGAGAAAAGGTGTTCGCCAAAGGTAAGGTATTTGTTCTCTCTGATGAGAAAGCTGCCTTCCTTTTCTGTGACTGTGGAGGACCCTGAATGAAGTGGAATTGATATCATTCCACTGAATGAAGAAGGCAGGATTCTGAGGACTCAGTGTGTCATCATCACACGTTCTGGGCACTACAGAGCACAACTCTGTACGGCGTACGCTGCGCTCTGTCATACAGGAGGTTTTGGGAGTGAGCTGGTGGAGGAGCAAATTGGAGCTGGTGGCCCTGCTGCATGGCTGGAATGGCCTCTGCCTCCCTCCCTTCTGAACTTTGCCACTCTGAATGTGAAGTTGGTCCTACTTCTGTGGAGAATTCTGGCAAGGCACTTAGGGCAAGATTTACAAATGTGGACCGCAGTTCTACAAGGACTTATGCACATGCTTAACTTTACACACTACGAGTGAAATCCTGGCTCCACTGAAGTCAGTAGCAAAACTCCCTTTGCCTACAATAGGGCCAGGGTTTCTCCTTGTCAGTAGTCCTATTGAAGTGAAAGGAATGACTTACAGTGTGTAACATTAAGCAAGTACATAAGTCTTTGCAGGATCAAGGCCTGGGGTGGCTAGAGATAGGTAGCTAAATAAGGATGCCCTGATTTTGTACTGTGAAACACCTATAGTTCCCATTCACTACACTGGGAGTGGTGGATGCTCAGTACCTTTGAAAATCAGGACACTTTAATTTTAGGCACCCAGATCTGAAAATAGTAGCCTATTTACTTGTGGGGGGAAATGGGCCAGTTTTTGAACAAAATGTCTCCCCTTTCCAAGCAAAAACAGATTTTTTTTTCCTGACACAAAATGGCCTTTTGCATCCAAAACAATGAACAAAGTAGCCCTAAGAACTATTTATCAGTCGAAGATCTGATAGACAGAGAAAAATCTCTTAAGGAGAAACTGAGCTAGACTACCTATGAATCTGCAGCCTTGAAACAAACAACCTCATTAGTTTCGTGTTTCACATGGTCTAAAAGATCAGCAATAAAGCAATCTCTTCCTTAGAATAGCCAAGTACTCAGAGATCAGCGATTTTTAACGGAAAGTATCTCATCTATGCAAGTCAGGGAAAATAAAACCAATAAATTGCTACAAGCTTTTTAGTAATAGGTATCAAATGACATTGATTATGATCTGAGATGAAATAAACAAGTCAATCAAGTGATAATGAGACACATTAAAGATACTTGTACCTAGCAGGCAGAGAAAATGTTAATCACAAGTGTAGGTATTGAACAAGAGAAAAAAACAGGAGGAGAATGTCAAAATCACCCAAGGGATTTAGGAGCACAAATCTCATTGGCAGTCTCCCCTATTATTTTAAAAAACTCTACTACATTCCCAGCACTTTCACTATCCTTGGGTTTCTGGGGCCTGATTCTGATCTTGTCCAAACCAGCATAAATCAAAAGTCATTCCCACTGAAGCCAGTGGAGTCACACATGGGAGTAAATACCTTGTAAGACAGAGGAGAATTATGTTCTAGGACTCAGCAACTGATCATTTCTCTACTTTTGGCTAGTGCCACACTAATTGTAGTGGAATGCTTATTCTTCATACTTCACTCATGTGTCTCCTTTAAAGTACATATTTTGTTTGCTGTTTGTTTGACGTATAAAAGAAATAGCATTAACAACATTAAATATGGACAAAGTCAGCCCTGGTTCATCTCCACTGAACTCAATGCAGTTACATCTGGGCTGAATTTAACACATAATTTCTATGAACAAACTAATCCCCTGATCCTGCAAACACCTATACACATGAGAAGTTCCACTGAGTTTGGTGGGCCCACTCATATGCGTAAGTCTTTACAGGATTGGAACCAAAAACACTTAGGCCTGATCTACACTAGAAAATTAGGTCTGTTTAACTACATTAGTCAGGGGTGCAAAAAAAATCCACACCCCTGAGAGATGTAATTGAGCTGACCTAAGTCCCCATGTAGACAGTGTTAGGTTGACAGAAGAAGTCTTCCGTCAACCGAGCTACCACTTCTCGGGGAGATGGATTACCAACCCCAAGAAACTTCCTCCCTTTGGTGAAGGTAGCGTCTACACTGAAGGGCTACAGTGGTGCAGCTGTGTCGCTGTAGCATTTTAAGTGTAGACAAGCCCTTAACGTGTGGGGCCTTCACTTCTCACTTATGCTGGTTTTACACTGCTATGACTCCATGCAGTTACACCTACTTTACACCATTGTTAGTGAGAGAAGAATCAATGCTGTATTCTGGTTTTTGCTGTAGTTTAGAACCATAGAACAAGGAAATCATACCAGACACTGAGTACAAATTTACTTCCTTGTAAAAAAACAAAAAACAGAAACAAATAAATAAATAAAAAGGTTACTTACCATCAGTCAAGTCACTGAGCAGTGTCAGATTTAGCTCCATACAGAACAGTGTACTAATAAATATGACCAAGATAGCAGTAAATAATAGCAGCTTCTTATCAACCTCTCTAACGCTCATTTATTTATGATGATAGGATCCTACAATATCTTTTGGAGCATTTGTTGACCATTAATCTTGATTGCTCGGAGAGGACAGCTTCAAATACATTGGCAATGTCCCATTGACATTTATTTAATGGCATTTTTCAAGGTAGAAGTATAGTCAGTCCCTGAGGCCCAAGGTCTGGGTGGAAGTGCACAGCCCAAGTGCCGGAATGTGCATTGCTTTGCTTAATTGGGAATGGGTGAGAAACAAGATGTTGGAATCTTTCCCCCACCTGTTTCTCCCAGGCCATAGAGCAGTTCAGAGCTGCAGCTTTCAGGACTCAATAGCGCCAATGTGCCGCTTCTGTAGGAAGAGGAAGGAAAACTGCATAGCAATGGATCTCTACCCCCAGCCCACCTCTGACCCACTCTATGACTCACTGCCTGCAAACAGGCAGGCATGTGCCACCCATTGAGCTGAGCTCCACACAGCACAGGGAGCAAACAATGACACTCCTACAATGTCCCTGGGAATTATGCTCCCTCTGTGAACAGTACAACCACACTGATTTTGATGCTAAGAGAGCCACTGTAGCCATGGGTCAGGATTTGCCCTTAAGGGTGAAATCCTACAGTCCTTAGTCAGGAATGGCTTCAATGGCAGTTCTGGCTAAGGTCTACATCAGGGGTAGGCAACCTATGGCACGCGAGCTGATTTTCAGCGGCACTCACACTGCCCGGGTCCTGGCCACTGGTCCGGGGGGCTCTGCATTTTAATTTAATTTTAAATGAAGCTTCTTAAACATTTTAAAAACCTTATTTACTTTACATACAACAATAGTTTAGTTATATATTATAGACTTATAGAAAGAGACTTTCTAAAAATGTTAAAATGTATGACTGGCACGCGAAACCTTAAATTAGAGTGAATAAATGAAGACTCGGCACACCACTTCTGAAAGGTAGCCAACCCCTGGTCTACATGATTTGGTCCCAAGTAATTTTTATTCCATTTCCTAAAAAAATCCTAAATCAATCCTAAAACAGACATGGTCTAGGGAATAATCTACTGCTAATTAGGCCTGGTCTATACTACAAAGTTAGGTCGATGTAAGTCATCTTGTGTCAACATAGTTGTGCATGTGTCTACATTAAAATTTGTTTCCCACCGATGTAAGCTCTCCATTACGCTGACATAGTAACACCACATCACCAAGCGGCACTGAGCCACGGTCGATGTACTGAGGTTGACTCAGTGTGAGTGCAGGTACTGAGTTACCTATATTGACCATAACAGTCCTCCAGCCGCTGTCCCACAATGCCCAGCACTGACTGCTCTGGTCTTAATTGTTAACTCCACTGTCCAGGGGTCACATAGAGTTGAAACCTCTTCCCCCATGAATTTCTGAAATGCCTTTTCCTGATGGTGCATCTTGGTGAGGACACTGCTAGAGCTCTCCATTGCTGTGCACAACTGCCCAGCTAATCATGCTGGCTACATAATCCAGACACACTCTGGCCTGGAGTAGACAGGAGCTATTGGATCCCCTGGGCCTGTGGGGAGAAAAGGCTGTGCAGGCACAGTTACAAACCAGCTGTAGAAATGCTGACATCTATGAGCAGATTGCACAGGGGATGCAGGAGAAGGGGCATGACAGGGACCAGCAGCGGTGCTGCACGGAAGCGAAGGAACTGCAGCAGGCAGTCCAATAACTGATCTGGTGCCGAGTCGCAGACCTGCCGCTTTTACAAAGAGCTGCATGCTGTACTTGGGAGAGACGCTGCCCCCCCCCCCCCAGCCGTGGATACTTTCAAGGATTCCAAGTCACAGGCCCCTGCCATGAACACTGAGCATGAGGTGGAGAAGGATGGGGGGCATGTGACCAGGGGGTCCAAAGATGCCATGAGCCAGGACCTGTTTGAGACTCCTGCAGTCCACTCAGTCTCAGCAGTCAAGCACAGGTGAGCCTGATGCTGGGGAAGGAACCTCAGATAAGTGTGTAAATTTATTTCCCATTACAGTGATGGCGCCCCCAACTTAATAGCAGGCCACAGCTAGCAACTTTTCATTAATTTACTAGTACTAGAAGAGGTAGTGGTACAACAAATAGGTAGAGTTGTTATCTGCTTTTCAATCCCCTGTAGAGTTAGGCAGGTGCGGGGAGGATGCAGAGCAGTTTGTTTATGTACACAGGGATGTCCCTTGAATCCTCCTGAGAGATCTCAATGAAACTTATATGGAAGTGCTCTGCAATCCTCTGCTGAAGGTTGCTAGGAATGGCAGCTTTATTTCTTCCTCTTACTCTATGATAACTCTTCGGGCCCAGAACCAGCACTCAACCATCTGCAGCTGCTCTGAGAAATTGGTTCTCACTATGTCCCACAGCAATCTGCCCTGCAGGAAATCATGTTTCCCGAGGCTCTTCTTGCGGCTCTGCAAATACTGAGGATCATGCAGCCTGTGCTTGCAACGCTCATGACATTAGTGCAGAGCTGGGCAGGCTCCATGCTTCTGTCAGAGACGGCGGACAGTGAAAAGTCCTGCATAGGTTCATGGGATTTTCAAACTAGGCATGAAAATTATGGGATGGAGATGGCATTTTGGGGGTGGAGAAAATTGCATGATGGAAACTTGACCCCACAGTCCGAGTCACCCCTGTGCTACTTGTTTCTGCCCCACCATGCAATGCCAAAGCTTCCCATTGGACAGTGGTGGCTTGCACACTGAGATACCGGCCCACATCAAAACAAGTGCTCCGAGTGAGCATGTGCACTGCTGACACAAGGAGGCAAGTACGCATGAGCACAAGCGATATACTAACGGTGGCAGCTTTATGTAAAGTCACTTGAGACAAGGAATTACCTTTTTTGGAATGGTCCTTAATGCAAGTTTTATTGAATGTAGATTTTTATTATACAAAACAAGTGCAAAATAAATCAGGGCTTTAAAGTAATAAGAACTACCACTCTGTGAATATCACTGCTTCTAACAGTTTGATAGCATTAATTAGATGGGTGAGAAATAGAACAAAAAAAAGGCTCTGAAGGTCTTGGCATGGCATTACTGCATTTGAAGACCTACTTTGGGATTAGGCCAGGGAAAAATTTCACTCAATTTCCTTCAAAAGAATATCATCCCTAGTCAGGGTTTTCACCAGAATATTTTTTGTTTATGGCAAAAAGTCCTTTGGACCAATTAAAAGAAAAACAAATACTGAAGGACAAGACAGGTGGAGTTTGGAGAAATAATAGACATTTAAAATGAACCTTACACAGATCAGCATGTGCAGAATTCACCCCAAACTGAGCCCTCATGTCAGGGTAAACTAGTGATTAGCCAAGACTCCTGTGTACTGTACCCACCTCTGCTACTGATGTGTTCAGTGACCTTGGGTGTATTATTTAATTCCTCTGTCCCAGTTTCGCCATCTGCAAAATAAGTAAAACACCTACCTCAGGGGGACGTTGTGAGGTTTAATGAGGTCCATTGTGAGCGCTTTGAGGCATGGCACTATAAAAGCAAAGTATGGTCAGAATTATGACCATCTCATACTCTATGAATTGTAATACATACAAATACAGTCGCTTACATGCAGTAAACATCTCTCATTTGTGTCTAATGCACTGAAGGATGTGGGATTAGGACTTCCTTTATCTGAGAATCCAAAATTACCATGTATTTTACTAACATCAGAAACTACTTATTGTATGAGGCATGTGCCTGCTTGTTGTTCGGGGTAATGGGACTTGGCGGCTCTTAGGATATGCTCAGACTGACATATTTTCATCTGAATGTTTCGACAGTTCCCCCCCTCCTTGGCCTGATCCATGATGTCCTCCCCTTGTGTCATTCAAATCCCTTCTTAATATCTACCTCTACCAAAAGCCCAATAGTAAGCTCTCCCCTTCATCATTAAGAAAATGACCAAAAATCTTAAACACAATACATAAAATAAAGACCAAACCAAAGAACAATTCCATGCAAAAGTGGTGGCACTAACAAGCCACATGCTCAGCTTCATTGTCAAATCACACAGCTTTGTTTCATCTCCTCCCTCTGCTCTTAACCCTTCTCCTAGCAAGGCGCTGAGTGCCTTCAACCCCCATTGGCGTTCAGCACGTTGCAGTGGTTATAAAAATTAGCAAATGTGTTTATCATTAATTATTAATTTTTATGACCATTACTGTTGAAACAATATTAGCATCTACATCTCATTTGCTGTATTGCAGAAGATGTACATTTAGAGGAGTTTTGCAAGGCACTTGGTACAGGACTGACTTGCTCGTTTTTCTTGAAGTGCATGCAGCTTAACCAGCAAATGGACTTTTTTATCTCAAGAGAAAAACTTTTCATGAGTGAGTCTTGAAGTTTTGTCTCTTTTTTTAAGAGATGAGATACAAAATTCAGTAGTAATGCATTTGTCACCCTGGGTCAAGCCATTTGGCTGATTACAGCTTCTAGGCTGGTACTGGTATTATAGTGAACTCTATGGACTATTATAAGCTGTTAGTATTCTCTTTCACAGCATATTTCGTGTGGCCAATAATTACTTCTAAACAGGGCCGGCTCCAGGCACCAGCTGACCAAGCAGGTGCTTGGGGCGGCCGCTTGGGAGAGGGGCGGCACGTCCAGCGATTCGGCGGCAATTCGGCGGAGGGTCCCTCACTCCCGCNAACCCTATGGAAAGTGAAGTGTAACAACAGCAATATTCTGTCTTGACCGTGTTTAGATTGTTAAGGATGAAACCTGTCAATTATCTTTCAGGTATGAAAACTTTTCCATTTATATGCCAAATAAAAGGCCAGTTTTTATTTCTTGCATGGATATGCAGTCTAAGGGGAGAAAAACCTAAGTAGGTTTAACAACAGGCTAGAGAAAACATTGTCATTGCTGACATTTTTATATTAAAATATTACTTAAATGCCAGAAAGTTATTCTCATAGAAGGTGAATTTCAAAGCTCCTATCTTCTATTGTGAAGATAGCCTTTATCCAAATCATCCATCAGTTCTTTCTGATTCGTGCGGTCACAGAGGGTGTGTCTGCACAGCCCGGGCCAACAGTCTAGAACAGGGGTAGGCAACCTATGGCACGTGTGCCGAAGGCGGCACGCGAGCTGATTTTCAGTGGCACTCACACTGCCTGGGTCCTGGCCACCGGTCCGGGGGGCTCTGCATTTTAATTTAATTTTAAATGAAGCTTCTTAAACATTTTAAAAACCTTATTTACTTTACGTACAACAATAGTTCAGTTATATATTATAGACTTATAGAAAGAGACCTTCTAAAAACGTCAACATGTATGACTGGCACGCGAAACCTTAAATCAGAGTGAATAAATGAAGACTCGGCACCCCACTTCTGAAAGGTTGCCGACCCCTGGTCTAGAAATAGCTGTGTAGACAGCATCTTGATGCTGCGTCTCGGGCTGGAGCTTTGACTCTGATGCCCATCCACTTCCCTGGGCATCAAAGCCTGAGCCACAACTTCAAGGCGCTGTCTACACAGCTATCTTTGAAGCGCTAGCTGGGACCTGGGAGGCTTGCTGCCATGGGCTGTGTAGACACACTCTGATAAAGCAAACCCTAAGTGATCTCCAAGGCACTTTTGTGCCCTCCAGATCCTGAGCTGCACTCTGGTGTAATCTAGCTCGGGGTGGCCTCTCTAAATTATGACATCGCTATTGCACTGTGTTGCAGACCCACTACTAACACACCCCTCCTGCCACTAGCCCAGGCCCCAGCATATGCCAAGGGGGACTGGGAAGGCAGCTTGTCTCTCATGGTGCCTACACGAGGGGAATGGTCTCTCAGTCATATACTGGGCTTTTAAGGCCCTTTTATACCACTCTGGCCCTTTTATCTGTAGCAAAGGGGTCAGAGCAGGGGTGAGGAACTCACCTCTCATTTTTAACTGACTGTATCTCTGTTTCTCCAGTCTTCTCCTGAGTGGAGACTACTGCCTGGGCTGCAATGACTCTGAGATATGCACTAATGTCCATTAAAGATTTAGAGAAGGTGCCACACTCATTGTGCTTATAATCTAAGACAGACTGGAACTGAGGACTTCACAGACCCACTTTTTCATAAACTCCTTTTCTCATTTAGTCCTTTATTCTTAATACCTCTGCATTCATCAAGAATTTGCATCTAGAAGAATAGCTAGATTTGTTGGCAATGTGGTAAAGATGAATCTGCATGATCATAGAAGCAGGTATAGCAAACACATGGGCTTTAATTGCATCCATAACATTAGACAATCACATAAAAACACCTTTATTGTGAATGGCTATAAACTTTGTTATTAGCTGTTTTCTGATTCAGCACACCATGCCTTTGCACAGACAGAATATCTTATGTTCC
This sequence comes from Platysternon megacephalum, assembly GCA_003942145.1. NCBI lineage: Eukaryota > Metazoa > Chordata > Testudines > Platysternidae > Platysternon > Platysternon megacephalum. The sequence goes on along the minus strand of QXTE01000119.1, from coordinate 844,290 downwards.
GTGACCCAGTCATATTACAAACTCTAGACAGGTGATATAAATTCTTTTCAAAGCTAGTGGTACTAATAACCAAGAAAGCAACCGCTTAAGAACCTGGCAAATGATGCACATTATCTTCATTAGGGACTTAATTGCATAAACCTGCTCAATGGATCAGTATCTCTTTGCTGAACTCTGAAGATTTTAATGATCTCATGCATTGCCTCCTGCTAGAAGCACTCCCTCAGTATGCGGTTATAATGGTGAGGGAACAGCTTGGGCAGGATGTGTGCAGACTGCAGAAGGACTTGGCCAACACACTCCACTACTTTGCTAATACCAGTGCCCATCTTAAAATGATCAGGACGTCTCACTCTGGTCAAGGTCCTTTATCCAAAAGTTGCTCATTTAAAAAAACACCCTAACTATAAATAGGTTTCGATGAAGTGAGCTGTAGCCCACGAAAGCTTATGCTACAATAAATTTGTTAGTCTCTAAGGTGCCACAAGTACTCCTGTTCCTTTTTAACTATAAATAGGCTCTGAAGTTCACACCCAGATTGGTGCTCGGGTAGGTTTTTGCAGGATCAGGCTACTAAACAAAGTTATGTGCATCTTATAGTTCCCATGTTAGCACATAAGATATAGCGTCCCAAGGTCAGCTGTGACTTACACACCTGTTCTTTTTGGATAGACTTACTCTGAATTTTTTGATAATCTCCATTCTCTTTGCAGAACGGATACCTCCCCAAACCCTTCTGTACCTTCCCAGTTTATCATTTACTTAGAAAAATAATTTAATTTTCACATGAAGTACATGGCAAGGCAACATGATGTGCCTCAGTCCTATGGAAATTATGCACAATTGAAAGAACACAGAGGCCATTGTAAGAGATGGCAGGACAGAGCTATTACTTTATTCCATTTTACATAATCACATTAGCCACAATGCTACTTAGCACATTTCATTTCATTTCCCAGCAAACTGTGACTCTATCAATGCTATATTGAAGGAGAAAGAGCTTTTTGTTCCATACAATATTTCTCAATTGCTGCAGCCATTCATGCTGGTTTTGTGCTCACTGGCTTAGCAAGAGTCTTTGCCACAATATCAGAGGTAAAGTATCAAATTCAAACAATTTTCTAAATGGTAGGAATGCCCTGATCTCTTTCATAATTTGGCCATACAGGTAACTTAAAAAAAAGTATCCCCATGACTTTTAGAATATATTGTGTATAATAATATATATTAATATTACTATACTACAATGACAATAATTTATCATAATTATATAATAGTATCAACATTATATTAATATAATATATATTTTTTGAATATATTGCGTAGCCAGGTGTTTTTTAAAGCCCACTGGATAATTCTCTATGGATCAGTACAAGAGATTAAAGAGACAGGGCCAGAATCTCACCTGCACTTTAGGCAGTTGATGGAATAGGTGGCTTTTCACCAGCTTTCAGCCCCAGAATCCTGGCGGTTCAACCCCCAACATAATATAGAACAGCCAGCAGTAATGGCCAGTGAGGGGCCATTATGCTAGTCCAGGGTCGCTGGAGAACATCACGCTTTGCCCACCCCCACCGGCCCCCGACATGCCCTCAGAATCCTCGCTGTGCTGCTGCAAATGGCATACAGCCAGCTCCACTGGCTTTACATACCCTGCGTCAAAAGAATCCCCATCTGATCAGTAGGGATCCAGAGCCCAGTGATGTTATGGGGAGTCTTTTTATTGACGTCCAGGGGCTCTGGATTAGACCTTTGCATGTGTGTGTGTGTGTGTGTGTGTGTATGGGGGGGTGGAGGGGGGTAGGTTTTCCTCAGATTGTTCTGTAGGAATGGGGAGGAACAACTTACCCTTTTCCCTCTGAATGGGCATGAATTCATCAGAGGCCTTGCACAGGTTCTCGATCCCTAAGCTCTCCTCTACAGCCCCCTGGCAATGGGGAGTCCTTAGTGCAGGGGGATGCCACGACTGGCTGCAGGGGCGGGTGGAGAGGGATGATATACCCGCCTCTTCCATTGAGTCTCTCCCCACGTGCTAGTCCCCAGATCTTCAGAGGCTTCCCTTCATGTTCGGGAGCTGGGGTGGGATGGTACCAGGGTGGCTGTTGACCCACTTTCCCGCCACACATTGATCTCAGGGACACAACCGGGCCCTGGATTCTTACAAAGCTGCTCTGTTTATTATCTGATATATTCACTTCCTAATAGATGTCTCTGTGCTGAGGGAGATGCGATATGACATTCCTTGAAAGTTATGGAGCCACATATCTGTATTTCTAAAACAAAACTGTACCAAGGCCAGAATATTGCATCCATTTAATACATATTTATGGTTTATTAGAATTGATTCTGGTTGCCCCATCTCAAAAAAGATATATTGGAATTATAAAAGGTACAGAGAAGTGCAGCAAAAATGATTAGGGGTATGGAACGGCTTCTATATGAGGAGAGATTAAAAAGACTGTGACTGTTTAGCTTAGAAAAGAGACAACTAATTGGGGATATAGTGGAGGTCTATGAAATCATGAATGGTACAGAGAAAGTGACCAGGGAAGAGTTATTTGTCCCTTTATGTAACCCAAGAACTAGGGGTCACCCAAGGAAATCAATGGGTAGCAGGTTTAAAATGCACAAGGAAGCACTTCTTCACACAACACAGTCTACCTGTGGAGCTTGTTGCCAGGAAATGTTGTGAAGGCCAAAAGTATAACTGTGTTCAAAAAAGAATTAGACAAGTTCCTGGAGGATAGGTCCATCAATGGCTATTAGCTAAGGTGATCAGGGACTCAACCCTATACTCTGGATGTCCCTAAATCTCTGATTGCCAGAAGCTGGGACTGGATGACAGAGAATGGATCACTCGATAATTGCTCTGTTCTGTTCATTCCCTCTGAAGCATCTGCATTGGCTATTGTCAGAAGAGAGGACCATTGGTCTGACCCAGTGTGGCTATTCTTATGTTATCTTCTTATTCCATAGTCTTCAACAGCACACGTTCCTATTCCCAGCTGCCTGTGCTGCTGGAGCAATGCAAGGGATTGCAAAACTGATCTTTTGTTTTCAGTTCTTTGTACATAGATTCTCTAGAGTTAAAAAAAATCAATAGCACAACCACAGCAGTCCCCAAGGCTGCCAAATTTAATCACAGAAAATTGCCACCAGATATTAGCAAAGCATATAAGTTGCATTCTGCTTCTTTACCTCTTCTTTCAAATGGTTACCATGGGCTTGATCCAATGCTCATTAAAGTCAATGGAAATTTTCCCTTGACTTCAGTGGGTGTTGAATCAGGCCCTAGGTTTGTCGACTATTCAGAGATGAATCACTCTGCAACAATATATCTCAGGCTTTCAGAAGATTTGTCTGCTCAGTCACGTTCAGACACCCATGAAAGATAATTTGTAACCCCCTATGCAACTTGCCATTTAATAAGGTAGAATGCGCTCCTAGGTAAATAAAATGAAAAAAGGATTTCTCTGTTGCTTCAACAGTTGGAAATGTTGGACTCTAGTAGAATATAATAGCACTTATTAGAGTTGCACACCAGAATTCTGAGTTGCTCATCTAATGATAAATATTTAAGACATGAAAGGATGGCAGATTTTTGCTTTATTTCTAATCTCTTATTTTTCTTAACTGGAAGCCATTATCTCGACTGTACTCGTGTGTGTGCGTGTATGTGTGTGAGAGAGAGACGTGAAACATAATTACTGCCATTTTCCAATTGAATGATTTAATCTCCATGAGAAAATATTTACAAGCCGAGTAAGTTTAGAAAATAACATTCAACTTCATTTTTTAAGGGAACATTCACATGTTCTTGGAAAAGTCATGTGACCCTTCCCTCATGAAGCTGGCAAATAGTAGGCACTATAGCTAAGCTCCTGAGAAGTATGAGCCTAGTTTCGCTGACACTTTCACTATGGCCTGTTGGTTACCCTTAGAGAAATTTGCATGAGACAAATTGATATCACTCCATGAAGGTTTTTAGAAAACCAAGAGAAGACAAAATAGTGCAGCTAACCTTGCCTTAGTAATCCTGAGAACCTTCCTCCACATCTAGTTAATAGCTGCATCTTCTCTCAGAAATTCTGCTGCTCCCTCTGAAACTGGTCACTCTGTGGCTGCCTGAGAGTTTTCCTGTGCTTGCCGAACTTCCTCTCCCTTGTGTAATAACATGCTTCTCTTTCATCCCTCAAGCCTCTAAGGCACAAATGGGATAAGGACCGAAAATGAGGGGCACCAAAAATTATTCATGCAGGGAATGTAGAATGCAGTGGGATTTATTCCTTTAGTATAAATAACTCTCTGTGAGCCTCAGTTTCATGATTACTTATTTTTGATGTTAATAATTTCCAGCAATCAAAGTGATGGGGCAACAAATGTGGGTTGAATGTAGGCAGCATTGGACTAAAATGAGGGACATCCCTCTAAGGGAAGGGCATTTGGGAGATACGCTGCATTCAGATAAGTTTCTCCCTTGCTTAATTCTCATCCCCACAAATGGTTTGGATGTAACTATCATCTCATGACCTCTAGCTCTGTGCCATCCAAGGCAAAGGCAATTCCCTTTCTGGGTTAGTTTAGGTTTAATCCACTTGTGGACATTCATTCTTAATTCATTCTTAGTCTGTGGTGGCTTTTCTGATATGGACACCTGCAAAAGCTGTGAGAGTCGCTCCCTGTCTTATGCATATCACTTTTAACAGCTCCTTTCTACTGGATTTATTGCATGGTGTTGTACTGGGAGAAAGCCTACCTGACATCCTCTGAAGAATCTATTTGGTCCAAGGGCATTCCTGGCAGAATGATAGGGAGGCCTTCCCACTTTTATTATAAACTAGTTTCAAATGAAGCGTGTGTGGCTTTTTGCATATGATCACATAGGAATGTGCATTATCTTCAATACAGACATGAAGGTGCCATTGTACTTAGGAACAGGAGTACTTGTGGCACCTTAGAGACTATCTCTGACCACTGTACTTAGGGACTCTGAACATCAAGTACATCCTCCTTAACATCTCAAGTTAAGTATGGAAGTGGAACCCAAGAACAGAAAGGTTTTATCTTCTATTTCCGCCACTTTGAATCTTTTATGTGACTCTTCCTGGGTCATAAAAACTTAGCTGAATTGTTAAGGAAAAGATCCTTAATCATTTTTCATTTTATTTTTTTATCATCTCCATTCTCTTTTACGTTTTACATTATCTTCTGCTCCCTAATGGGAATGTGTTCCAATTTGCTCAATGAATTGAGAACATTGTCTCTTTGCTCTCCCCAGGATCAAGGTAGATTCATTCAAAGCAGGGATACTCTAATCAGCTTCATTAGTGACAGGCTTGCTTACTTACACACTTTGTAGTTACCTTCTAAATGAGGATTTATAAAACTAACTCTGCCAATGGCTGATTGAATTTCTTGATTGTTATATTATACTCCTGGTAGGCCTGAATTATTTCTTCAGTTTTTAGGTATTTCTTTCACTCTCTTTAAAAGGCCCTTTAAGTTCATTATAATGAAGCCAATTTATAAAAAAAAAATTCTAGTGAAGAAAAATTGCAAACTTAATGGAACACTGAGTATAATGTCTCCATTACCTTTCGGTCTTTAAGTGGTAGGATCCAGTTCTATGAGCAAAATACTGTGAGAACGCTTCTGATCTCACACTGTTTTTACATTGGTGTTATTGCATTAGCTTCACTGGGGTTACTCCTGATTTATGCTGGTGTAAATGAGAACAGAATCAGTTACTATATCCATAGGAGCCTACAGCCCAACCTTCTACACCTAAAAAGTAAATACTTTTTTTTGTTACATTTCAGTGTATTTTTATTATATACAATTAGAGATGGGTCTAATCCAAATCTCCAGACCTAAACACTCCTGTTCTTTAGGGCAGTTTGAAATCCAGATCCAATATGAATTTTGCAAAGAAACCCAACCTTTATGAAAGGGAGGGGCAGGGATAGCTCAGTGGTTTGAGCATTGGCCTGCTAAACCCAGGGTTGTGAGNTTTTATGAAAGGGGGGGCAGGGATAGCTCAGTGGTTTGAGCATTGGCCTGCTAAACCCAGTGTTGTGAGTTCAATCCTTGAGGGGGCCACTTAGGGATCTGGGGCAAAAATCAGTACTTGGTCCTGCTAGTGAAGGCAGGGGGCTGGACTCAATGACCTTTCAGGGTCCCTTCCAGTTCTAGGAGATAGGTATATCTCCATTTATTATTAATGAAAGGCAGAATGAAAAGCTCTCACTTGTACCAGTCTGACACTAGTGTTAAACTCCATTGATTTCAACAGAGATATTCTGATTTACATCAGCACAAGAGAATAATCAGGCCTCACATGGCTATATCTGAGACTTTAAAACTGTCCCCAGGCCATGTGACTAGGCTGAGATCTTTTTCTGCTCCTTATAAATCAAAGGAGATCAGACAATAAGAAGGTTGGAATATGGAATCCCTTTAAAGATATGATATTAACAGCTGTGAATGGTGTTTGACATGTACCAATGTAAATGACTCCTGTCTCAAAATCCCAAATTAGCTATTCATTTTAATTTTCAGTGCACAAAAACAATTGCTATAAAATGCATAAAGTCACAGATTGCTATTTAAGGGAATATGATTTTTAAAGTTTTGTGGCCTATTATAACTAGATAGCAGCTGAAGGGAAAAGCTTTTCATTATGACTATTATTGCATTTTGTTCCTTGATTTTTTTTCAATTTGCTGGTGAATTCATGTCTTCTGCTGGGATCGCCTATTTTATAATTGCTTTTCTGCAGATGACTAATGAAAGGTTATAATTAAGACAAGTGAGATCAAGCATCAGATTGCTAACTGATATTGTCTGGAGGAAGCAGCTGTCTTTTTGCTACTTCTTAAACTCAGTGGGTATCAACAATTGGAAACTCACGTGTTCTTCCAAATGATGGTTTGCCTTATGTGCATTTCAATGCAGCCTCTAAATGAACATTCTCAGAATAATCTCACATCCTGACCTGGCTATTAAATGTGGTTTTAGAGCCCAGGTGACCTACAGCATTAACTCCTGTGGGTATGTGAATGAGCATGTCAGCATGTGTGACATCCATTCTGAGAGCCAAAGCAATTAAGACCATGTCCAAGCACTCTTCTCTTGCTGACTAGCACATAACGACTGGAGGGGTTTCACTGGGATGCCTCATGGAGTAAGGAATTACCCAGTGCGAGAGAGGATGGGAGAATTTGGGCCTTGAAGCTGAAATTCTGATACGTCTGTTACAGCTCATTGTTTTTTATTTGTAATCAATATTTTCCCCTCTTAACCCCCCCCCCCCACTTTCCCTTTCATTTCCCCCTTTTAATTTCTTCTCTCCCCTTTGTTTTAGTGTTTATAAGTTGTTAAATGAAAGCAATCCCTGAAAACGGCTACTATTCTCTTGGCACAAAGATAGGGTGGCTTCCCTGAGGCGGGTGAAGACATTGGGGTGAAATCCTGGCCTCGCTGAAGACACTGGGAGTTTTCCCATTGCCAGGTTCCAAGGATTTACTGTCTAGTAGGAACTACAGTCTTGGGCAGTGGCAACTGTAGGCGCTTTTTAAAAATATACATGGCGAGTGCTTGATGAGTATCCAGAGGCATGTGCGGTAACTGCATGATGTGAAATGAGCAAAGGAAGTTTCATTTCTCCTCTAAGCAGCAGCATTAGCCCTGAGCAGCCTTTGTGCTTGATGAAAGTCTCATTAAAGTCCATGGACTGACTCCCGTTGATTTCAATGGGAGTTGGATGAACTCTGTTCCTGACCCCCACTGGGTCTGCACAAGCGGGAAGCAGAGCCTCCTTCTACCCTTCCTGCTTTGTGCATCCACACAGCGATGGGTACAGTTGAGATCTTAATGTGCAAGGCTTATTTTGTTTCTTTATGTGCTCAGGCAAGGATATTCTTCTGGCAAAGCTGTAGATAACATTGGAAGGAATCAAATGTATGCTGATTTCAGTGATACAAGAATGGCTTCCTTCTAAAAGTAGTCAAGTGATGATAGAATGTGGCCCAGACTACTTTGGCAGATGATGGACATGTAGGAGCTGGTTTTCTGAAACTCCCAGTGCACGGTAAAGTTCTTACAGTAGGTTCTGCTATAGTTTTGAATGCTTTGCTTTCCTCTCAGTCAGTTTGTTCTGGTTTGGATGCGTCTCTAAATTTGATCATGTACATCTGAACTTATTTTTCTTTTGGCGCCTCATTCACTCTGCACTGACTTGGAGTCATTGGTTCAGAGTTAATGCTGTTTCTTGTTTGGTTTCTTTATTCTCTCTTCTGCCTCTCCCTCCCCCTATACTAATTATAAACCGCAAAGTTAATCCATACTGAAGATTTGTTCTTGGCATATTTTGATACATTGTAGTCATTTATCTCTATTATGTACCTTGCATGCTTTCTTTGCCTTTAAATGTTGTTGTTCCTTGACTTGCAGATATAAGACTAAGACAGGAAATGTGGATCCAGAACCAGATCCAAATCCAGACCTCCCCAAGTTCAGTTCCAGTTTGCTGCATCAGAGGGTGACAGGGATGGATTTCAGCCATGGTTTTTGGATCTGTATCCAAACCTCTCTTAAATCTGAAGGGATTTGGTTCCAGTGTTTCTGTCTGAATTCAGCTCTAATGACTAGCAAAATTAAGAAAAAAAAATGTCTGGCACTGAGATGCCCATATTGTATAACTGAACAGTATTAGGAATAAGTCGTATGGACACCTGTATGTACCAATCAATACTTTGAAAACCATTCATCCGGATTTGTTTAAGATTAGCCATTTTTAAAGGCACCTCCGCACTGGGACTTGACTTGTAAACATTGTTATTGTTCTTCTTCTCAAACTAAAGAAGCCGCAATGGCAAATTAGAGGCAATTTAAAAAAAAAGTGTAATAATGGTCACCTTACCATACAGTAGTGGGTGACCTATAAGAATTTGTTCATAGGCCAAATAATAAGCGCTATGGAGCATCTGAAAACAGAGCCTGTGGTGGAGAAGTTATAGTGACCTAATAGTTGATGCAGTGCAGAAAAAAGTAATGAATACATATGAAGCATGACAACTGTGATTCATAATCATTTGCCTGGTTGTCTGGGAATTTCTTTCTACCTTCAGGCCCTGTTTCTACAAACACTGATGCGTATGCCTAACTCTTCATATATAAGTAGTCCCAATAATGCCAACAGGACTACCCATGTTCTTAAAGTTAAGCACATGTGTAAGTTTTGCAAGATCTGGGCCTAAACACTCTTGTGTTCTTCTGAACTATATGGCAAGGAATACTGTAGGAGCAAGAAAAGTAGCAAAAATAGGCTCTAGTCTGATGTCTTGTTGCTACAGACCATTTGCAGAACTGTATCATGCCTGAATACCAATAACTGGTAGTAGGGCAGCCTCCACTGTGACTTGTCCCATCCATATCTAGTCTTTGTCATCAACTCACAGTGACAGCCATTAGGAAGTGTAATTATGGTCTGAAAACCATAAGTGGAAATGATTCAGTTTCACAGCACTTAACATGCACTGCCTTTAATTGCTGTTTTATATGGAATGCCCTTTGTTGCATTAGTGTTCATTTGAAAACAGAACTGGGCAGCACCATTGTTTACATTCCAGCAGATCTTTGATTCTCTCTGTCACACCTGCCACAGGAATTACTCTTAACAGCTGTTAGTGAGATATGCCCTGCTTTTCAGGGGCTGACAGAACAAGGAGTAATTGACAGAACAAGGAGTAATGGTCTCAAGTTGCAGTGTGGGAGGTTTAGATTGGATATTAGGAAAAACTTTTTCACTAGGAGGGTGGTGAAGCACTGGAATGGGTTACCTAGGGAGGTGGTGGAATCTCCTTCCTTAGAGGTTTTTAAGGTCAGGCTTGACAAAGCCCTGGCTGGGATGATTTAGTTGGGATTAGGTCCTGCTTTGAGCAGGGGGGTGGACTAGATGACCTCCTGAGGTCCCTTCCAACCCTGATATTCTATGATTCTATGATTGCTAATTACAATGGAAATTTGGAGGTGACGGTTAAGACCTCTGACATCCGTCTTCCTACCTTCCCTGAAATATGCTGAATAGAACAGGGGAATGAGGGAGAGTTGCTGTGTTATTCCTAGAAGACCTGCTACTATAGGACACTGCTTCCTAGATGGACATCATAGAGTCAGCTGATTGATGTCTCTGTGGGCTGCAAAGTCTTTCCCCAAATGCATGGCTCCGGGTGCATTGCTTCCTGCACGGGTGACAAAATCCATGGTGGTTCCTATGCTATTTGGAAGAGTCATTGGTTTGAAAAATACCTGCACTGGGGGGAAAGGCATAATGGATTTTATCTACTGGAGCTTTTGGGCTGAGTGGACAACACCATGAATCCTGGCGGCAGAAAACCTCAATGCTGCCTGTTCTCATGCAGCTAGGCCAGCTTATCCCATATCCACTTTGTACAGAACTAGTCCTTCTTACTAGGTTTCTGTACTTCTGGATATTAAACAAACACCACCCATTAACACACAACACTGGACGCATATCTGAGGAGCTTGAAGCATTTTACAAATATTAAGCCTCACAACCGTCCCCTGAGGCAAATGTTATTATCCCAGTTTTACAGATGGGGAAAAAGATTAAATGACTTCCCTAAAGTCTCACAGAACACCAGTGTCAAAGCCAGGGACACAAGCCAGAGCTCTCTACTCCCACCTTAATTCTTCTATCTTCTCTTCTCTTCCTCTGCTAGGAACATGGTCTCTCTATAGGCTCCAAAGCCTCAGTAAGCAGTCATCTTGCATGTTCTATCCCATTGGATGGTGGATTATGGACAGGCATTAATCTGAATCAGACAGATTAAACCAGAGACTAGCACTGAAATAACAATAGTTTAATATTCATAGAATGATTCATATATAGAGAAGATGCTTCAGGAAAATAAAAGACTTGAATAGAAATGCTTTCTACTGGATTCAGCCTAATAGACAAATCTAAAGGCATGTCATTGTCAATAGAAACGTTCTGTCATCCCACTGCATTTCTTCCTAGAATGTCACATGCCTCCTCTGTTATCTAAATACTGTATCTGTATGTTAATGCTGCAGCTTCCACCATCCCTAGACTGTAGTCATCTCAGGGATCCAAGGATGTAATAATCAGACCTCAGGTTTTTCAAGCACACAGCACAAAACTGCACTAGTGACACTTGCGCTCCTATCCCCTCTATAAGTCACAGTTGTTCATTTATCCCATGAAACCATCTGTCCATTAACAGTCATTTATAAAGGGTCTGAACAGGATTGCCCATAGGGTTCATGGGCCAGATCCTAAACTGGTGTAACTCAGTTTATATCCATTGTTTTCAGTGCACATGATTTCCATCATTTGAGGACTAGGCCTAATGTTTCTAAATGGATCTTACTGAGGAGCGAGACTGATGAGTTACAAGCTCATACAGTCTCCAGCATCCCTGCCTCGGTATAAATCTTCTGAAAGCAATTCATATAAGCAGCGCTGTGTGCCTCACCCAATGTTCCCACGCAGCGTCTCCGCATGGCATGCTTTACCAAGGTCGAATGAATGCAGCCAGACACAAACAATGGCAGTAAATCTGTGACAAGAGTGTGTGGGTGGGAGGGGAGCAGTAGGGAGGGATGCTTCCGATCCAAGGGATCAGAAATAAACACGAGCAGGAGGCTGCTTACAGACCTGGCACACTGGCCCTGAGAGCAGTAACAGTTGTTAAGCTCACATAAAACGACTGCATTTGGCAGGAGACTTACACCAAGCTATCGAACCCAAACATAGTTAATTGTTGCCTTAATTAAGAAAGATGAGTGCCTCTCATCAAGATTTTTGGGCAGTTAATGTCAATTAGGTTTATTTTCTAGCCTGATTTTCATCTGCATTTACTCTCCCATCGTGGCTGTGCACTAAGGCAGGAGGAGGCAGCAAATGTTGCCTGTTAAAGAGACGCTCCAAGCTAATAAATAGCAAACAAATGTGTTAGAGGAGTTGGAAATCACTTGGCAATCTCTAAATGACACTCATTGTCATGGGGGTTAGCACAGCCTGCCTTCGGAAGAACGTCAAGCTTTAGAGTAACCTACAACCTGATTCAAAACCCATTAAAGTCAATGAGAATCTTTCTATTGACTTCAGTGGGTTTTGGATCAGGCTCCTACAGAAGAAATCTGCAGAGCTGGTGATGTCAGTGGTCAGATGTCCTTATTCATTCTTACATACCCTTTAGTGAGCAGTCACGGAATAACATCTGCTGAGCCATAGGAGGGAGACACAGAGAACAGCTTCCAAGAGGCATCAAGGCAGACATCCTATTGGCTCATCCAGAGAGTCACAGATGTGGCATTAAGCAAGAAGCACCGCAGCTAATCCAGACAATGGACAGGTGGGTCTGTAAATTGGTGGAAGGCATCTTTTTGTCTGGCCCTCCAGCTGGCATAAAGTCTCTAGGCTGCAGGGCAGGGCCCATTCGACCCACCTTGTCGAGTTGCTGCCTGATTTCTGGAGAGGAATGATTACTGACCAGACTGCTGGGGAGCATGTGTTTGTGTGGTGAAGGTCACATGTTCTGTAAATTCAATCCTGTCCATACTATGTTTCGAAGGCACAGCCCCACAAACCCTCCTTCCAGATTAGATGGAATAAAGTGCTTTTAATAGTGTCTTCACTGGCGGGGAGATTGCTTAGACACTCAAGGTCTTTTCTATCTCTGAAGTCTATGAAAAGCAAATTTCATTATATTGCTGCATCCTGCTAGATGGTTTGTGATTAGCTGGGAAGCCCCAAAGGCCTCTATTTGGGCAGTCTTAGATCAACAGTTTCTTTTTTTTTTTCTTTTCCAATTCCAGAAGTAATATGTCACCTTCAAAGCTGGTACTTCCCACCACTGTAAATGCCGGAGTTGAACTCGCTTGCTTATCCCCAAGTCTGGATTTGTTCTAGAGGACAGATACGTAGTAGTGGAGTATTATTATCAGTGATACTGACATGTAAGCTGTGGGAAATAAAAAATAAGAAGATCTTTAATATCACAAAAGAAGAAAATCTCTCAAAACAGACACCACTAATCACCATCAAAGTTCCAAAGACTGGAGCAACCCCTGTCTGCTTTTGCAGTTGGTTTATACTGAGTTACATATTCAAGTGAGCTCTTGAATCACTATATAGAGCACAGGGAAGCAGAATATATTTTCAAAACTGAATTAAACAGACTAATAATGTCTGGCAAGATGCTTTGGATGGAGTGGGGAGGTTCGGTGTAGCATGTGACCATCTTTAGGAAATACTGCAAAACTTTCCTCTTCAGAAAAGTTTTCCCTCCGAAAGAATGACAATCACCATGCTGGCACACCCTTCTACCAATAAACTCCTACAAACCAACCCCAAAAGGAGGAGATTAATCAAAACCAAAAAACCCTATCCACCCCTGAAAAGGAAGACGTGTCAGAGACTCCATGAAGTACACGAAGGGCTTGGCTATTGCTAATGATTTTATGTGGAAGGTGCTCAGATACTCAGGGCCGGCCCACAACATTTTGGCCCCTGAGGCGGGGAGCTCAAATGATGCCCCCTCGCTTGGGCCAAAACTTTGAAAGGTCTCAATTCTGCCTTCCTCCAGCACAGCACCCCACCATCTCTGTGCATCTAGAGCAGACAGAATACATATGCACCAGCAACAGACAATTTTCTACACTCTGGGTCCTAGTGGCACCCCCACAAAGTCTGGGACCTGAGGCGGCCGACTCAGTTCGCCTCATGGTAAGGCCAGCCCTGCAGATACTATGGGGATGTGTGGCAGTATAAAACTCTAAGTGTATGTCTACACTACCCACCGGATCGGCGAGCAACGATCGAGCCAGTGGGGATCGATTTATCGCGTCTAGTCTAGACGCGATAAATCAACCCCCGAGCCCTCTCCCGTCGACTCCTGTACTCCAGCGCCGCGAGAAGCGCAGGCAGAGTGGATGGGGGAGCGGCAGCAGTCAACTCACCGCAGTGAAGACACCGCGGTGAGTCGATCTAAGTACGTCGACTTCAGCTACGTTATTCACGTAGCTGAAGTTGCGTAACTTAGATTGATCCCTCCCCCGCCCCCTCCCAGTGTAGACCAGGGCTAAGATAAGGTAAGATGATAAGGGTGTGCAAGGCTTAGTTCCCAGTTCCTTTGGGAACAAGCAGTTACATTTACCCTCAGCCATTCAGGGGATAATCTCATGCCAGCATTTCCTCTCTTCCCACCTGCCTCCCATTGTGGACATATAAATCCAGTATTGCCAACTCCAGGAGTTCAAAACAAATGAGTCAGCATCCCAGAATCATGAGATTGACTATTTATTTTAAATCTCGCGATTTTTAAACCAATCTGGGGGTCCTTTTCTTTGCCTTCTGGATTTTGAACTTTTAGGTTACACTCAAATCATATTTGCAAGCTTTTCTCTGCAACTCACAAGGGCTAGGAATTTACTTAAAAAATAATGAAAGCGAAGATTCTCATGTCATCCCCTGACTCTGGGAACTGAGGCTGGAGGACAAAACACCAAAAGACTCGCAATAAAAATTGCCAGATCTGGCAACACTGAAATCCATATTGAAGCTCCTAAATAGAAGTGGGCTGATTTTCCAAGGCATTGTGCACCCAGAGCTCCAGTTGCATTCAGTGGGAACTGTGGGTGATCAGCACCTATGATAACCAGCCCAATGAGTTAGGTGCCGGACTTCAGACACATTGTTGGGACTGATTTTCAGAGGGCCATACCACCTGCAGTACCCATTGATTTCAGCACCTCTAAGGGTATGTCTACATTGCAAAAAAAGACCCATGGCATGGCCGCAGCTCGTCTGGATCAGCAGACTTAGGCTTGAGGGGCTATAAAATTGCAGTGTAGACATTTGGGCTGGAGCCTGGGCTTTGAGATCCCGCATGGGGGTTGGGATTCAGAGTGCAACCCGAGCCTGAGCATCTACGCTGCTATTTTTAGCCCCACAGTCCGAGGCCCATGAGCCCAAGTCAGCTGATCCAGGCTCTGAAACTCAGTGCCGCAGGTTTGTTTTAATCATAGTGCAGACATATGCTAAGAAGCAGATTCCCAAGATTTGAAGCAGTGGCCTAAGCTCTCAAGACAACATCATATTTGCATAACACTGAAGCCCCATGACTTTGTTGGTGATATGCATAAGGATATTGCTAATCCAGGATATTTCATGCAAGAACATTGCAGGCTGTGAGTTCATAATGTGAGCTAATTTCATTGGGTGTTTTGCACCCTTCTCCCCCTCCATCTCGCTCCCAACCTCCCACTCAGTTGTCAGGAGGTTTAGTTCATGCAGAGAGATTAGTTTTAGTACAGGCACTTTAATCTGTTGAAATAAAAATTTCATAAAGGATTTTGTACCAGGTATAGTTTGATGATATTTGCAGATAGCTGAGCCAAGCCTCCCTGTTTATGTGTGGAATATGCCCACAGTTTTTTGCATCTGCAGAATGAATTGTGGGTGCAAATATGAATAGTAGGACCTCTGACCATAAGCCTTTGTGCCTTTAGTCAGAGGCTCAGCAGTTGGATTGTGGATGCAAATATACAGGTACAAATTTTGTGGGTGTAAATTTGGCTGGCAAACAGGCTCAGCCTGTCTGGTGACATAACCCTTGATCTCTCTCTGTGCATTGGGAATATGCCTCCCTCTTTATCTTCACGGGAAGCAGGATCAGGCATCTCTCTTTTTTTTGGCATAGTGATTTAGACTGATTTGCAGCCCCAAGTGTTAGCCAGCCCCCTGTTTGCCAGAAACACTGAGACAGTCTATGACATATATGGTTCCCAGCCTCCTTTGTCAATACCCCTCCCAGGACTTGCTACTCTCCTGCTTTGAAACTACAGTAAAAATAAATTAAAATCAACCTTTTCCTGGGGAGACAAAGATTCTATTTTAGCTCAGTGTCTGATCCCTACACTTGGGGTAGAGTCCATAACATCCCTCGGTGCCTCGCATCACTCATGCCAGTATTCCTTCCAGTTATTCATTGTGCATTTCTACTTTGCCTGTTTCTGTCATGCTGTCACTGATCTTTGCAATGAATTGTATGTAGTGCTAAAAATTCCCTTTTTGCAGCATGCCGCTTTTGTCCAACTCTACAAAACACCCTAATGTTTCTTCCTTCTCTTTTGCCATTAACAATTGTGTTTCATGACAAGAGCTTTTGTATGTGTATTCAGCATGCAGAATTATGCTGTTATTTTAAATAACCATCTGCTTTCTCCACTGTCTGCTAGCTCGTCCTTAATATTTTTGTAGATGTTTATTTTGATTGGGTTTGTCATACGCTGTTAGAAGGAAAGCTCGGTTCTCTTCACTCTTCAGACATGTGGCTGCCATGTCAATAGAGCAAACTGGTTCTCAACTGAAAGCTGTTATTTTTCCAACTCTTTTTTTCCTCCTCAGAATAAATTTTATGTAAGGAAGTGTTGTGTAAGTCTTAGAACAGCAGACAGCATATCAGGACTCCTGGGCTCTTTCTGATTCTGCCACTAACTCACTGTGTCATGTTAGCAAGGCTCTTAGACTCAGATTTCCAAGTGTCCAGATTCTTATAGTTAGTAATATTAGTTAAATGTTGCCACTGAAGTCAAAGGGATTAATCCAGATTCACACCAGTGAATCTAACCCTGTGTGAACAGTTATTCAGCCCCCACAGCCCTTATGTAGCCCTGAGGATCCACATGAGCTAATGAAAATCTGATGTGTTACTACTGTAGGACACCTTTGTTTTAAATCAAATTGTTACCTTCTAATACACTGGTATACATAGGCACAGAAATGAAGAAATTAGCTCATAGTTGCATGCCTAATTGGCATGTACACTATAAAAAGGCATACACAACTATCATGTTAGAAGTGTGACTGGCCTCTTGGGCACAAGATTATGTAACTGTGCATGCAAATTACTTGCAACCAATGTGGGCACAGTGTGGAAATCAGGGCCATTATAATACGTGCCTTTTGGGGGAACAGAAATGTGTATTAAGAAGCTAACACTCATTTTGCAAAAGCACCTTGGACTGGTCTGGGCTGAATAAATAACTATAATTAGGCCCCCTGTGGCAAACATTTTTGATGCAAGGAAATATAACAGCTCTCCCGTGGAGTACTTTGCTTACAGCATGATCCTTGCATATCTGTAGGGAGCAGAACCAAAAGGTGGCAGTATTAGGACTTGTCCTGCACGGCATCTCTACAGTACTGAATTCCTGTAGATTCTTTGGGCCTGTTTCTGATATCATCTATACTGCTGTAAGGCTGAAGTACTTCACTGAAGCCAGTGGAGTTATACTGGTGTAAAACCAAGTGAGTGAGATCAGAATCAGGCCCTTTGTGATACATTGCAGTCACCCTAGTGAGTCTTGGCTAGAGCTGTCACGCCAGCTGTAATGATTAATTCAGATCTCATTCACCAGTGTAAACTGTTAGCAATGCTACTGGAGTCAATGCAGTTACACCATTGAAAAGCTGATATAGCTGAGAGGAGAATCAGGCCTCTTGAGTCTGTACAGGATCCTGGTTGTTTAGCTGTGATTTTTAGTTTCCATGTAAGGAAAAACAAAAAATCCTTCCGTAAGCTTTAAAATACGCTTTGCTGCTGTTAATGCCACTAGTTGCTCTTCCACATGTCCACGGGGTCTGATTTTCCTCTCACTTACACTGGTGTAAGTTAGAAGTAACTCCGCTAAAGTCAATGGCATTACGCCGTGTAAAACTGTATGACAATGCCCACTAGTCTTAGGTCTTTAAGTAAACTTTTTGGAACACTCTCAAAGCGATAGCCTTCAAAGTTGGAAAGTGGGGGTCAGGATAGCTCCAGAATACGAGAGATGAATCTGTATAATATATACCCAGCACTCTGCTCAGCCTTCACTTCATTCGATATTGGCTTAATCCAAAAGCATCCACCTGTCATTTTGTCCACTCCTTTAGCCACATTTTCATGATACAGGTTTGAGCACTGCCGTGCTGTGGTAAGACCCTGGCTAGGTGTGTATGTACACCTCTCCACTACAAATATTGGCCTATGGAAAATAAAAGCTCCACCACTAGTGACAACTAAATAAGTTAATGACCATGTTGTCTGCACAGTAAAGCCATGGATTCAATACAAGGTGTATATGTGTGTCTATACAACGATCCTTCCTCTGGACCTGTGTTGAATGTCCCTGGGTACTCATGGGGTTCATTGGATTTATGTGGTGAATGAACACCGTAGAGGACTAGGAAGTACATCATCTCTTACAGCCCAGCCATACTAAATACTCAGAAGAGGCTCATCTGTCTGAGGCAAGTTAAATCTACATAAATCATGTTGACATGTAGCTGCTCACTTGAAAGATGAAATCACTAGTCCACAAAGTAGGAACAAGTGGGGGAAAAGTTCCCGGAACGCTTTATCAGAAGTGGCTGTGATCGACAGCTAATTACAAGTGGTTCCAAATAACTCTTGTGCCATCAGAAAAGTACCGACTTTCCAAAATCTTTCACTGATTTTGTTTTTTAAATACGAGAGGCTGGCAAGCGAAATCTCTGTTTGGTTGTTTGTGGGGTGGGGCAGGAAATGGAAAGACTAAGGCCTTGTCTACACTACAAATGATTTGCCAGGATAACCGTACCTCCTAGTATAGACATAGCGTACACCAGCAGAAGGCATTTTTCTGTCAGAATAGTAGCACCACCTCCTTGAATGACATCAGCTTTGCCAACAGAAGCATTCTTCTGTTGACATAGCTGCACCTACACTGGGATTTTTGCCGCCATAGATATGCTGGTTGGGGATGTGTTTTTTTCACACCCCTGATTGACTCAGCTATGCTGACAAATCTTTGTGGTGTACACCCGGCATAATTATAACTCCTCACTCCATCCAAAACAACCTGTAGCCTTACCCTTTGGGTGGAAGGCCGTGGCGTTTGGCTCAGCAGCCAAATGATGTTAGTGATAGCCTTGATTAGAGGCATCCGTTACGGCCCAGTAATGCCAGACACTGTACACACATGTGGTAAAAGGCAGTCCCTGTCCCAAAGAGCTTACTCTGAATATATAACGAGAAAAACACAGCGTGACTAAAATAAGTGTAGGGTAGGACAAGATAAACAGTGCAGCAATCCTAATAAGCTACATGTTTGGGGTTCTCAAAGGAGTCTAAGGGAGTTAGAAACCCATCTCTCATTCACTTTCAATGGGATTTAGGTGTCTAACTCCTTGTGGCTTTGTTTGAACATCCAAGCAAATAGGCATAAGTGCCCACAGACCAACTGACTAGCCATGGCCAAGTGATTTGTAGCATCGTGAGTTTAAGGAGGGATTTGGAGGATGGTAACACAGTGGCTTTTTATGGTGAGCTCCTCCCAGGAACAGTGGAGTCCAGGAGACAGACAGATGCTGTCTTTCGGTTTCTGGCTAGCTTCGTAGCTTTGGTCGACACAAGAGAGAGCTGAGGGAGGCAGGGATGGCACAGACTTCATGCAGATGAGCATTTCCACCCTCTTACAGGCTTTCCAATGGCAGTATACTGGCCCGCTCCACGTTTTTACAGGCTGTTTGTAAAATCTGAAATGTAATATTCCCTGCTGTGGAAGTATCTAATTTCCAGGCAGCTGCCGACATGATGCTGGAAAAGTGCCAGTCCTTTTAATTTGGATCTTGTTAGCTAGGATCGTTCTGTCTGATCAAGAGCAATATAGAAATTCCCTTCCTCCTGAACTAGATAAGTTCATGGAGAATAGGTCCATCAATGGCTATTAGCCAGGATGGGCAGGGATGGTGTCCCTAGCCTCTGTTTGCCAGAAGCTGGGAATGGGCGACGGGGGATGGATCCCTTGATGATTACCTGTTCTGTTCACTCCCTCTGGGGCACTCGGCATTGGCGGAAGACAGGATACTGGGCTAGATGGACCTTTGGTCTGACCCAGTATGGCCGTTCTTATGTTCTTATGTTTTTTATGTTCTCCCCCTTCTCCAGTGGCTTCTGGAGGCTAAGTTGAGCTATCTCCCCATTGTCCTCACGCCACAGCTCTAACTACAAACTTTCTATCTCAGTTAGCATCTTTTCAGGTCCAAGAGGGCTGGGTAGAACCATCCCCAGAGCCTCTCAGTACCACTCCTGAGTCAGAGAGGCGGCTGTTAAGTGAGGTGAATTAAACCCTCACTTCTGGGGTTGATCACATGTCCCTGCAGCCCTCCCGGCACCTATTGGCCAAGACAGGAAGATGCTAGTACTGTCAATCACAGCTAGGCCACCTGAATGGCAATGCAGAAAATTCTCACTGGACCAATTACAGGTGAGTATATACCAAACTGCAAGTACTGCGGGAATGCTATCTAGTTCACGGGCTCTCATCCTTTTCCATATCAGGGCACTTCCCTGCCATCTGAGACTCCCCTCCTGTCTAGCTGAGATCCCCCTCCCATTTAGAAATATATTAAGGGCAGGGTGCAGAACCCATGACCTAATAATCTAAGGCAAGACAAGAAAGATTTTAAGGGTGACCACTATACTAACTAGTGTATGATATTTTAGATCACAGCAGAAATTAACATATAATTCAGACCAAAAGAAAAGCCAATGGAAGTGAGATTAAAAGAATGAGAATCAGTGCACACCACCCTTGTCTTACTCAGAATGGGTTTAACCAGGAAATCCATTTAATTGGGAAACTTTACAAATCATACTTT
This sequence comes from Platysternon megacephalum, assembly GCA_003942145.1. NCBI lineage: Eukaryota > Metazoa > Chordata > Testudines > Platysternidae > Platysternon > Platysternon megacephalum. The sequence goes on along the minus strand of QXTE01000119.1, from coordinate 823,556 downwards.
CCAAGCACTGCTGCTCAATTCTGTGTCTGTCTACATATCTGTCTCTCTGCTATCAGTGTATTTATAATTCCCAATCAGTGTACTGATGCTCTGGCCACATTGACTTTACTTTGACCATGTCCCTTTACTTGGAGCAGCTAGAAAGGGATGGCCTTACGATCTGTGTTACGGGACGCTGACACCACTGGAGGATTCCCCTGTGTAGAGGATAAGACAGCTTTTGAGGTGCTTTGCTCTGTTTGGAGTAGCACAAGGCAGTCAAGCTCCACCAGAGGATTTGACCCATTGCTTCTCACTAGCAGCTTCATTTTAGAGTCCCCCTCCTCCCCCCGCTTTTGTTGTGCTGGGATAAGATTTTAAATAGTGGGCACATGCAGTTCAGCCAGAGTATTCCACTTCCTCTAACAGCTTGATACATTTATCTGCTGCTGTCGTTTATGATCACATCACTTTAGCATTTAATCCTACACTGGTGTTTGACTTGATAGAAAAGGAAGATGTTTAAATGGATTCCGTTTACAAGCCTGGCTGGAATCTGCACTGGCTTCCCCCCGTGCTTTAGTGGGCTTACATAGGTTGTAAGTCAGCACAGAGTTTGGCCTGGGGTTTCTGAAGAAAGGGGTTAGCATCAGTCATGTTCCTTTCTGCTTTCTGGCGAAAATGAGAAAAAAAACAACCGGGAACTTCAGCAAGAAATGATAATTTAAATGCCAACAGAATAGACATCTTCAGAACAAGCCCTTTCTTATGAACTATATCTACAGTGGTTGCCCTGGATAAATAGTTAAGGTTATTTCAATATTTGTAAGTTTCCTTCTGCTTCCCTTACTACAGAGAACACTTAGCAAACACTGCAAATACTGGGGTAATATTATTTCATTACCTAAGGCAACTGGCAAGTTTTTAAGGCTGATCAATTTATAATAAGCATGTATAGGGGCATCAGAAACCTGTGACAGTGTGAATCATTAGAGCTATTCTTTTGTCAGCAGCTAGTGCATTTATAGTATGATTGCCTTTTTGTAAAGAAAACAGCAAAAGTCATTTTGTTACTTTACCAGATTGTGGAACTGGACTCCATTTAATTCTGACAAATGAAAATATATTGCTTCACATGCATTTTAGGCTCAATCCTGCAATGTACTGAGCAAAGCCTAGCGGCACTGAGTGCCTTCAGATGCACGCCTCGGAATCTTCCGATGCTCCGCACCTCCGGGAGTGGCTCAGGTCTATGCAGGATCGAGCCCTTTGTGATAAAAGATGGAGAAAATAACTAAACACAACAGTAAAAATGTGTAACCAAAGCATGTGGAAATGGACATCTCACCCTTAACATTTGTGCTAATAGTTTATTCTAATAGACCCAAAGAGTAGTTTTTCATTATCATTTAGGCAAGCTGCTATGCAATAATAATTTAATAGATTGGTTAGTGTGTATGGGGACCAGTGCTTTCTAATGGATGCATTCAGAACTGCTCACCAGTTTGTTATAGGTTCTGTACTGCTGACAGCTAAGGAAGACCAGATAGTATGATGACAGGGCCCATGTAAGAACATAGGTATATTGATTGATTTTCCTTTAGCTCTGGCAGTATGGGTTTGATTTTGGAGTAAGAGGATCTGGCTTTTACATTTCTGTTGATGTGAAATTCAAAGCTGCCCTGGTGTGGTATATACTGCCGTGACAAAGTGTCCGTAGCTCTGTTACAATATATTCTACACAGTAAGTAGCAACTGGTATACTCTAAAAGTGCGTTTTGTGTCAAGGAATTCTATTACATGTGTAAAGAGCAAACTTCTCATCTTATTTGTCTGGTGCTCTTAAGGGGTACACTCTAAAAAAATCCATTACAGAGCCTGCCCCACACACTTGAAATTCAAATCTGAATAGCAGAATTATACTTGAGTGTTTTGGGCTATTGCTTTTGATTACAGCATGAGTGTTTGGGGTTTTTTATTGGTTTGTTTGTTTTTAGCAGAATGCTGACCGAGCTTCACTGGGAAGCTGTCATTCACCATTGTGAAATGATGTCCTAATCCATCATGACATCAGAACTGCTCGTGCATTTTCACTGAAGGGATAAAAAAGAGTCTTGAAATTGTAAAGAGGCCTAAGGCCTTCCAGTGAGGAAATGTGGCATCCGAGAAATAGTCTGGCTTCCTAGTCCTGTCAAATGAAGTTTCAGTATGTTTCTTTTATTCTCTGGGTTACACGTTTGCACTCACCAAAAGCTACATCTGTTATTTTTGATTATCTAGAAGAAAATAAAAAAAAAAAATCACTGAACAGGAACTAACATATAACAGCTGAATTTCAAGCTAGAAGGACTAAAGCCTTTAGTACAAGACTGGAAAAAAAAAGCTTTGGGCTCAATTGTGGCATTAAACCACAGCCCTGGTCTAGGACTGGTGCAGAACTGCACTACCTAGATTCATAGAGTTTAAAGTCAGCAGGTACCATTAGATCATCTAGTCGGACCACCTGTATACCACAGGTCATTAATTTTCACCCCATGACCCATGGACTTAGCCCAGTAACTTGTGTTTGAGTAAAGCATATCTTCCAGAAAGGCATCCTGTCTTGCTCTGAAGACATTAAGAGATGGAGAATCCACCACTTCCCTTGGTAGTTTGTTCTAATGGTTTAATCACCCTCACTTTTAAATATGGGTGCCTTGTCTTTAATTTGGATTTGTTGGGCTTCCGCTTCCAGCCATTGGTTCTTGTTATGCCTCTGGCGGGCAGTGTGCCTTGGGAACATACAATCTGTCTTGTAGAGGCCAGGGCACAGGATGGCTGAGCCATCCCCAAAGAACATTCCACTTTGCACCTGGTCAGAAACATGGATCTGACCCACTGTAAATGTTTTCTGACTCAGACTTCCCCATCCCTCCATACTTAATTGCACTGAGGTATCTGCGTGCCTCACAAAATCATTAGTGTATTTATCCTCACAACACTTCTGTGAGGCAGGGCAGGGCTGTTATCCCCATTGTACAGATGGGAAACTGAGGCACAGAGTGGCTTAAGTGAGTTGTCCAAGATCTCAGAAGCAAGAGCAGGAACTGATCCTAGATCTACCGGCTCTACCTCCTGACAGGTGGAGATGGGAGATGACCATAACATTTTAGCCACGAATCACTGGAATTTGCAAAGAGTTTTGCATTGATCTGTGCAGGTTTTATAACAACATTCCCCCCCCGCCCCCCCGAAGTTGGAGTGAAAGGGCCCTGAGTAATAAGCATCTCCTGCCTGGAGTAATAAGCATCTCTTCTGTCAGCTGGTAGCAACACCAAAAAAGGTCTGTTTTCTAGCCATCAGAAGTGAATGCATGAATCCAAGGATGGGACTGGTCATGCTTGAATCTGGTAGTTTGATTTGCTCTGATTGTCAATCCAAAGTGGTCATGGCCTGTGTTTGAACGCCAAGTGTGCAGCCAGGTATGAGCAGCCGCACTGCGAAGCCCTACGCAAATTAGCATGTCCTCCCTGTTGCTGAGCACCCCTGTGTTTGCTAGGACGTCTGGGGGTATATCCCATGGTTCTTTGTATGGCAGTCAGATGAGTTGCTCTATGATTCTTTTGCAGTGAATTATGGGAGAACGTCATTTCTTCTGGGCATATGGGGGGTATGTCGGAAGGTCTTGGAGGACTATCAGCACTCGAGCAGTTTAGCCTGTGTCCTCACTGCAAAGTGGCTAGCTTACTAGCCTGAGTAAAAGACTCACATAGGCCTGGTCTACACTACGACTTTAGGTCGAATTTAGTAGCGTTACCTCGATTTAANAACACAGGTGAGAGGTTTTTATATGTGGCCAGGAGGGGGACTAGAGGCAAGACGTGAGTAAGAATCCGGGTTAATGCTGCAGGGAAGACATAGCCTAAGACATCCCATGTATTTCAGCGTGTGGGAAGAGACTGGGCATTAGTGGAAAAATGATGAGTTATTGTATCCCAGCAGAGACTCCTTCCTCATCTTCTAAGGGTATGTCTACACTACCCGCCGGATCGGCGGGCAGTGATCAATCCAGCAGGGATCGATTTATCGCGTGTAGTGTAGATGCGATAAATCGATCCCCGATCGCTCTCCCTTCGGCTGCTGAACTCCAGCAGTGCGAAAGGTGGAAGCAAAGTCAACGGGGGAGCCCCGGCCGTCGATCCAGCGCCACGAGGACGCGAAGTAAGTAATTTTAATTCGACCTAAGATACGTCGACTTCAGCTACGCTATTCTCGTAGCTGAAGTTGCGTATCTTAGATCGATCCCCCCCCCAGTGTGGACCAGGCCTTAGGGTATGTCTATACTACCCGCCGGATCGGCGGGCAGTGATCAATCCAGCAGGGATCGATTTATCGCGTCTAGTCTAGACACGATAAATCGACCCCCGAGCGCTCTCCCGTCGACTCCTGTACTCCAGCGCCGCGAGAGGCGCAGGCAGAGTGGACGGGGGAGCGGCAGCAGTCGACTCATTGCAGTGAAGACACCGCGGTGAGTCGGTCTAAGTACATCGACTTAAGCTACGTTATTCATGTAGCTGAAGTTGCGTAACTTAGATCGATTTCCCCCCCCCCCCTCCAGTGTAGACCAGGCCTGAGAAAGAAATAACAGTAAATCTTGAGCAAAACTTACACACTGTGGTTAATATCACTAATTGTTAATAGATCTTGGAAATTGCATTGCACATGGCCCTGCATTCGCACAAACTTGTACAGGGCAAACATGAATGTTGCTGGTGCAATCAATGGATTCATTTTACTATGATGACAACCCTGTCTGTTGTGCAAGTTTAAAAGGGGATAGGGTGGGGTGGACGAAGAGCTATTGGAGATTAAGCCCTAAATGTCAATGGGGTTCAAAATAGGTGAGCTCATTGCAGGATCAGGGCACTAGCAATCAGCAATATTTTAAAAAGTGTCTAAATTTAAGAACAAAATATAAAATATATAACCATTTCCCCCAACTAATAAGGTTAAAATTACAAATTACTATTATAGGGCTGGATTATGAGACTCATATTCATTTCCAGTATTTCCTTGTTTCTCTGGTAGGGGAAACACTTTCAATGGGGCTAGAAGTGTAGTAAGCTACTATTCCACATAAGTAAGGGTATTAAAATCTGGCCTGTGAGCTTTCAAATACCATGGTGATAGGGACTACATAAGTACTTAGCTAGCTGGCTGGCTAGCATAACACTTGCTCCTTGTTTTATTTATGTTTGCCCTCTGTGTTTTTAAGGGTGCCTTTGAAATGATGAGGGCATAAATCAAGTTGAAAGCTGTGTTACATTATTCCTTCCTTTCCCCAGGGTTAAAGAAAGATTATAACTACCAGCACTTATATGACACTGTGGCGTATAAGAATAACTACATTCTAAAGGAAAAGTGACTTCTGAAGGGATTTTGACTGCTCTCTGTTGCAGGCTGTGGTAAGTTCACCAATAATTAATACAGTGCAATTTAAGTACTAACTTGAATAGGAGAAAATCTCTAGACATTTAAACTTGTCAGTTTTCCATGTCAGAGCTGACAGATTATGCCATATGATTTTATTTTCTTTCTTTATATATCCGAGAGAATGACTTTCCTGCCACTTTGAAATGTGGGATTGAGATACTAGTAATGAAATATAAAGCTACTCAGAAATTGTGGTTTTTTACTTTTCATTATGATCTGTCAAACAGGCACAGTTCTGGGGGGAAAATAGCTCAGGCACAGGTAACTTTTGAGTGTGAATAGACCCGTTTTCAAGGAAAAATGAGCCCAGGCTGAAACAAAATTATGCCTCAGAATCATTGTAGAAGTTTCCAGTTTTTGCATGTGTTAAATGCTAAAATAGCCATGGCATCAACATTTTACATAACAAGAAATGGGAGGAAGAAGGGGATGAGACAGAGGGTGGGGAAGTTGTGTATGAACAAACAACTAGAACCTATCAAAAAAGAAGTGTTTTGAATATCACAGTTCTACATGGAAATAGTTCCATAGTATATCTAGTGTGAAAGGAGTTTGACAGAAACATAAATTGTTACTGCCATTTTATTCTGCTTTTTACTTTGGTGCATGGGATGATTTTTGATGATGGTTACGGTCCCTCACACATTATTTCATAACATAGCATGCAGCTTCTCAAGTGTCCCATATCAAGGCCAGGAGCTTGGTTCTTCAAATGCCCAAAATTGTTCAGTTAGAACTTTCTTGTTTCCATCAGAGCACTGAAATGTCAATGGGCTGGCACACACCGTCCCGCGGAAAATCCTGTGTGAGGGATTTTGGGGAATGGAAAGTCCATGAAGATTTCTTGGCAGATTTTCCTCCAAATCACTCCATTCCACACCCATGGAATGAGCCACAGTTCTACCTCCAGATGATCCCCTACAATCTGATTAAGGTCTGGTCTACACACAAAGGGGTTCTCTACACGGGGACATACAGGAAAATTAATCCGATTGGTGAATTAATTAAACCCCATTAAACTTTTATGCGAACGGCATCATTCAGAATTAAAGTTGGCCTTCATTCATTTTAGTTTAATTCACTTCCAAAGTGAATTAAGCTAAACTGAATGAAGGCCACTTTAACTCTGAATAACAGCATCCACACAGAGATTTAATGTGGTTTGACTAATCCACTTTAAATTCACACCTTTAATTCAGATTAATTTACCTGGATATCTCCATGTTGACAAGCCCGAAGCTGCACTACTTTAACTAAAAATGTGATTTTTAAATGGACTTAGGCCTGGTCTACACTAGGAATTTACTTCGGTATAGCTACTACATCTCTCAGGACTGTGAAAAATCCACAAAAATGATGGGATATTAAAAGTTACTACAGAGAACTTTTTCCTGAGTGTCTGGCTGGAGAGTCTTGCCCGCATGCTCGGGGTTCAGCTGATCGCCATATTTGGGGTCGGGAAGGAATTTTCCTCCAAGGTAGATTGGCAGAGGCCCTGGAGGTTTTTCGCCTTCCTCCGCAGCATGGGGCAGGGGTCGCTTGCTGGAGGATTCTCTGCAACTTGAAGTCTTTAAATCATGATTTGGGGACTTCAACAGCTGAGTCAAGGGAGAGAATTATTCCAGGAGTGGGTGGGTCAGCTTTTGTGGCCTGCATCATGCGGGAGGTAAGACTAGATGATCATAATGGTCCCTTCTGACCTTAAAGTCTATGAGTCTATGAGATGTAGGTACACCGACCTAACCCCTGGTGCAGACCAACGCTAGTTTGATAGAAGAATTCTTGGGGAGGTGGTTTACTTACACCGACGGGAGAAGCCCTCCCGTTGACGCAGGTGGTATCTACACTGAAGGACTACAGTGGTACACATGTGCTGCTGCAACATTTTAAGTGTAGACAAGCCCTTAGCTAAACAAGGGAAATTTTGCATGTGGACACTTGTACAAATTTGGCTTATTGGTTTGGTTTGTGCCTGTAATTTACAGGGGAGAGCTAAATTGATATAAACCAGAGTAAAACCCATCTAAATGTCTCCACACAGATTACACCACTGATTTAACTAAATCAGTTTTTAAGGTGATTTAAGTCAAACTGGAGCAACTTCAGTGTGTAGACAAGACCTAAGGCACAGGGCCAGCTGCATTGATACCTTATGCCTCTGCACTGGGTTCAGGACACGCATCCCCGCTCACTTCCTGATAGTTTGGCTCCAGGGGGTCATCATTGTTATCTGAGTCCCCCTTGGCTGTGTTTCTGCCCTGGGGACTTCCCTTAAATGGAAACCACCTAGCATGGGTGGGTTCCAGGTAAGATATAATAGAGCATGGAGCAGTACAGGTCTGTCTCATCTTACGCGCATTTAACATGCGCGAATTCAGCTTTATGCAGTTGGCAAAAACACACACACACACATAAAAAGGGAAAAATAGCAATTTATTTGCTGTTCCTGTAGTGCGGGCGATTCCACCCGCCATTACACTCAATGGGATTTTGACTATACGCGGTTTTCGCTTTACGCGCTGACCACAGAACGTAACCCCAGCATAAGATGAGACAGACCTGTATTACGTTTTCCCAGGTTAATCTTCATATGGCTCTTGGTGGGAACAAAGTTAACTCTCCTTGTCCTGTTCCCCCCCCCGCAGCCCAGCTGTGCCCATTCCCTTCTCCCAGTTCTCCACCCCACCATTCTGCTGCAGTTCTTAACCCCTCCAGAGAGCTCTGTGGGAGGAGGGGTGGGGGAAAGAGATCAGTGGGGAGGGCTAACTTATTTACCCACCTCGGGGTGAGACCTACCATGAATGTAGGGCCCAATATTAGAAAATGGAAACTGACAGGCTCATTTTTAATCCTCTTTCAGAAGATCACATTATGCTAATAATGTGTATTTCCTAATTAAATAGGATTGTTCCCTCCGTCCTTGGGAATGGAGCTGCTTATTCAAATAAAAAAAGTTAATGCAATGATAGGTCATGGTAAAACAATTAATCGCTTCATACAATTGCATCATTTTCCCCTGCCAGTGCAGGCACTGTATCTGTTTAAACCTGTGATTTCTTTTTGCTTTCATCAGCCAGCTTTACTTTCCCACCATAGCATTTCATTCCAAACAAAGGCTTGCACCAGCATCCTTCTTCACGTCCTTTCACAAACATCAATTTATGTACCAAGGTCCTGATGGTTTTCGGTTCTCGGAATCTCATTGCTTCCTTTGTCCCTTGCTATCTGAAGCAGGTTAGATGCAGCGCTACTCTCTGTGGGGAACTGATTTAGTTGGGGATTGGTGCTGCTTTGAGCAGGGGGTTGGACTAGATGACCTCCTGAGGTCCCTTCCAACCCTGATATTCTATGATTCTATGAACTAGTGCATCTGTCAAGTGGATTATCGTGTGGTTGCTGTGTTCTGAAAGCATTATGAAAAATATTCTGGGAGACAAATTGTACATTGAATGAGAGCCCCAGCAAAGATGAGTTTGTGGGGAGTTGGTGGTTTCATATAGTTTAATAAGTTTCTACCTAATTTTGCTGGCACCGTAGACAACCTATAACTCTGATGAGGAGAAAGTGTTTCCTTTTAACAATCTTAATTTCCCATGAATTAGAAAGAAGCACTAAACATCAAAAGGAGAGTCCATTTTCACTCATTATTATTCTATAAACCTTTCCATTCCAAGGGACTCTTTAAAATACTAATTAAGGAAATAACAGTGGCTAATGCATTCACTCAGTACAATGCACATTGATACTCTATTTTCAACAACAGCACCAAGATTCATTAACATTGTACATTAAGCAGATGAATTCAGTGTGGGATAATGCCATCTGATTAAATATTCCAACCCACTTACCTGGTGCCTTGGTGAGCATTTGAGAGACACTTTAAACTCCCTGGAGATTTTATTTTTCCATTTTTCATTCCATCCGCAGAAAGGCCAGATTCTGCCACTTTTCTCAGGTTAACTAACAACTGAGCCTGGGAGAAGCCTGATTTAAATGGGACTGCTTGCAGAGTAAGGTGCACTTCAGGGTGGCTAAGGATGACAGAACTGGACTCAGTGATGAAGTTAGTAAGAACAGTCAGAATTTAAAAATGAGTCTCAATCAAATGTACAAATGGGACAGCAGTTGCCAGTACACTCCAGTGTTTACTGTGCTGCCGTATTTCAACTTTATCATGGTATTTTGCTACATTTCCAGAGAGTTCAAGAATGGAGGAAAAGCTGGTTTGTGTAATAGCATTTATTGCATCTGCTAATATTATTTTTTTTTTGGCCTGCCTGGTTAAGCCAATATTTGGAGCCTTGCAGAGTTGTTTCCATTAAGATGAGAAATTGATGATGTGGGGCTGGTATATTCTTTGGTATTATCTTGTCTGTTTCCCAAAATATGTATACAAAGTTCCCCTGAATACAGTAGAAACGAACAACGACAGGCAGGTTTCCTTGCTAAGAAGTCCCCAAGTCTGTCATTGCAGCAAGGTCTATGCCCAAGAAGCCCTGCCCCTCTGCTTCCTCCTGCAGAGTCATGCTTATAACTGCTTCTCTAAGCTGTTTGCCTCCAACACACACAGCCTATAAGACAGTGTCCTAGCCCCTGCATTTGCAATCACGGAAACCCCTCAGGCCACAGAGCTTATCTCTGCCTTGCCATATGCCTTGGTCAGTCTCTCTTTTCTTTATAGCTGTCTCTACTATATAAAGGGGCTTAATTGCACCAGCTGTTAAAACGAAACAGTGCTTGGCACACCCATTGACTTTAATCAGGTCTGTGATTGTCTTTGGATCAAAGACTTGCCTTATGGTAGCCAATAGCACCTTTCAACATAGCATGGTAAAAGGAATGCAGGAAGTCACCAGCTAAATAAATTATGCTCTAATTGTGTACCATCACCATGGTATCTGGTCGTTAACAAAGGACCTAAGCATGGAACAATGCACAAGTTGCACCAAACCAGCCAGAGTAGCCACTGGAAGAAGCAGAGAGACAGTTCTGTTATTGTTAAGGTTAAAATCAGTTTTCTGTGTATTTTCTTCATTTTTCACTGCCCATTTCAGGTCTCCTCATATGTTTGCCTGGGTTTTAGACTGAGTATTTTGCCCACAGATTAGTATCTGCTCTTCCTGGCTCAGAGGTAATGTAGTCAAGGTTCTTCTGAGCTATGCATTCATGTGCTTGTGAATTCATTTGACAGAGACAGCTCAGATAGCAAAAATCCTTGACTTATCAGTGCTGTGAAAACTGAAAATGTGCTGCTCTGGAGATCTGTCAATGCGAGGGTAAAAGAGGGTTGCCCAGTCAACTAGAAGATGAGATTGCACTTGTTATGACAACTGCTGGAAAATACAATGTCAATACAGAGCCTTATGAACCTTCTAGCTTCTTGAGAATTACATACTTCAAGATTGTGTTTATTTTAATGTGCTGGCCTATCCAGGAACCTGCAGATAATGGAGCATTGCTTTGATACCGATAGGACTGACTGTGCATAGCTGATAAGGTCCGCTCAGACATGTAGTCCTCTCCAAACTAAGTTTTGTCTCTGACAGCCTGACTTCCTGAGCATTCAGCACACAAAGCTATACGTATAATTAGAAACAAAAATCGGGACAAAGGATCAGAAGAAATATTGAGAGATGCATATACTGCAAACAAACAAAAACATGTATAATGAAGTCATTGGGACTACTTATGTTCTTTAAATGAAGCATGTAATAGGTACACTTAGTCCTGCCTCAGCACAGGGAGTAGAAGTAGGTGGCCTCTCCAACTCCGTTCCTGCCCTACATTGCTATGATTCTGTGTAAGCATTTGCAGGATCAGGGCCACAGCACCCGATATATATTAGGTGCTTTACAAAATCCTTGCCCTGAGGAATTCAAATCTAATATTAACTGACTAGGATCTAGAAGTGGGTTCACATTGCAAAATTTCAGTGGTGTTCCTGATCTGGAGATTTTATTCAATGCTTCGTAGGCCCATGTCTCACTGAATCCTGAACTTCCTGCTCTAATCATCACCAGTGTCATGTCTTTGATCAAAAAGTGAATCCATGAATACTTGCCCTTTTGGGATACTCTAGGTAACATTTTCTACACCATGCAGACAGTGTCACTTGTTAAAACCTACACCGTGTTTCCTTATTGATATTAATTAAGATCTCAAACTGCCTTTTTAAGGACTGAGTTATCATTGTCTCTCTAATTATAATCCAAAGTACTATTTCCTGTGCGGTGCATAAGTGCTACAGCATGCAAGGAAAATATTTAGCACAAAGTTTTCTTTCTTCTGTTTATGTCTCGCCTTGATTAATTAAGGACATCATAGATATTGATAGCACTGCCAAGGGTAGTATTGCTGATATGACACTTGCTACAAATGTCCGATGGCAGGGATGGAGCCTAGGCAGATTTTTGAGCTGTATTATTCCATTTGAATGAATGCCATTTCTTTCTAGAACTATTACATTTTTCCTATATGTATTGGTAATGTATGATAATTTAGTCTCTTAAATTGAAAATAAAATTGTTGCTAGGTGTAGAGTTTTAATTTTAATGTTCTTAGTCATAAACCAATAGCTCAGTGGTTCTGAAACTGTGGGTCAGGACCCCAAAGTGGGTCACAACCCCGTTTTAATGAGGTTGCCAGGGCTGGCTTAGACTTGCTGAGGCCTGGGGCCAAGGTTGCGGGGCTCAGGTTACAGGCCCTCTGCCTGGGGCTGAAGCCCTTGGGCTTTGGCCACCCCGGCCTGGGAAGGTGGAGCTTTGGCTTCCCTTCCCTCCCCTGCCCCACCCCCCTCCCAGGGGTGGCGGGGCTTGGGGGCGGGCTCAAGCTTCGGTCCTCCCCGCCCCAGGGTCCTGTAGGTAATTTTTGTTGTCAGAAGGGGGTCGCAGTGCAATGAATTTTGAGAACCCCTGAAGATGGACTTAAATAAAAGAATGGAGATGCTTGCCATCCCAGTATGTTCAGAGATATGACTAAAAACAAATCAGAACATTTTGTCAAATTTTCACAAAGCAGGTTCATAAATCTTTCTAGTCAAAATTGAGACTCAGTTGTCAAAAGACAGCAAGTTGAAGCTATCCCAGGGTTTGGAATGAGAGAATAGATGGATCAGTGGCCAGAGGGCAGGTGAAGTGGTCAAAGGGACATAACCAACCCATTTATTCCAATAGGTCTGCAATTTACCACACAAATGTCACTTCCACTTTTCTGTGTCCTTATAGCATGGTAACATGCATCTACCTAGGTGCCGATGTGGCTTCCCCACTCAGTAGCGGCGCCAGCTCTTCCGGCGCCCTAGGCGGCGGAAGGTCCCGCCCCCGAAATGCCGCCCCCAACAGCGGCGGCGGAAGGTCCCGCCCCCAAATTTCAACGGGCGGCCGGGGCGCAGGCACCCCCAAAATAGCAGCACCCTAGGCAACCGCCTAGGTCGCCTAATGGGTTGCGCCGACCCTGTCCCCACTGCAGTATCTAAGTGCCCCACAAACATTAATACATTTATCTTCACCACACCCCTGTCAGAATTATTATCCTGATTATTATTATTATTTATGTTGATGGCAGATTGTATAGGATCCAGAAACGGGGAGGCCAAAACCAAACTAACAAAAAAACTCATGTCCCATTGAAGGCCTCCAAACCAACTCCGGCCAGCAGAGTTCCTAGTTTTCTTATTGTTCCAGGAGCCAGGCAGGCTTTCTCCCTTTCCCGTAAGTAGCAGGTCAGGTGAGGAGCTGCTTAATCCAGTTCATAAGGCCCTTACCTCAGAGCCCTGAGTCAGAGCAACCAAAGTTAGAATCAGCAACACAGAGTCTCTAGGGGCCAGGTCAGTGACCTGGAACACTGCAACCTGTGGCAGCCAGCATGACTCTGGTCCCCTTTCCCTTGCTTAGTTTCCTTTTCCTGTTTATATGGCTCAACCCCAAGGGAAGGGCAGGGTGCTCCTTGATTGAATCCAGGCTGTCTTAGCTGCAAGCTGCAGACTGCCCCTTAAAGGGGTAGTACGCCCCGGCACAGAGAGAATAAAAGATTTGCTAACGGTCAGACTGAAAGTTTCGTGCAGAGCCAGGATCTGGAGCCTGCTCTTCTGATTCCCAGTCCAATGTCTTAACCACAAGACCAGCCTTCCTCCCTACGTGCTGGATGCATGCCCTGCCTGGTGAGATTTTAATGTATTCCATGCTGTCTTTGCAATTCCTCCCTTGATCTTCCATAGTACTGACCACCTAGGTGACTGTTTATGTGGCTATGTCTACACTACACACCTTTTAGCGACACAGCTGTGCCACTACAGGCATGCCGCTAAAAGGTGCACAACGTAGCCACTGTTTGTCGGTGGGAGAGAGCTATCCCGGCAACAAAAAAATTCCACCCCCAACCAGCGGCAGTAGCTTTGTCAGCAGGAGAGGTCTCCTGCCGATAAGCGCTGTTCATACCAGCGCTTTTTGTCGGCAAAACTTTTGTCGTTCGGGGGTGTGTGTGTTTTTTTCACACCTCTGAATGACAAAACTTTTGTCATTCAGGTTCCAGTGTAGACACAGCCTAAGTCAGCATTATGTCTATGGTATATGGAGGTCTCACCTTGACCTACTTACCTCATCTTTGTCTAGTTTTCATAGCTATAAAGCACATTGTGTCCATGGCTATAAAGCTATAAAGTCCATGGCTGTCTGTTCTACTCAGTCCATCTATGCCGTAACTCCTAAATTAGTGATGGGTAAAGCGCAGATCATTCAGAGAATGGGATCCAGTGATCATCCAAACGTCTTTCTTCTGGAAGGTTGAGAAACACATTGACATTGGCTGAAATTTTAATTCCTTGCCCTAATAAATGGCATGTTCTTCCCTGTAGTAAAATAAACCTGCTGTTACTGAGAAAGAGCATCTAAATGAGGCTATTTCCAAAGTGTACCTCCATGAGTATTTATTTAGGGTATTTATAATTTAAGAGAGAAAATTGATCCATCCAGTCTAAAAAATGAGAAATGTTGCCCATAAAATCTGGAAATATTTAGAGAGAATTATTCTCTTTCCCCCATTCTGAAATTCCTTTTTTGCTCCTTTCCTGCCATGCTTTGCAAGTGGAAGCCACTGCCTGAGCCCCAGTGAATCTGTAACGAGAACCAGAAAATTCAATTATTTCCACTCTCCTTTTTCATTATGTCTGTATTAATAGCCTTCCTCTTTCAAACAACCTTTGCTGACAGCAACCCATTATTGTAAGATGCACATACACTAAGTACAAATTCAAGTTAATAGGCTGTGATACTCTATAAATGCGTTCAACTTAATCTAATCTGATGTGATGTAGGTGGCACCAGGACACAACCCGATACTTTATAGTAGGATGCATTATATTGTACTCAGAGGATTCACTTAAAGAGCCAGATTCTCCAATGAGTAGGGGCCCCTCTGTGCCTCCCAAGTAGTATAAAAGGGCCATAATCTGGCTGCAGATGTCCAGAAGAAAACTCCCCCGATGTGTATACCTGCTGGTGTAACTGTGCTGCTGCTGGATCCCGTGCTATCAGCTGGCACCCTCCAATGTAGAGGGTGTGTCAGGGGAAGGGTACAGAGCAGTGCTCCATTATTCCAATCTTCCACTGATGAGCTCCAGAGGTAGCTGCGTCTACCCCCTTCAAAGCAAAATAGGCCGCCCTGACTTGAGGCAACTTAAGAACAAGGAGGACATAAAAAGGGGATGAAGAAAAATGGGAGGTCCTAGAGGATACTGCACCTGCCCACCTGCAAAATATTAAATTAGAGGTGGGCTGTTGGGATGACCAAGGATAGTCAGAGTCCCAGAGCTACTGGGTACCTTGGAAATGCTGCATGAACTCCCCAGGCCCATGTCCACTACATATGCTTTGCTAATGAAGAGGAACTCCATTGGTCTGGAGTTCTTTGTGAAAGCACAGGAAGAGGAGTTATCACTCACAACCCTTAAAAGAACCCCAGTGTCAGAGGATATTACAGAATGTTAAAAATGGCTCTCAGGCTACCCCTGATACAGCAAAAGATTTTATTCAAAATGTATCGGACGCCAGAGAGGTTGCGCGAGACGGTGGCCCTTGTCCTCTGATGTTCGTTGCTGCGGTAACAAAGAACAAGGCACCCTGATGCATACGCTGTGGGACTGCCCAACAGTCAGGCAGCTGTGGAAAGAGGTGGACACAAGACTGAAACTAGCACTTGGCTTCAGCAACCGCACCTCAGCTGAAAATTATATCCTAGGTTATGTACCTACTAGGCGGGATTTAACTCCACCATCAAGACTTTGGTTCCTGAGGCTGCAATGATCACCCAGTGCATGATTTTCCAAAAATGGAAGAGTAGGCTTATGCCCAGCCTGGAGTGGCGGTACTTGGACCTGTCCGAGTCCGCAGCGAAAGGAAGACTAGCTTATCGACGTAGAGAGCCATTGTATGAATTCAAAGACATTTGGAGCCTGTTTCTCGATACATTTGGATAAAGCTGAGATAGCTCAGATAATGCCAGACTTCCATTGCACCTGACCTCTTTGCTTTTTCCTTCCCTCTGCCCATCACCCCAGTCACCTCCTTCCCTTTTTTGCCTATTTGTATAGGTCTTTTATTATTATTGTTGTTACCCCCAGCCTAACGTGTTATATTGTCTGGTTTTGTATTGCCTGGTCTTGCAGCTGTGACAAATGGTAAAGCTGTGTAACTGCATAATTCTATTGGATATCCTATAAAATGCGTGGTATTTGGTACAAGCTGCAAGTCATTTACCTTTTTGTATTTTTTAGTGTTTCTTTATGAAAATTAATTTTAAAAAATCACAAAAAAAATGTGAGAACTGGAAAAAAAAATCCCTAGCAAGCAACATCCTCACATTTGCCATGGTTGCAGCCGAGAACTTAATTAAAGCCATTTGCTGTTGCAGTGCGACCCACTTTAATCTCACAGCTATCACATCTGATGTGATGCTTTCTGAGCAATCAGAATGGGCCATAACAGCATTCCCCCTCTCCCCCCAGAGGAAATAATAAATCCACATATCCAAGCACATATGGCAAAATACACTGTCCTTGTTCCTATCTTGTTAATACCATTCACTATGTTTTCCCATTTTCCTTTGAAGGGGATAGACAAAGGCCCAGCCCCAGTGCTCTGTCCATTGGATTCTGTCTCCCATTCTCATACTCCCTTGAGAAGCCTCTGCTTTCCCTGACGATAGATTTTAGGCACTGGGAGGACCATATGTGGAAAATATGGATGGCTACTCTAGCCTCACCTCTGTCTTCAGACCTGAAGCAAACCATTTCAGCTAGAACACAAGAGACCAGATTCACAGCCACTGCTCCACTTCCTTTGTGGGGTTCTTGCATACTGAGTTAGATGTATGCCACTCACTCTGGGACAGCAGTGATCCTGGCCTGGTAGAATGGCCCAGAGCGGGATATTCCAGTTGGCACAATTTAGAGCTGCTCCAATCAGCTGCCCCTTGGATTGGGGAGTCAGGGAAAGCTGAGAGGATGTCACCTATCCTCCCTCCCTTTTCTCAGTAGTGCCCCTGAGGCTATGCTTAGGATTGAGATGGCCTGTCACTAAAATATTCTCCGATCCCCTCTGCAGTGCTATCTCGTTGAGAGTTCGGTGCTTCTGAGACCAATGCAGCAGCAAACTGTTCTTCAAGCTGGGGAGGGTATAATTGAAATTGATAGATCCTAAGCCCCTCTTGGAGTTCTAAATTAAATACTTTTTTAGAGACCTGGACCTTTATATTTACAATGGCACAAGGTCATCAGCATTTTCTCAGTTAAACTATCTCCATAAAGTCTCCCAACTTCTTCTTGCTTCAGAATCCGATTGAGGTTGACTAAAAATAATACGTGTCTGAGGTTCACCTGATCTCAGGCATACTTCTTCAAATAATTAAAAACGCTATCCTACCCACTAGCGGCCCCAGAGCAGGTTCAATGCACGTGATCGCCCATATGCTGCAGAGAAGAAGAATGGCCAACCTTCAGGGCACAGATGGTAGAAAGAAACAGCTGTAGACTACCGCAGATCCAGTAAACAAACAAATGAAAATATTTGCAATTTACATCCAGTGTCATATCTCAAATCTCATAAGTAATAAATCCTTTAAATTCATCTGATCAATCTAGTGATTTCATGCAGCAGGAGAACGTGTCCAAATGGCACTTTGCCCTTATATTTCTGCCACACTAGCTGTGTAACTTCCTTTTATGAAACCTGCAGCAATGTTTTCGGCACTGGGATCATGTCACAAATGGTTTGCAGGAAAGCCTGTTTTTCTCCTGATGAGCTTCTCATTTCACTTTAACCAGCAGGCTAGTTTTCTGTGATTAACTGCCAAATTGTGCAATTACTTGCCCAAAGTATTACTTGCTCAAAGTATTGCTCTTCCCTCAGGTGTGGAAGACCTTCTCCTCCAAGGCTTTCTAGTCAGTAATGAGACAGAAAAAATGGTTTTTAAACGGTAGCACTGAAGAAAGAAGTATTTAAACAGCCCCAGGAACTTAATTACCCACCACAAACCACATAATATCTCCCAAGTGTTTCCCTTTCAGTTAAATCTCTGATAAAGCTCAAGGAAATCCCGTAGATTAATTTAATAAGAAAACAAGCAACAAAAGCATTTCTGCTGCTTGGGTGCAGCAGTGGCTGGTCTCTTGCACACAATAATGCCTGTATTATTATCTGGAAAGCTGAACAAAGCTTTCTATTCCACTGAAAGGTTCCTGTCTGTTATGCATGTGTAATCCTAGATCAAGGTGCAGAAGCAGATATTGGATAGGTTGGGTGGGAATCCCCTGGTAAGTATCTATAAAGAAGGGTTAACCTG
The DNA here is from genome assembly GCA_003942145.1 of Platysternon megacephalum. Lineage (NCBI taxonomy): Eukaryota > Metazoa > Chordata > Testudines > Platysternidae > Platysternon > Platysternon megacephalum. The sequence goes on along the minus strand of QXTE01000119.1, from coordinate 805,271 downwards.
CTAGCCCCAGCAAGAATCTATTGTGAAATGAACCACTGTAACAGGCAGGCTGGACTTCCAGTGTAGTTGTTAACATTTGGATGTACCTTCTTTTGATACCAGAATTCATTGCAATAACCCCCCTGCTCATAGATAAGGCATTATTATTATCAATTATTGATTTGACTCCAAATACCTATCTTCCCCAGAAGTCTGTTGGTCACCCCCTGTTTGGAGATAAGGTGCCCATGAAACCATTAAGTGATGGGTCTTTAATATGGATGAAATTTTGCTCTCCCAGTCATTCTTATTACTATCCCTTCCTGTTAACATGTTGCTGATCACAGGCCTGTATTAAAATTTTCTCTATATCCAACTCTACATTCCTTACAGCTTCCCTTTTATTCTCTTGTGCCACTTATGGCTGATTAACAAAGCAGCTCTTCTTTATTACACGGAAGAGACATGTAAATGTTGCAAGTGTGAACCATAGTACATAAATCCAGAGGATGCACAGACTAAAAGAAGCCATTCTGTTGCAGGGGCTTCAAAGTGAAGGGCAAGGTACCGATCACTGTTGATCATAGGCCAGATTTTCTGGTCTGGCTGAGCTCTGCTTGGCATAGGACTTGGGGATAGGCAAGCCAAGTAGCTGCTCTATGTTACATCCAGCTCCCTGTGGCCTATGCATGTTGTTCCGGCAGTGAAGGATAAGCAAGCCGCAGCAGCTTCCTGGATGCAGCTGTCCCCGTAGCCTATCCACATCCACTGCATGGGGTGGTGGTGAAAAAGCCATTATGCCACCAATGGATTTCCCTACATGAGGGGAATCTCCGGCTGCCTGGATCTGCTTGAGGGCAGACCAGTGAAAAATAGCTGCATCATGGCCAGGAAATTGTGAGGAACTCATGCAGCCTGTGCAGGGCTTGTAACTGAATTAGCATAGCTTACCCCCTATTGGTCGTTGCCCAACAGAGGCTGCCCACGCCAGCTATATAAGAACTCAGTTGAGTGCCATTCAGAGCCTGCTCAGTGCAACGGCTGCCTGTCTCCTTCCCCACTAGATCAGGGGTAGGCAACCTGCGGCACGCGAGCTGATCTCCAGTGGCACTCACACTGCCCGGGTCCTGGCCACCGGTCCGGGGGGCTCTGCATTTTTATTTAATTTTAAATGAAGCTTCTTAAAGATTTTAAAAACCTTATTTACTTTACATACAACAATAGTGTAGTTATATATTATAGACTTATAGAAAGAGACCTTCTAAAAACGTTAAAATGTATTACTGGCATGCAAAACCTTAAATTAGAGTGAATAAATGAAGACTCGGCACACCACTTCTGAAAGGTTGCCGACCCCTGCACTAGATGCTGTCTTGAGTTCTTGGAATAAAGCCTGACGCTGCTTCAACTGAACCTGAGTCCATTGTCTTGTTCCACACCATGAGTGCTCTCCCCGAGTTTTGTGGTCCACCCATCTCCCTATTTTTACCAGGGCATAGGGCAGAAGAATCAGTAAAGGAGACCTCTCAACTTGCTGTTTTTGGAACGCGAATAGAAGGCCCGGTTCCCCTCTCTCTTACACCAGTTTTAAAGTGGTGTAACGCCATGGATTTCAGTGCAGTCACTCTTGATTTCCACTGGTGTTGGGCCCAGACTCACCAGCTACAGTTGAATAGCAAACTCCTCCTTTAACAGGTTGCTTTTGCAGAGAGAGAGATTGATGATAGCTGCTGCCATCCCTTCATTTTTAAAGCAGATTGTTAATTTAGACTATTCATTCCATTCAGAGCCAGACAGAATGGCAATGCGTAGCAGAGATGACAATCATTCCTCTTCTAGAGACAGACCACGAGGCTGACTAAACAATAGACACCTACTCATGAAGTTTCAATAAAAATTATGCTGACAGTTGCTAAGAAAACCTTCTATTGAGACAATGGAAAAAGGAAGCTCGCCTGCCTGTCACGAAGATCACCCAAAGTGAAACTTCTGATCATGCTGGAATTTTGGTGGTTTGGGAAAAGTGGGACCCAAATATAAGCCACCCCTCTACTTTGCTGAACCAGACTCCCCTAGTTTTTCCTCTTTCCATTGCACGACGGCTGTTACTGTTAGCCACTACGGCAGCCGCTCAAAAAAGTGTCAAAGAATTGAAGGTGGAAAGCAGCATGGTCTAATGGACAGGGCATTCTCCTTGCGGTCAGGAGCTCAGGGTTCTGCTCCTGGCCCTGCTGTGTGACCAAGGCCAAGTCATTTCTCATCTTTACCTGTCTCCATTCCTTTGTCTATCTTGTCTACCTAGACTGGAAGCTCTTGGAGCAGGAACTGTCTCTTATTATGTGTTAGTCCATCACCTGGCTCCCTAATCTTTGCAGGGGGTGGGGGGAGGTGTCTCTAGGTGCTACTATAACATGAATAATAAAGTGCGGAGCTAGGGTCTCCCTGCCATCCAGCTGGTGGGAATCCTTAGCTCCCATTATATTTTCCCCTTTTCTTATTAGCCTGGCTGAAAAGAGAGAGGAGCTCAGTCTTCCTGGCCCATTCACTCCTTGGCCTCTCTGCTGGAACTGCCTCAAGAAGTATCAATTAGTGACGACTGTTGTGTGTATTTGTGATGTGGACACCTATCCCTCGGGAACTGGATGGTTATGAACAGTAGAAAAACACCGGGAGCAGTAGCGGCGCCAGCTTTGCTGGCGCCCTAGGCGGCGGAAGGTCCCGCCCCCGAATTTTTACGGGCGGCGGGGGCGCAGGCGCCCCCAAAATAGCAGCGCCCTAGGCGACCGCCTAGGTCGCCTAATGGAAGCGCCGGCCCTGAGCGGGAGGAGGAGCATCCTGTGATGGCGACACATTGGAAGTAGACCCAGTGCTGCTGCTTTGACCGAAAGACCTTGCTGCTTTGGATAGAGGTAAATGAAAATCTTTGCCAGAGAAAAGCCAAGGACCTGGCTAGATGGGGACTGAGATTATGGTGATGACGAGGGGAAGACGCTGAGACAGATAAGGAAGGGATACACAGTGTAGAGATTTTGTTTTTCCGGGTGATATATTGGATTCCCCCCACTCTCCCCATATTGATCCCGCGTGGTCTTGGGCTCAACTATGCAATATTTCCAGCAGTCACTGCTGCTAACTGAGAAAAGGAGGTGGGGGAAATGGAAGAAAAGGTGGATGGAGGGAGGAGAGGAAAGCATCATCTCCCCCTTTGCTCCCCTCTATAAGCACTGTTCTGATTAAGAACATAAAGCAGTGATCTCAGTCAACAAAGTGTTAATTCCAGCCACTTCCATTAAAGTTGCAAAACGGTAAACGGCTTTATCATCTTGGAGAGTCAAATGCTGTTGTTGTTTTTTTTTCCTCCAGGCTTGCCTAATGTATCCAATTCATGTCGAATGAGCCAAGTGAATGGCAGAAAGCTCCAGGGTTCAGCGACTCCTGCTTAGAATGTCACTGGGAATCTGAGAAAGGCAACAATGCAGAAAGACAGGCTGATAGATGATAGAAATTTTAAAGGGCAACACATTCCACTAATGCAACCTGTCCATTCTGGGCCCACCTTGGTCTCCGTACTTCAATCCGGAGACTTCGCAACATGAAGCAAGATGCTTTTATTATGCGTAGTGATTAACTTTTGTTGCTTTGTACTTGTGGTGTTTTAATCTGTGTAATTAGAACGTAGAGCTGCAGCAGAGACAGGCATTGTAGAAATAATAATAATCACACAGGCCAACCCCAAGATATACTTAGTGGAGTAAATAATTGTGAATTAGGTTGGATTTAATAGACGTGGACTTGACATTTGTGTATCACATGAGACCTGATCTGAGGCCCATTGAAGTCAATGGGAGTACTGACTTCAAAGCATCTTGAAACAGCCCTTGGTGAATGGGTTTTAGACAGAGTTATACTAGCAGCACATGTTTTAAAAGGAGTTATTAATAATGCTAAGAGAGGTTTTAGTGCAGCAACGTTACTGAATCGGTACATGGCAGAAACTATTTGGGTCACCAAAGGTGAGGAGGCAGCTGGAGCCAAAGATATGCCCAGCAAACACTTTACATTAGGGACACAGTTTCAAAACTGTGGCATTTGTTTGTTTCCACACCACTGTCCCTGTGCAAACCCAAACCCAACGGAAATCAAGTGCCAATGGGTTTTATGCATATATTTGCTGTCATTTGCATGAACTGAGCGTGCAAAAATTGAATGTAGAAGTAAGTGATACTGAGTTGTGTAGTCACAGAAGCTGAGATAAGCCCCTTTGACAATTTGGTCTTGATCCCACCTCCACATAAATCTGTGCAATTTTGGTCCCGGTAGCCTAATACAATGTCTGTAAATTGAGGAACTGTTAGAGCACATGATGTGCTGAAAGATTTAAATAATCAGTCACTGACCTTGTGTAGTGTAGGCGTAGTATTGCCTAGCAGAGAAGAGCTTGGAGGACCTTGTCAGGATCATCATAGTGCTGATATGATGGCAATGTTGATTGTCAAATCAGTCAATAACACGTAAATTACAGCATATTGGACAATCTTCTCAATTTCTCTGTCCAGCTAGATGGACAACCTGTCTGTGTCACCAAGGTCATGGAAAACTGCTTGGTCTGTTTTTGAAGGACAGAACTGAAATCAGATCTCATTCAACTGCAGACATAGATCATTGACAGGATATTTCTGTGAGTAAAATGCTACAAGCCATGTCATGTTCCTTGTCCTTTTTGGCCTCTAGAAGTAAGTCACATCGACTCAAAATCAAGCATCTTCTTTTCTTGATCCCCTTGACTTTTGATACTTCTAAACCTATCCAGCCTAATAGAAAATGAGCAGAAGCTTTTGCAAGAGACTAAAGAAACAGCAAGAGCCACAGTGACACACAGACAGCGTCTAAAATGCAATTATTCCACAGAAGCACAACTGAGAACAATAAATGTTCATCCTGAGACAATGCTACAGACAGTGGGGAATATCAGGTGAGAACCCTCTCTAGATACAAAATATAATGATGGTCTGACTGGAAATTTTTTTTGGCTGCTGTCCTAATTAGCAAGCAAATCCTAACGGAAACTACACACTGAGTAGCCATTTTGTTCTGTAACTTGCCAAATGCCAGATACCTGACTTAATGCAAATTGGGCCTGATCCAAATAGGGTGACCAGACAGCAAGTCTGAAAAATCGGGACAGGGGGTGGGGGTAATAGGTGCCTGTATAAGAAAAAGCCCCAAAAATCGGGACTGTCCCTATAAAATTGGGACATCTGGTCACCCTAGATCCATTGAAGTTAGTGGGAAGATTAACTGACTAAATAGCCAGTTGACTCCAATGGGCTTTGGATCAAACTCTTCAGGAGCAGGTCTTTTGGAGAGATACGAATTACACTATTTCAGATAGCACCATTCAAGGCTATATATTGCATCCTGACATACCGGCTCCAAGTCTGACTCCGTCCTTGCTAATATTTATGAGAACACACAGAGGACTCATTATATATTTGGCCGCAGTTATGAATACGATCTAAATAAGCACTAATATAACTATCAAGAGGCTGCCACTTCAGGATTATTATGCTTGAAATGATACAAGGAAGAGAGCCTCACCAGGCAATTTTGTGTTCCAGTGCTATCAGTCAGAGCCACTTAGTTATGAGAGCTTCAGAAAACAGGTTAAATGGTTGGGTGGAGAAAGTGAGCGAGAGAGAAAACAATGAAAACCAGCTAGAAGATAGGCAGAAAGACACAGAGCCTGAGGAGAAAATATGATAAAACCTAACTCTTATGTCGCACTTTTCATCAAAGTGCTTCACAATCTTTACTATATTTACCCTCCTGACACTCCGGTGAGGTAGCACATGCTGTTATCCCCTTTTTACGGATGGAGAACTGAGGCTAAGGGTACGTTTACACAGTAAAAGAAGACCCACGGCAGGGAGTCTCAGAGCCTGGGTCAGATGATTCCAGCTAAAAATAGCAGTGTAGATGTTTGGGCTGGGGCTGGAGCCAGGGCTCTGAAACTCAGTGAGGGGGAAGGGTCTCAGAGCCCAGGCTCCAGCTTGAATCTGAATGTCTTCACTGCTATTTTTAGTCCTGTAGCACAGACCCTGTGAGCTGGAGTCAGTTGACCTGGTCTCTGAGACTTGCTGCCGTAGGGTTTGTTTTGCTGTGTAGACAAACCCTAAGTGACTCAGAGAGACCAAGAGAAGACTGTGGCAGAGCGGGGAACTGAATCCGGCCTCCAAGCCCTAAGCTAGTGCCCTGACCACTGGACCATCCTTCCTCTTCAATGAAGCAGACTTCGAGAAATAAGCAAAACTGAACGTCTTTGGGTCAGACTGTCTAGCCACACTGAGTGGTGGTTTTATGAGCAGAGCCTTCTACATCTCCAGTATACTGCACCCTGATGTACGGAAATATTATTTTTTTCAACCGTGACAAAATGTTTTTGATTAAGCTGTAGCTTGAATTTTTGACTGAATGGTAGAACTAATGTGGCGTTTTAGCGGCCTCACCCCAGCGTTGCTTTAAATGGCACTGGAAATAGTTACAATCTAAGGGATAGTCAGGGTAGCAGAGAAAATAATATGGTGAGTTTGTGTGTGTGTGCATCTAGGATAGGATGGGGAGAGTGAACAGAGCTGATAAAGGATGCACTTAATTAGATCCAGGGCATGTAATAAAATCAGGTAAAGAACAGACCTTGGCCCTGAAGCCTTCATTCTTATTGGAAAAGAGAAGAGAGATTTGATGTAATTCAATGTACTGCTACATTTAGTCACTTTTCTGCTCTTCACCAACAAATACACAAGTGCCAGCTGTTTCAGCTGTAATAGGAACATGCTAGCTGCATTTGTTATGCACACCAAAAGTCAAAATTCTGGCATTTGTGTAACAAAAAGAATCAAAAATGTTTGTTCCCCTTCTTCATAATTAAATTCTAAGTTTAGAAAGCTGACTTTTTCTCAGAATTTCCCCCAGGGTTGCCTCCAGCTGGTTGTTATGGCAGTGCATGCATCTCAGATAAATTCCATCACTGTGGCAGAAGTTAATTAATTTCCCCCCATCTTGTCCATGAAAGAATAAAGCTACAAAGCAGTGGGCTTGTCACTCATACTGTATCTGATCCTGTGCCACTGATATCCATGGGAATTTGGCCTCCTGGATCAGGTCTATTAAAAGGCTGCTGCTTCAAACTGGGCCAAGGAAATCGCTGATTCTCTGTGAAAGGATAATGAACTATTTTGCTATCGGTTCATGAGCTAGTGTGTTGCTGACTGTCTGAGAAGTCACCACACTCAATCAATGCACCAATAGTAATAGAGGTTGCACTGCTTCAAAATAGATATACAGGCAGTCCTCGACTTTACGACATTCGAGTTACGAGTTACAATGTTTATAAATTGACATCCTGTTTTGAGTTTCTGACATCGGTTTCGACTTTATGACACTCAGTCCGATGCACCACCACGCCAGTGAACAAGTTCCTACATTCCTACATGCGCATCAACGTTCTGGGAAAATCGGTTCTGAGTTACGACATTTCGACTTAAGACGCGATTTTCAGGAACCAATTGTGTCATAAGTCCGAGGACTGCCTGTAATAGGAAACTTGTGTATGGTTATTAACTGGAACGTCCATTATCTTAGTGGTTATTGTGTTAGTGTCCTTAAATATATGACAAACAAGTGATGATAGACATTAATGGTGTGCGGTCATGGCGCAAGAACCTGATACTATGGTGGTTTACAAATTATTAATAGCTAAACATTTGCCCAGTGTCTAACAGATGATAGATGAGCCATAGTCTCTGCCCGGAAGTGTAGGCTCTTATTCCACTGCCCATCATGATGAGCAATATTCTCTCATTATTTACTTGTATCCTCCCATCTGTCCATATCCATCTGTTGTCTCTTGTTTTATACTTAGATTGCAAGCCCCCGGGGGAAGGCACTGTCTTTTTGTTTTGTGTTTGTACAGCACCTAGCACGATGGAGTCCTGGCCCATGACTAGGGCTCCCAGGCCCTACAGTAATACAAATAATAAACAGTGTACACTGGTGTTGTGACGTTGCACCCTATACAGGGGTGAAAGTAAGTTAAAGGACTTACCGGTACGCCGGAGTCCTGAGCAGGGGCGTGGCCTCAACTGGAAGAGGTGGGGCCTTTAAATCAAGATTTAAAGGCCCCGGTGCTCTGGCTGCGGCTGGGAGCCCCAGGGCCTTTAAATCATCCCCGGAGCTACCAGCTGCAGAGGTGACTGGGAGCCCTGGCGCTCAGGGGTGATTTAAAGGGCCCGGGGCTCTGGTTGCCGCTACCACAGTGGAGCCCCGGGCCTTTTAAATTGCCGACGGAGCCCTGTCGCCGCTACCCCAGGGCTCAGGCAGCGGGGCTCGGGAGGTGATTTAAAGGGCCCTGGGCTCCAGCTGCTGCGGAGAGCCCCGGGCCCTTTAAATCACCAGCCTGGGGAAGCCGATCAGTCCGGCACGGCACACTGGCTCTTGCTGGTACGCCGTACCGGACCGTACTGGCTTACTTTCACCTCTGACCCTATATGATTTTATGAAAATATGCTAATGGGTGTGAATATAATGTAACTGGAATATGCTTCATGCAAAAGGTCTCTTGTAAGGTATCATTACAAAGCTTATAATCTACTGAGTGTGGTCATCCTATTTGTATGAATGTATCATTCTTGTATCTGAAACTAGAAATATGAAATATAACTCTGAGGGCCTATTGTAATTATGCAAAGTGTGGGCCATTAATGGTGGTTTGGAATCTTGATGGCTCCCCTTAACCAGGACAATTGTCTGTAGATGGCTCTGTTTTACTTGTAAGTCTTCCTGTATACGTGTGTGCTGGCAAGTGGGTAATGAAGTCTTACAGTGACATTTGAACATGTCACCTGAACTGGAATCCATCTTTAACCTGGTGCTTTTCCATTTAGAAGGAAGGGTGGGAACCCAGAGAGGGACAAAGGATTCCCGCCTTATGGAAAAGATATATAAGTGGGTGGGACAGAACAAAGGGGGCTGCAATCATGAGAAATCCCCTAGCTACCACCTGAGCTGGAACAAGGGCTGTACCAGGGGAAAGGATTGTGCCCAGACTAGGAAGGCATCCAGTCGGTGATAGAAGCTTATTGAAACATCTGAGGGTGAGGTTTTATCTGTATTCAGTTTTCTTACTGTACTAGGCTTAGACGTGCATATTTTATTTTATTTTGCTTGGTAATTCACTTTGTTCTGTCTGTTATTACTTGGATCCACTTAAATCCTACTTTTTGTATTTAATAAAATCACTTTTTACTTATTAATTAACCCAGAGTATGTATTAATACCGGGGGGGACGGGGGACGGGACAAACAGCTGTGCATATCTCTCTATAGGTGTCATAGAGGGCGAACAATTTACAAGTTTACCCTGTATAAGCTAAACAGATTTATGTGGGGTTTGGACCCCACTGGGAGTTGGGCATCTGAGTGCTGGAGACAGGAACACTTTGTAAGCTGTTTTCAGTTAAGCCTGCAGTTTTTAGGGGACGTTGTTCAGACCTGGGTCTGGGTTTGTAGCAGGCTAGCATGTCTGGCTCAGACAGGCAAGGTTCTGGAGTCCCAAGCTGCCAGGGGTTAGAAGTAGTCTCAGCACATCAGTTGGCAGCTCCCAAGGGGTTTTTTTTGTGAGCCAACCCGTCACAGGTGTAACTCCATTGACTTCAGCGGAGTTACTCCTGATTTTAAAGGCTTTCTTGGAGATCACACTCACTTAGCTCTCAGTATCTAAATATTATGCTAATCATATAGTGCAGTCAGTGGTAATTTTAGCTGTGCAAGAACTGTCGGATTGGGCCAGGTAGAGAGAAGAATGTAGCTGGTGATTGCCACTGGTGAAACATATTGTAACACAATGGAGCTTTGTTTTTTCATACACATTCTCTATCAGACCATTCCCCAAAGCTAATGACAACTACAGATTTGCTACAGATAAGAGCTAAAGGAAAAAGCAATGTAGAACTGTTGGCAAGGGAGAAAATAAATGTCTACAAAGCAGATCTGAAAAGAGAGGGAGAAATAATTAAATGTAACAAAATTAATTTTATGTAGTCTCCTTCACATATAGTATCAGAAAATGTTTTGCTGAATGAGAGCACAGTTCTGAGAATTTCACATCTCATTTGCTGAGGTATTCTATTGTCAAGAGAAAGCAGGAAGCCATAAGAAGAATATGCATTCTTTTGCAGATCAAGGTGAGATCACACCATCTTTAGCAAATAATTATAAAACAGGTAGCATAAAAAGGTTGTAATTAAATCCCAGACCCAGGATAAAAATTATGCTTCACCCATCACGATGCAAAAACAAATTGCACGCATAAATCCTTCAGGGTCCATAAACATACACTGATGTGTATATAATCCCTCATTAGTGTGTGCATCTACAGTGCATATACAGATCTGTCTCATCTTACGCTGGGGTTACGTTCCGCGGTCAGCGCCTAAAGCGAAAACCGCGTATAGTCAAAATTACATTGAGTGTAATGGCGGGCAGAATCGCCCGCCCTACAGAAACAGTATTTAAATTGTTATTTTTCTCTTTTTTTTGTTTTTTTTTCTTGTTTTTGCCGACCGCATAACGCTGAAATCGCACATGTTAAATGCGCCTAAGATGCGATAGACCTGTACAAACCACATTGTGCACATGCAATGGAGTTTGCATCTGCACACTTTTGCATGCACATGTCTGATAATCTGCCCCTTAATTGGAAGTGCACAGACATAGGAATGATTTCTTTTCTTCTCTCACTTATATAACAAATCTATTCTTTCAATTGTTGAGTATTGTCTGCACTAAGACAGTGAATTCAAAGCCATTTAGTGGATTCCTTAATCATTTCTTGCCTTTGAATGAAACCAACAAACTTCCTATCAGTGGCGGATTAGCCACTGGGCCAAAGGGGCCCGTGGACAGGGGACCCCAGCCAATTGGGGGGCACTGGAAAAATGGGCGTTGCCACAACCCTGACTCGCTCTGCCCGGCGCTCCTGCCGGCTAGCGGGGTTGGGGCACAGGGGCTTGCTCCGCTCTGCCCGCACAGTGCTCCTGCCAGGGAGCAGGGGGAATCCCCCGCACCTGACCCCACTCCCCGGCAGGAGTGCCGGGCGGGTGGAGGAAGCCTCCGCACCAGCTCCCCAGCAGCAGTGCTGGGCAGGGGGGTGGGGCGGGGCAAGCCCTCGTGCCCCAACCCCATTTTCCCGGCAGGAGCGCCGGGGAAGGGGGCGGGGTGGACTGCAGGCGGAGGGGGTGGGGAAGGGCCCCCACTTGCTCTGGCCCAGGGCTCAACAAACCCCTCATCTGCCTCTGCTTCCTATATAAGTCACATATTTAAAATATGCAGCAACATGCTGTGTGGAGCAAATATCTTGTAATGAAGATTTTCATTTTTAGGGGACTCCATAATATTGTTTCCATTATCCCTTTCACGAACTGAGCCCAGATACTAATCGGAAGAGATTTGGGTTTTGGTGGGGAGAGAGAGAATTGGGAGGGAAAAGGAGGGTTTGGGATAGTATATTAATGCTCCCACATCTAGAACACAATGCTGCACAGCTCACAACGGGCACTGCTTTTCGTCTTGGATATAATCTAGACAATGGCGAATCATCATTAACTGTGCAAGAGAAATGATCACCTGCACGGGCAAAGGGCTGAGGCCTGGCTTTTCTTTTTGTGGTTGCTCTTTGCTCCTCACAATATTGGCACCCACCTTTTGGTGCCTGCAAAATGAATTATGGGTACAAATTGGAGCTCTTGTATCTCTAAGTGCCCGATTTACTTATGCAATCTTGGTAACCGTGAACACAAATTAAGTGCACATGGAACTTATTGCCCTGCTACTGTGTCCCTGGATATTTTTCTCCCACATCCCTGCTCCTTATTCTGGGCCTTTGAGTGTCTTATGACATCTGTCCATCACACAGGAACAGTCTGAGTCAAGACACACTCTTCGTTGGCCCACAGTTTCCTTTGCAAAGTAGGCCATTCTTTTCCTTGGCTATCCAGAGAAGACTCCCTGGGAAAGGAGTGAATAGCTGGCATGATCCACTAGTTCTGAGTCTGCCTTCAGGAATAACATAGCACAACCAGCAAGGTTTGGCCTCGCACTTCATCCTCTTCAACAGGACATACCCTGTACAGAGTAGTATTATGGTCCATATTCCCACTCCTTACCCTAAGCCTCCTTCATTGTCTATGGGGACTATAACTGGGGTTGAAGAGGCCTCGTGTTTGACTGATGATAACCTCCTAATTCATCCCATTTACATAGGTACTTATGCATGTCAGTAGATGGAAAGTTAGCTCCCGACTTCATAGTCTGTGACTTACATCTGAATCCCTTTCTTCATTGAGACAGTTCAGGGTTGATACATTATTATGTAGTTTATAAGATGGGGAAAAAAAATCAATTGTTATGAGACATTTATCTGCTGTCACATTCAATATAATCAGACTGACTTCCTGAAACCCCTGAGAGGAGGGGAATGGGATAAAAATTAATGACTACAGGCTCTGAGACATTGGCGAATAAGACCTCCTGTCAGTCATTATTCGACAGATCCTTTTTCAAGAGGCGATAGGCAGGGTGGGCGTGGGAGACCTGGCAGTGTGACTTGCAAAGAGTCTGGAAACGTCAGCTGTATGATGCAATGACAAGTGATAAATGGGAGCTGTATTAATGAGCTTTGTGCTCTAGCAAAGGACAAGAACGGTAAAAATGAAATGTTGTTTGCCAAGATGATGGAGATAGATTCCATTCAACAAAGCGCCTGAGCAGGCTCAGGTACTCAGAAGGTGCGTGTAGGGAATGTTCAGAGCTCTTCATTAGAGAACAACTATAGGGTAATGGTTTCATAATCAGTAACTTGGCATCTCTAATGGACTTGTGAGTGAGCATGGATCATTTGGTAGCATGCTCAAGTCTGGCGGGAACTCCTGAATCCTAAGTAAAGCACAAAGGCTGGCAAACCCAGTGGGGAGAAAAAAAATGTCTTTGGGTTCATGCTATTTCATCTGGGCGAGATCTCCATTTTTCCCAGGAACTAGTTGTCAAAAGAACCAAGGGAGTTTTTTTTCTTGTCACACTTATAGTAGGGCCTTCCACGCCAGGGGACCAATCTGTTTTCCAAAGAGTAATGAATTATAGCCCCAGTACCATTCGCAGGTAGCTACATCTCATCATCCTCATTTGATCGATGGAGAAACTAAAGAAGTTAAGTGGATTGCCCAGATCTCAAAGCAAATTCATGGCTGAGCCAAAAATAGACCCCCTAGGACCAGACCTTTCAGAAATGAGTGGGCCCAGATCTCTTGACTCCCAATCTTGTGCTTTAGCCACGTGACCCTGCCTGCCTATTCCACATAGCTCTTGTTGTGTGGGAAAGTCTCATGCAGAAGGCAGAGTCCTGCCCAGTGCTGATGGTTCGGTGTAATAGCTGATACTGATGGTACCTATCCTTTACATGGGACACCAAACCAAGGCCACTTCCACTCATCTCTGGTGGGGTGTTCAGGCCTCATGGTATTTTTTTTAAAAAGTAGGTGACAGGCTTGATTGTCTGGATAACATTTCCCTCTGCACTAAGAGTCTCAACCTGCAAGGGTCTGAGTGCCCTTAACCCACACTTAATGGGAGTTAAAGACACTCAGAATCTTGCAGGGGAAAGCCCTAAAAAGCGGTTTTAAAACTCAAGGATGGGTGTGATTTGTGTGTGCTGTCCTGGTAATTTCATGCACAATATTTGATTAGGATTGCACGTGGCTTTGGCACATGCAACTGCATACTGAACTAGTTTAAAAATCAGGTCTATGATGGGTACCGTGTGTGACACTCTATACCTTGGGGTGTGCTCTGCAACCCCCATATTCATCACTTGTAGAGAATTGTGATATTTCTTATAAAGCGTGCCATGTCAGGTATCATAGAAAAGGTTATGAGCTGCTGAAAGCCATTGTCCTATCTAAATATCTCTACCATTAGTGCATATGAAGTTATGAGATTGTGTTGTCACTAAAATATGCTGTGAGTTGGGGAATTGCCCCGATATTAGAGCCCCAGAGACAAGAATAAGGGCGCTAACCAACGCCCAGGCAGCTGTCGAACAACCATCAATAGCCATTGTCCGGCAAGGGAGTTACAATTCAATGACTCATTTGCACAAGGTCACATCAGGGGAATTGCTCAACCTGGTGACTCAGCAATGCCCACCAGACATGCCCGGACTTATGTTCCAAGCCCATGGAAAAGGGTATAAAACAGAGAACAGTGGCCCCATGCTTTGTCCTTTCTCTTCTCCCCCACCTACGCTGAAGGCAATGAAAACGCTGGAGCTCAAGAGACTGGTCCCTGGGCTAAGAGGGAAAAGCCTGCATATGAAAGACTGTAACCAACCTGCAATATCCAGTAAGGTGAGAAAAACTGCTTAATCTAGATGTTGCCCAATCTATAGATAGAGAGTTTAGACTGTGTGCTTATATTTTCTTTTCTTTTGGTAACCACTCTGACTTTTTGCCTGTCACTTATAATCACTTAAAATCTATCTTTTGTAATCAATACGCTTGTTTTACTGTTTATCTTCACCAGTGAGTTTGCCTGAAGTGTTTGGTAAATCTGCTCTGGTCACAAAGGCTGGGGCCTGCCCACTTTCCACTGATGAAGTGGTGAACCAATTAACAAACTTGCATTGCTCAAGAAAGGGTTTTGAGCAGTGCAAGATAGTATATTCAGAAGGTACAAAGCTGGGAGCTGGGGGGATTTGGCTTGTGCCTTTCTCTGTGTGATTCATGAGTGGCTCTGGGAGCATGCATGCAATCTAACTGGGTGTGGGGCGCCATATGCAGTTGTACTGAGTGGTACCAGCACCTGGAGGGGTTTGCTGCTTGCCACCAGTAAGGCATTGTGAAAGCCAACCCAAAATTGTGACTAAAGAGGGCACAGTGGTCCCACAGTGCCAGGTTGCACCCCGGGGATCGTGTCACACCATGTTTACCTACCCAGCCACTGCCCCAGAGCTAATTACTGGGAAAGTTCTTTGGGAGGTCTAGCTATGAAGGGTGCTGTCTAAAATCCATGCTCTGTCCTGGATGATGAAGGAGCCCGCCCTCTCATCTTGTAGTCAGGCTGCTTTCCGATGCCCTCGCCAGAGGGTGGATTTGCTGACAGGCATTCGCTTTCTGGCACAGAGCTTATAACTCAGATCCTTTACAGCTTCTGATATAAACAGAGTTTTCAAAAGCAAAATCTGCCAGCTTGTCATGCTCATCCTTTTCCTAGGCGTGTCCCCGGTATATACCATGATGAGCCAAAGAGAAACAGCCTACATCTTCCTGAGATACTTCAAGGCTCTGATTAGCTTTCCCCAGGAAAGACTTACGGGAAGTGATTGAAGCTAACCACTATAGTAAACATATTGATGCTATCACCTATCAGTTAACATGGGGGGGAGGGGGGAGAGGGGGAAGAAGTGAGCAAATTCTCTTCCCAGAGTGGCAGGGCAGGTATGCGCAGGAGTGTTTTAATTGGTCTCAATCTGTCAGAAATGTCAATGGTGAAAGTGGATATTTGAAAAGAGAAGAAATTCTCTCTCCACCCTTACTACCAGCCCATCTCTGAGGGCTGGCTTAACATGTGAGCGTGTTTATTTCAGCATCCACTGTCAGAAGGAACGGAGGAGTGTGTGAGGACAGGCCTCCCACGGCTCGGCTTCCTAGTTTATGTTTTTTCCTCTGATTTCTGTTAGGGAGACATTTTGTTCTAATGCTTTTAAAATATGTCATGATTCATTTCCAAAGACATACTTCCCTGTAGCTTCCAGCAGGACTGATGGTTTAACTACAGCTTTGTCAATATTGTACAAGTGCGACAGGATAATCCATCAATCTTAAGAAAAGTCCCAAACAGCAATAGCATAGATTTTTGTACAGTGTCCTTAATATGGAAATATCAGAGAACACCAAATACAGCAAATGTACTTACTGCAATATGCATAGCTACAGTATTTCTCACATTCAGCTTCCATGGATACAGTAATGGTACTAGCCAAGGGAAGCAAAGGGAAATGGAATGGCTCATGCAATAGTAATTTTTTCTAACAGAGAGAAGGTTATGAAGCAAAGGCGGTTGTGTATGGAGCTCTGATCTGATTAGCTTTTCCCTACTCTTAAGTGTAGGCGTTTGTCTGGCTATGTGCTGTGGAGCAGGGCTGTGAGGAGATTCAAGAGGGGGCGTCTTAGAGTGAGAGATGCTTCTCACTTTCATGGAGACTTTATGTTTGTTCTTTCTTTCTTTGCTGGTTTCCTTAATCTAAAACACAAGTAATCTAGTTGGAGAGTCCCATTATTAGAGGGAAGGTTATGAACCAAAGCCCAAAGATAAATGATGAGTCTTGACATGGGATCTGAAAGGAAGGAGTAAGACAAAGGGAGCAGTTATTTTAAATCAGCATGTGCAAGATATCACCAACATTTGCAGAGTACAGCCTTCTTTGCACAGTGAGAGAGAGAGAGAGAGAGAGAATGAACTTATTGAGAACCCTAACGTTTTAATGTAAAACATACAGCAAAAAAGAACACTTTTAAAAGGAGGAGTTGCACAACCTACCAAAACAGCAACAACAACAAATCTAAGCAAAATAGAAAAGTAATAACCCACAGCCACTGCCCTAAAACTGTTTGTCATTCTCATGGTATGTCCATCTTCTTATTGGAGAGTAGGAGAAAAACAAGTGGAAAACCTAGAACAGAATCAAGTCAGATCACATGGAGGACACCAGGAAAAAAGAGGGAGGTCTCCCTCTTCCTTAGGTAATGCATCTCATAAATACGTTTAAAAGGATTAGATTTTTTGTTATTGATAAATGTTAGTAAATGTCAGTTTCACCATACTCACAGAAACTGATGAAAAATTATTTTCATTGATAATAATCAAAATTTACAGTTAGGCAAAGTAAGAAAAATGCTATTTGAGAACTTACTAGAGTTTGATTTAAAGATATTTACTTTGTATATATTGACAATTTGTGTTTTAATGGTTACAAAACTTTAACTTTAACTACAAAACCAAGATGATAAACTAGCAAATTTAAAATGTAAACACAAGTGCTAGGCCCCAAATCAGGAAAACATTTCTACTCAGAGCAGCACTTAAGCACGTGCAATGGGACTTAAGGAGATGCTTAAAGTTAAGTGCTGTCTGAATGGATTTAAGTATTTAGGGCCAGATTTTTAGAGATATTTAGGCACTTAGTGGGATTTTCAAAAGCACCTAGGTGCCTAACTCATGTGCCTGTCTGCATCTTTAGGTGCCTAAATACATTTAAAAATCTGGCCTAAGTGTTTTCCTGAGTTGGGCCTCTAATTAATTACAGTTTGTAGGATTAAGAACTATCAATATGTAACCTGGGTTCTGTTTTCCTAACTAGCCCATGTTGGAACTTCTGTGCTTTCTGAAGGTGCATGCATATTGCACTGCGAGATCACGCTGGTAGGAATCCACCCAACACAGTTCAAAGCAACAGCAACAACTGAAGCAGAGCTCAATTTTCTCCATCATTCTGGTCACAGTCAGAAAGTTTAAGAGAGCTAAATTTATAAATAGTCCAGCAACCTTGGGCTTCAGGGACACTTCACCTTTTCTAAGAATAATTCATTCACCCCACCATTGCATGGAAGAAATCTATAGTTTTGTGAATCAAGGCACTTCCGATTGAGAAGTGAACGGCCCCTGAAAGTAGAATGCCTGTGTAAAGTAAGAAATGGAGCTGAGGCAGGCATGGTGCTTTGGTGTTATTGGCTACAGTGGAATTGTCGATTAGATAATCTAGTATCCACTTGTGCAGTGTAACAGGCCACTTGGAAAGTGAAGGGTGGGATTCCTGATAGATTTCAGTCCTTGTTGACTAGTAAGCTGCTTCCCTCATTGCCTTCTTAGCTTCAGACTCTACAGAAGGATCACAGATGTCAAATTGTGATGGAAATTAATCAATTGCATATTTGCCTCTGCCCAATCACTGGGCTATAACTTTTTAAATTTGTTTTATTCTTTGTTTTATGGTAGCCCGGTAGAAGCCCTGGTCATGGACCAGGACCCCATTGTGCTCTGTCCTGTACAGTCACAGAACAAAGGGGCAACAGACGAAGACAGACAGACAGATGGTCAGCATGGTGGGCAGTGGTGTCAGCACACCAGCTGCCTTGCTGTTGTCACATTTTTGTTGGCATCACAGAAATTGAGAGACTTAAGGAGGGCTTCGATGGAGGATAATGTGATGGCTTCATGGCTGTTTATGGGGCGCTCCTTCCAAGCATAAGGGGAAGTATCAGAGAAAGCACAAAGTTGCTTGTTTGAAAATTTAAGACATGGGCAATGGAAGCTAGCATCATGGACCATTCGGAGGCAGGAGTCAACCGCTCAGTACTGAATGGGACATGATAGGTAAGGTGGGGACAGGCTGTGAAGAACCTTGGAAGTGAAGACAAGTAATTTATGTATGATGCGCTAGAGAAGGGGAACCAGTGGAGGGATGCAAAGAGAAGAGTGACATGGTCAGAGCGACTGGGTAGGAAAAATAGTTTGGGCTAGCAAAAATCTTGTCTCCTCTTTAAGTGGTTCGAGACTTATGCTTTCACAATTCAGAGATTCACAGATTTTAAGACCAGAAGTCTTAAATAATAATCTAGGTCCATCTCCTGCATAAATCAGGCCATAGAATTTCACCCAGTGATTCCTGCAGCAGGTGAAATGTACCTTGTACCTCCTCCCTCTCTCACCACACCCACACACCTACACACCTGCAGCAAAACTGAAGCCCCAGCACTTTCCTGGGCATGGAGACGCCTCCCTGCTAGCAATCCCAGGCTACGTGGTTCCCCAAATGAGAGCTCTATTACCCACAATATTAGTGTGCCCGTCCTGCATGCAAACTTACACAATATGGCTCAGATTGTTTACAACACTGGGCTCAGTAACAATTAAGAAGCCATGCTCCTGCTTGCAAGCTACATAATTCCAATACAGCTGAGAGAGCTCAGAAACCTATAATACACAGGTGCATCCAGCAGCTTGGGTGGTTATTATTATTATCTTTTTAAAATACCCTTCTACTTGTGCTGCCATCTCTCTGATGGGAACGGAAGGAGAGGGGTGGTAACTAACATTTAAAGTAGCAGAACCATCGAGATGTGGGCACACAATACTGGGTAAAAGCAGCAAAGAATCCTGTGGCACCTTTCTTTGCTGCTTTTACAGATCCAGACTAACACGGCTACCCCTCTGATACTTAATACTGGGTAAGGGTCCCATCCAATGCCCATTGAAGACAGTGGTAGTCTTTCCATTGACTTCAATGGGCAATAACTATACTATTTTATTATTGCCCTCTCTCCCCCAGCCTCCTCTTTTTATGACCCTCCCTTCTTGTGGGGTATTAAATTTAAACTGTGCTCTCTTCAGGGCAGAGATTGTGTCTTTATTTGCTTTGTGAGGTGCCTAGCACAACTCTTGGCACTTGAAAATAACAGTACTAATGGCTGCTTATCCACACCTTGCTCAAGCCAGTACTGTACATTCCCTATGTACACGTGAAGCTAAATAGGACAGTTTCTGCTTTTTCAGCATGTCTGTGGAATTATATTTTATAGGTGGGAAATAATATTTCAGATCATATAGGCCAGATTCTCAGTTGGCATAAATCAGCCTAGCTTTAGCAATTTCAATGGAATCACTCCAATTTACACCAGGTGAGAATCTGGGTCCTATGTACGGAAGGATGTGGCTGCCATCAGAAACGTTTTTTCTCCCTTGTCAACGCTTCTTTAGAATAACTAGAATGGAATATGCAAAAGAGACAGGTAGGTGAGTGAGAAACTGTTGGCTTGCATGTGACTCATGTGGCAATATGTGAAAACTAAGATTTCTGTGAGTTTCCACAAATAAACCTCAAATTTGGTCAAGATTCAAATTTTGGTATTTCTGTCAATGCAAGTGAGATTGTTCTCTACTTTTCCTGGCAGTTTTGCAATTTCTCACAGCTCTGAACACGCTCTCGTAGTTTTGTACTAATTACTGGTACCTTTAATGTGGAAAAAACATATTCAGTGAAACCAAAATGAAATCAGACCACAACTTTTAGGTCAGAGGGAAAATGCATTTGATAGCCTGTTGGTCTAGTTAAAAAGAAACCAAAATTACCTTGTATACGATTGACACCTGAGAGCAATGAAAATTGACTGAGAGACAGAATGTATCAGCCCAGCTTTGTGCCAAAATACAACCGAGATGAAATTATTAGTGTTCCTAGGTCAAAACTGTCATTTTGAATTAAAAGTTCATAAGGCGCAAGCAGTACTGCTCCCTGATGGGCATCAGGACTGAGACATCCCCTTCACAAATAATTATATTAGTTTTGAATCAGCAATGGAAATAAAGGACGCACAATTACCTCCTTATACTCTTCACCCTTTTCAGTAACATGGTTGTGCAGAGCAACTGAATTATCTTTGTCTTGACGTTTGCACCAAGGTTTATTAGATATTCCCCCCCTCTCTAAATAGAGTAGCCAATTTTTACTCCCACATCTGTGTCTGGAGTTAAAGGTGTGGTTGGTTCAAGGTGGCTTGTTCACTGCTGCCAAACACAGAATGGGCCCCTCCACTCCTTTTTGTCCATTAGCTGACTGTGCACAGAATATCACCTGTGAAGAGAGGAGTGTGCAGAGGCTGTATCATTCATTTTACTCACAAATCCCCATTGGTTTCAATGGGATCATCGTCTTACAAATAGATGGTGTATTGTGGCCAAAGGGAAGTGGAGTAGGGTAGACCATAGAGGAGAATGCACCAAAATCCCCCATCTGGACACCCCCCCCCCCCAAAAAAAATGTTTTGGGGAATTTGGATACAGATCCAGGCATTGCATTTTGAGCCTATTTCTAGTCAGCCACATGTATTTTAATCTATGTAGACTTTAGGGAGACCATCTTAAAATCTGCATGGCCAGGTTTTAACAATGAAGGACAAATAATTCATCCACAAGTTACCACTTCATTGTTTCATTGGTCTTTTCTGTTGGTAGAGTAGCTCTCTGGAAGCTAAGGGTCTGATCCTGAAAACCCTCGCACATTTGAGTAACTTTACTTATGTGAGTAGTCCCATTGCCTTCAGTGGAACTCCTCATGCTAGTAAAGTTACATGCCTAAGTATTTGCAGGATCCAGCATTAAATACAGGGCTGGTTCTAGGGGCCGGTGAGTAGGGTGGATTCCTGGGGTATCAACCTCCAGGGAGCACTGTACCTTTATGTCACTGTTGGTTTTTTGGCTCAGTTGCTCGGGGGAGCGTGCGCGCCCATGTGCTGAAAATGTTTTTGCACCGTTCGGCAAAATGGCCAGGGCCATTTCTCCCTAGCTAAATAGTTTTTTAATACCAGCATTGAAAATCTTTAGGCGTGCTACATCTGGAGTGCTTTTTGGATGGAAAGTGGAAAGCATTAAAGTGCTTCTGTAAAACTGGATGCACAAATATTTTAAATGAAAGACAAATAAAGTAGCAGCTGAATACCAATCTCTTTTCACTGCTACAGAAGCAGGGGCAATTGCAGTTAAATTGGATTTCAATGAAAACAAGTTTTTATTTTATGGCAGATCTCTTAGCTTGGAGGAAATGTACTTTATAAAATAAATCATTTACTCATTATCAGAGTGAACAGGTGCAAAATAGTGGGGAGAGAAAAACTGAATTTGCTAATGTAGCATCAGCTGCTTGACTCTGTTACCTTGACTGAACACGATGCTGTGATGCGCTGCTACTTCAGGAGTATAAGACTTTGAACAATGAGTTTTCAACTTTTCTTTTGCATATCAGAAATTCCAATGCTTTCTTCCCCGCCCCACACCAGCCATATCATCTTAGGAAATGAGATTTGCCACATCTCTCAAGCTACGTAGGGCTTGAGACCATCAGTTCTTGGAGGGGGAGACTGCAAAAGAAAAGCCAGGCTGGTGCAAGTGATTGAGAAAGCAGTGTTCTCAGTTTTCATGTATTAACTTTCAATATATAGGCTCTTGAAACGGCTCCCACTGAAATCCATAATATCTGTTCATTTTGGAGGAAATCCACTTCTCCCATATAAACGCCAAAGTAATCAGGTTCTGCATGGAAGGTGTGGGGAAATGAACTCCACCCTAGCTTATGGGCTGGGGCAGCAGCCTCAGCCTCTTTCTTGCAAGTGGCATTCGATATAGGGGGTGCTGGATTATCTTAAAGGTGGGTCTCATGGCCTTGCAGCCCACTGCACTAGCTTGTGTCCCAGAATGGAGACCCCTTCCATAGTGCACAGGGGTTGCAAAAATCCCTCTAGTCAGCTGCTTTACTGACCCGACACCCAAAGTCTGGTTACTGCAGGTGGGGGAGGTGCCTAATCATTACCCGCACCAGCCCCTAGCCGCCTCCTACCTGCATCGGGCAGCTGCAGCTCCCAGTCCCGGCTCTGCAGGCAAGTCCCTCCCAACCCACACAGGGAGAGGGTGAGAGGGGAAGAGCAGTGAATGACAGGGGGAGGGGGTGAGAGGAGTGAATTGGGGGTGGGGCCTCAGGAAGGGGCGGGGCCTTGGGGGAAGAGGCAGGGCAGGGGCAAGGCTCGGGGGAAGGGATGGGCAGGGGTGGGGCCTGGGTGGGACAAGGTGGGGCAGGGGCAGGACATCAGGGGGAAGGGGCAGGGCAGGGGAGGTTCCAGCACTCCTGCTGGAGTGTCCAGCTTTTATATATTGCAAAGTCGGCAACCTTAGGCATCCTAGCCCCAATGGCAAGTCAGCCCCAATTGAAGCATTATTTAATGGATCTGCCAGATAAAAAAGTCTCCATATACATGAATAGGGGCTGGTCTCTGCTATGATGCTTAAACATGACTGTGAAGGATATGAGGGCAAATCTGTAATAATTTATGAGTACTGTCTATGACGTGGTTATTGAGATACTTACTGTATAGTTATATCAGGCTACTGGAATATGTACTGTACACATGTTGGTTTAGTTTAATAGCAGGACTGTTAGTAAACTAGCATATAGATGTACACAACAGATCAGTCACCTCCTGGTAAACATTTCAAGGAGGGTAAGAAAAATATGCCTGGGCTACAGGTGCAACTTCCAGGTACCAGCAAAATTACAAGACTTGTTTTGCCAAGGCTGGGAATTAACATATGAAAAGGAAACGAAACAGTAAAAAAGTGATTCGCTAGAGAGAGGTGGAGGCAGTTGTCAGGGGCTGTTAGGGAGGAACAGGCTGACACAGAGACAGGCCCAGAAGAGAGGGTTGGGCCCTCCTAGGCTTCCAGGGGGTGATAAGTCTTAGGTGAGATAAACAGGCATTTCGACTGTCTTAAAATCCTTTTTCTCTATGGTTTGCTTTGTTCCTCCTGTTAAGATTAAACAATATTTTGTTTTAAGAACACTGTCTGGTCTCTGTCCTAACCACTGGTCACAGCTCCCGAAAGGAAGACTTGCAGGTGCAGAGCCATGTCAGACCTGCTGAGAAATCAGATTTGGTATACAGGGCACTCGAGCCTGAGCTGTGGTCTAAGTGTGGGAGGATCCACCCCAGGGCAGGTGAAGATTAGAGGCCTAATATCTCGGGGGGAGAGGGCGCTCTCAGAAGCACCAGAAAGTGGTTGAAGATGCAGCTAGCCTTTTGACTGTGACAGGGATGAAAAGGGAGGCTAGAAGAGCAGGTATCAGGGCCGGCTCCAGGTACCGGCAAAGGAAGCAGGTCCTTGGGGCGGCCAATGGAAAGGGGCGGCACGTCTGGGTCTTCGGCGGCAATTCGGCGGCGTGTCCCTCAGTCTCTCTCGGAGCGAAGGACTCGCCGCCAAATTGCCGCCGAAGAATGAAGCGGCGTGGCTGAGCTGCCGCCGAAGTGCCGCCGATCGCGGCTTTATCTTTTCTTTTTTTTCCCCTGCTTCGCCGCTTGGGGCGGCAAAAAAGCTGGAGCCGGCCCTGGCAGGTATGATCTCTGCAACTTGTATTCCTGGGAAAATTTATACTCAGCTGAAACAGATCTGACTAGACCAGACACAAAAAATAAAATACTGTAGCCGGCAAAGGGAGAAATCTAGAAATAAATTAATCAAAGTCTCAGCATTCCAATGATGCTGAAATATGTTTTGAAAATGTTCTGCTACCCTATATCCTATCCAATGATGATACCTGTAATCTGGAGTAAGGAAAGGGGAGATAAGGTTTCATTTCAACTAAATGCCTAACATTTCTTTTCTCAGTTCTAAAATAACCCTGTGATAACATCCAGAACAAATTTTCTTTGGGATGCAGTCGAGAAATGCCATTAAAGATAGCTGTTTCACATGCCAAGCACTACAGAAAGAAGTATGAATATTAACTAGAAACATATAGGTAAATCTATAGCTTCTTGAATGTAGAGAAAATCATAATCCATGAATGCATTACTGTTACAGAGCACATCTACAAGAAATTAGTATATTGACTTAGTTTTTCTCTGAAGGACATCTCTATGTCACTGAGATTCAACATGGCTGTTTATTAGATCTTGACAGCTCTTTGGTTCCTCTGTGAAAATACACATGGACACTGGTATGTTCAATTACCCAATCTGTGCATGCAAATACAGAGGTGCTGGAACAATTTTTATAGTGGGGGTGCTGAGGGCCACTGAACCAAACTGTAAACCCTGTATATCAGGGGTAGGCAACCTATGGCATGGGTGCCGAAGGCGGCACGCGAGCTGATTTTCAGTGGCACTCCCACTGCCCGGGTCCTGGCCACCGGTCCGGGGGGCTCTGCATTTTAATTTAATTTTAAATGAAGCTTCTTAAACAGTTTTAAAACCTTCTTTACTTTACATACAACAATAGTTTAGTTATATATTATAGACTTAGGCTACGTCTACACTACCCGCCGAAATCGGCGGGTAGCCATCGAACTATCGGGGATCGAATTATCGCGTCTTGTCTGGACGCGATAAATCGATCCCCGAACGCGCTACTTCGAACTCCGGTACTCCTGCAGGGCGAGCGGAGTTACCGGAGTCGACGTGGGAGCCGCGAACGTCGATCGCGCGCCGCGCGGACGCGAGGTAAGCGCGCCAAATTCGAACTAAGATACTTCGACTTCAGCTACGCGAATAGCGTAGCTGAAGTCGAAGTATCTTAGTTCGATCCCTGCCCCTAGTGTGGACCAGCCCTTACAGAAAGAGACCTTCTAAAAATGTTAAAATGTATCAGTGGCACACGAGACCTTAAATTTGAGTGACTAAATGAAGACTCGGCACACCACTTCTGAAAGGTTGCCTACCCCTGCTGTATATGATGGACACCACTTCAATCCAGGGGGTGCTGTAGCACCCCCCGCACCTCTAGCTCCAGCACCTATGTGCAAATACAACATTTTTGATGCACAATCAATACACACGCATTTTTGCGGGTGCACCCATTGCGATACACTTTCAAAATTTGGCCCTTGAAACACTAGGATATGTATCTTAGCAACATAGAGCAGTTTAGATGAAGGTAAGGACTTTTAGCAATGAATATTTATGTGACATTGTATCCTTAGAGTTGAATTGTATTTGAGATTGCACTTCATTTTTTGCAGTTAGATAACAGAAGGGTGGCAGGCAATCTTGGCTTTAATAGGAATGTTGCCTCTTCCAAGCTTAGGCCCAGAGAAGAGAATTCATCTGCAGCCAAATATACAGTAGTTTTCACTTTTTAAAAATCCTATTAAAGTAACAGATTTATTACAAAAAAGTAGCAAAAAACAACAACAAAAACCCATGAACCCCAAACAGTCCAAGAATAACCCAGTCCTTCGTGTTAAGTCTTATCTTTTCTGCACAAAAAGAGCAAACGACACTCTTCCAGTGTGGATGAATTTTATTTGATATTAAGGAAAACAACAAATATAGGTCTTCATGAGACTGTGTTACTTTGTGTCCAATTGCATGACAGCCCCCTTGAATTGATTTACAGCCCTAAACAGAAAGCCATAGAGTCACATAGCTTCATATGATCATTAAGTTCCTAGCACTAAAACAAAAGCAGTGCAGGTGATTAGTGAGCTTCCTGATTGCTAATTACAAATACTAATTGGAAAGTGGGAAGTATTTTCTGTGAACATTTCAAAAGAAATGAAAAATACTATTTTTTAAGAATTTCTTTTTTGGCAGTTTTTTGTTTTAAAAGTGGAAAAATGGAATTATATAGAGAGAAAGAAAAGAACATTTCTGAAATTTTATGTTTAAAAGAAAAAAGGTCATTTATTGTAAAAATAAAAAATAACATAATTAACCAGAACTATTAATTACAATGTATAAGTTAGTGATGAGCAAACTTATAGAACTTACAAAAGGCATGTCTACACTGCAGTTGGGATGGGCAGTGGCTGGCGATATCCATCTCAGTACATATCCATGGGATCCAGGCAAGTTTGTACTCAACTGGCTGGTCCTTTTTATGTGAACTCAGATCCTCTCTTTCCTTTGCATCCCAATCCCTTTTCTTACCCCTTACAACATATCTTTCTTTCAGGGTCGTAACAAATGTCATGAAATTATTACCTGCATGCTTGGTACATTTCTGTAGAGACCAAGGAGTGATGGAATGCTTTAGGTTTGTCCAAAGAGCTATTGTGAAGTTGAGCAAAGATAAATTTAATCTGAACAGCAGGAAAAAATGTCCTTTCAGTAGAATCAGTTGGATTGAAGAATATTTTCCCTAAGGTGATCGAGGAAATGCATTGGTTAAGTCATTTAAAACTAGACTGGACATAACACTGAAGAATATCTGTTGGGAAGAATCTTGCATTGGTTGGTAGTGGTGAATATTATGACCTAATGGACTTTTCCTTCTGTGATTTAATGTGACTCTTTGAGCAGCCATGAGCTCAGGAATACTGACATGTAAAGCATGAGCCCTGCGTTGCATTATCATGTGTGAGGAATGGTGATGGATGCATTTTAATGCTCATAAAAAGGAGGGACTAAGAACAATGACTTTATAGATGCACAATGCAGCAAGTGACTCTGGGAGCTGTCTCTGGACAGCTCTACCATCCTACTTCAGTTCTGACCCAAAGTGCCCTCTTCTTTAGCAGTCCTGGGCACTTTGTGGTCAACCCTCTTTCCTGTCTGTTTCATGTTGATCATAGTCCTATATTCTCTTTTTGTCAATGTTCAACAGCTACCTTAGATAGTTCAGTTCTGTACAATAGGATACAGGCTCTGGCTACGCCCTATGAAATAAACATGAGGAAATAAAGAGAATTGAAAATAAACAGGAGACTCAGCATTTGCATTTCCAGCCCCAACAAAACATTTTACCCATCATGTCTGATTCAGTATTAAATTTCAGTCCTACAGCTCATCGTTCGCTATGACTCTGGTGTATTGCCAGAGAAATATATCCACCCTGTCAAAGACTTGCAGTGAATCACACACCTGCCTTTCATAAATAGCCTTTCCGTGTTGATCAAGACAACCAATGCTAAAAGATTATGGCATCTAGTGAGGGATGAGTATGAAAGGATATGCAGACTGGGAGCCCCGTAGAAATGATGTGAGGGAAATGAACAGTGCAGGGGGATAAAATATTTAAAATGAGTGAAAGAGAGATTTCAGTTGGGGAGAAGATATTTCAATTGATTAACATGAATCTGTGAAATCTAGTTAGAAGAATGAAACTTGAAGACAGTGTTTTTCATTAGATGAAAATACTGGTAACCCAGCTGTCCTCTGTGCCAGAAAAAGCACCCAGCTCCTCTCGACAATCGAATGTATATATAGAAACACTAAAAGCAAGTAGAGTGTCATTATGCTTCTGTTTCTCCCAAGCTTTCCTATGACAACACTTAGAATCCTTTGTCCATTTTGTATTGCTGTATATGTTTGTGTAGTGAAATATCTCCTGAAGATGGGCACAAAAAGGATCCAATTTTCAAAAGTAACTTCACCTGTCTGCAAAGTTTCTAGCCTGACACTTGATGATGACAAAAAAAAATGGGGTGGGTTTGCGAGAGATGCGTTGTGATTGTTCATCCTTAACTCTACTCCAGAGCACTTAGTAGTGAGCCTGGGGAGCCAAAAACTCATTTGCCCACTGACATTATTTCTCAGGGGAGTGCTTACAACACCTGAAAGACACTCTCAGGGCCGGCGCAGACCATTAGGCGACCTAGGCGGTCGCCTAGGGCACTGCTATTTTGGGGGCGCCGGCACCGTGGCCGCCCGTAGAAATTTGGGGGCGGGACCTTCCGCCGCCGCTGTTGAGGGCGGGATTTCGGGGGCGGGACCTTCCGCCACCTAGGGCACCGGCAAAGCTGGCGCCGCTACTGGACACTCTTATTCGCTTTCTCTGTGGCTCTATTACCAGGGGAGGTTGAGGTTATTTGAGGTGTATATCTAGGGCCGGGTCTACACCTAAAACTTTGGTTGACCTAGCTACATGCCCGTGTAAAAATTTCACACCCTGTGCAGCGTAGTTAGGTCAACTTAGCCCCCACTGAAGAAGCAGCTAGGTCGACGGAAACATTCTTCTGTCAACCTAGCGACCGCCTCTTGAGGGGGTGGGGATTAACTACGGAGACAGAAAAGCTCCATCCACTGCTGTAGTAAGAGTCTACACTACCGTGTGACAGCAGGATAGCTGCAGGCTGGGGCTGTGCCAAGGTAGCAGTTGTAGTGTAGACATACCCTAGGATGCAGTATGGTCTAGTTGCTATGGTACTAAACCGGGAGTCAGGAGACCAGGAACATAGCTCTGTCTCTGCCACTGTCTTGCTGTAAAACCTTGGGCAAGCTTCTTCCCCACGTCCCCACCTCCCAATCCACGTTGTTTATTTATAGGGTAAGCTCTTCAGGACAGGAATCATCTCTCACTATGTGTTTGCACAGCACCTAGCACAATAGGCATCCAATTTTAATTAAGTTATATAACAGCAGTGGTATAATACAAACCATAACGAAGAAGAGGAAGAGAAGATTTTAGCTAGCACACATGGATATGCCAGGTCGAATGGGAAAGGTTAAGCCTGCAAAGAATATTTATTCGGACATTGTTTGAAATTCTTTGTTGGCAAGTTTTGTATTTTAATCAGTATTTGACAGAACTGGCTTGAGCTCCTGTGAAAATCTCTGAACAGAGAAGGGCGGTTGATCAGGGACTCAGTGATTGCCGTATGAATATCGACAGTACATGATGTCTTAAGTGGATGTGTGCCATTGTGGAGAAGCTTTCTATAAACACTGGAAATTGCAGAGCTATCGGTGCAAACAAAAATAGACTCACTTCAGTTTACAAGGTCTTTTCCGCCTCCCGATTTCATTGTTTTCCTTGTGTATACACAAAAGTTACACTGGCATAGTTAAAGTGGTACAAATCCCTCAGAGTGGACACAGTTATACCAGTATAAATGTGCTTATAATGGTATTCCTGTATGGGAAGGGGAATAAGCTATATTGGTATAAGACACCTTTATTCTGGTATAGCTGCATTCACACTAGGGGTTTTACCAATAACTGTATTGGTAAAAATCAGCCCCCAACTGCCAGAGTTATATCAGTACCTAATCTGTGCATGGACCTAAGTTTGGAGGTGACGGTTCCTTCGAGTTCTTTGCTCTGCTTGACTCCTTTTGGGGCATTAGTCAAGGGGTTGTCATCATCCTGGGACAGATAATTCATTACACAACTTAAGTGACCCATTACGGAGGCCTTGTCTGCGGTCCAGCTTGTATCCCAGGGATCAGTATGCATCCTATTACAAATGGCTGTTTGAAAATGCAGTCTGGAAGGGTGGTCGATTGCCAGAAGTCAGACTGTGTGAGCACTGAGAAACATTTTGCAGATTTTTATGCAGCTTCCTGTCACACTCTCCATAATTGCTGCAACATTCCATCCCCCGGGAGGCCAAGCATTAGAGAAGAGGGGGCAGGCCAGTTGGTTTTTATAACCCTCCGCAGCTGTTAAAGTAAAACCTCATCAGCTGAGTAGGTTGGACTTTCACAGACTGCAGGACAGCAGCCCCGGAACACTTGGTCACTCTGAATCTTGCAAATTGGTGATGGGATCAGGAGCGGATTTACCATGAAACAAACCGTGTGGTGGCACGGGGCCCCCAACAAGAGGGGGGCCCCCAACATGCAGGACAAATCTCATCTGACAACCTGCCTCTGAGTCCTGGCCGGCGGCGCAGCAAGGCTCAGACAGGCAGGCTGTGGCCAGTGGTCCCATGCCGCTCCCGGAAGTGGCCGGCTCCCGGCATGTCTCTGCGCACCCCTGGCGGGGGGAGGTGGCTCCGCACGCTGCCTCTGCCTTGGGCAGCACATGGAGAGCCGCTGCCCCCCTCCCGCAAGGGGCGCACAGAGACATGCCAGCAGCAGGGCTAAGGCAGCTCTCTGCCCGCTCTGCCTCCCTCCCTCTGTGCCACGCCACTCCTCCCGGAAGCAGCCAGCATGTCCCTGAGGCCCCTGGGGTGTGTGTCTCTGTGCGCTGCCCCTCGCCCCGAGCGCCGACTCCGCAGCTCCCATTGGCCAGGAACTGTGGCCAATGGGAGCTGCGAAGGCAGTGCCTGTGGGCAGCGGCGCGCAGAGACCCCCTGACCCTCCTGCCTAGGAGCTGCTGCCAGAGGGGGTGTGTGTGTGCGATCGCTTTGGGAGCCGCGCTGCCCGAGGTAAGCACCACCCGCCTGCTCCCCCCGCATCCCAACCCCCTGTTCCAGCCCAGAGCCTGCACCCAGCACCCAAACTCCCTCCCAGAGCCCGACCCCTGCACCGCCTCCTGCACCCCAGCCCCCTGCCCCAATCACGGTACCTCACTTTATTTTTATTTACTTCCCATTACTTATAATATAGTAGGAGGATGAAGAAAAAAAGAATGAAAAATGGGCGGCGGGGGGCGGGAATAAGAGAGAACGTTCTTTTTCTTGGCTGGGTCCCGAGGCGGGGCCCCCAAAAATGAAGCTGCGCACAGGGCCCCACTAACTCTAAATCCGCTGCTGGATGGGATTAAATGGGAAAATCACATTAATGCGATTTCATCCACATCAGAGCAGAGCTGACCATGTGCTACTCCTGCTGGTCTCCAATCTGTCAGCAGCAGGAGATCAGCTGTTGGGAAAGGTTTGCTTTGCACTAGCATATTATTTCAATCAGGAAACTCAAACAGACTTTTACTGCTACTAGCTACCGAGAATTCTGATGGAGTGTGCTCACAGTGAGGATATTTTTAATCACAAACCTGCAGACACACACACACGCACGCACGCACGCACGCACACACACACACACACACACGCACGCCAGCTGGCTAGGTTTTTGTACATCCCCTGCGTAGGTGATATGTGTTATACTTAATGGAGGAACTCACTTGTTGATGGAAATATACATGGCCAGATTATCTTCCCCAAGACAATTCGGGCAGTGTAAAGGAACCAGAATCTGCCTGTAGCACTCCAGCTCAGAGTTCTCCTTGTGGATGGAGAACCCTCATTGTAGAAGGCTTCTGGATGACCCCTCGCCCCATAATGCCAGGGAAAGGGACACGGGGGGCATATTGGGCTGAAGTGCAACTGTGCCATGCCAATCCTCAGTTCTGCAGGCTGCTTTAATTTACACCAGGGCAGATCAGCCCACAGGATCAGGGAGCCATCGCTGGCTTCCTAACAAAATCCACCCCCACTCCCGTCACTCTTTTGTGATGAATGGCTCTTCATGGAGCACAGAATGTGGCCCACAGAGTACAGACAGAATTATGTTTGACTCTTAGCAGAATGAAAGCCCATTGAAATGCAACGGACGAGACAGCTTGGCCAGTCATTCCACTTTAGTATGAATGACTCCCCCTCTGTACACAACTGTCAGTTTTTAAAGAAGTTATCGTTTTATCATTGCATCGAACAACAGACACTTGCTTGGACAAAGCACTCAGAAATGTACCGAAGTGAATTGTCCACTGGTAGGGTGATGGGCCACGTCTAGGTCTTTTCCCTGTCCAGTGGCTGATTGCTGTTTGCCTGCCAGCGATACAACCCAGGAGCTCCAGAGCACAGAAGCAGCTGGATAAACAACATGATGTTTTCTTTCCTCCCAAGGCTGCCTCTTTTTTTTTTTTGTTCTTTAAAAGGCAGCCTTGCAGGACGAGGCTAGAATCCTCACCTGACCACGCTAAGTGCTCTTGAGTATGTCCCACTGCATGAGAGACTGGGGTTATAATGAAGACCCGGGTCTTCTTCTCAAAGTCCAATTGAAGATGCGTGCAAGGAAATGGGTCAGCTTTGGAAATCAGATTTGCTCTTTGTCCCAGGTGAATGATGAGCACAGCAGCTTTTGCCTCTATCTGACTTCACATTGAGACTGCGAACACTAATGTGTAATTAGCTCCATGACTGAAGTGTAAAGTACCTTATCCACCCACAGTGGTATCAGTGAGTGCTGCAGGAGCTCACACTGACAGCACAGAAGTGCATTAGTGTGCTTCTTGCTAGTCAAGTTGTATCCCATTCCCCCCCTGCAGCAAAGGTGCACCAGACGGGCAGTCCTTTGCACATTTGTAGGCCTGTGGTCTGGCCTTCATGCAGCAGCTTGTAGGATCTAGTCCTTGATGGTTCGTTTGATGGAGTATGTGGAATAGGCTCAGTTTGCAGTAGTTAGTTCTATTTTTAATATGTATTTGTTGATTGCACTGAGATTCCTGTTGCCATAAATATAAGATAAGGGCTAATTTCAGCCATGCCCTGCAATGGCGACCCATTGGGGGGGAGGGAGGGGAAGGGTCATATGACCCTCCACAAAACGTGTGTGGGGGGGAGGGGCGCAAGGCCCGCAGCCGGGGAGATGAAGGGGCAGGGCCAGAGCCAGAAGGGAAGAGGCGGGGCCGGAGCCTCTCCTCTTCCAGCTTCCTCTTCCGGCCACACTGCCTGGTGCGGCACGCAGTGGCTGCACTCTCCCAGGCAGTCTCCGGCCACGCTGCTTGCCTGGAACAGCCTGGGCTGGAGGCGGGGTGGGGACAGTCACATGGGAGGGTCACGTGGGGAGCAGGGTGGGGAGGAGTCACGTGAGGGGGTCTCGTAGGAGGTGGGGAGGAGTCATGTGGGGGGGTCACGTGCCCCCCTTTAGCTGGTGCCCCCTTTGTGTCCCTCCCACTAATGGCCCGCCCTGCCCACTCACCCTGTTACAGCTCAGGGTTCATTTATTCTCTGTGCTGCTTACTGATGAGACATATCCCCAGCAGAAAGCAGCACTGATGAAATCACCACATGGTTATTCCAGAGCCGATGCTGTTCGACATTTTCATCGGTGAGTTGAAGGTAAATATAAAATGACGGCTGATAAAATTTGTGGATGACACATCGATTGGCCGAATAGCAAACAACGATGGGGAGAGGGCAGTCATTACAAATGATCTAGATTGTTTGGCTAAGCTAGGGCCATTTCAAACCAAATGCGTTTTAACACAGCCAAATGCAAAGTCAGAAGGAATGCCGACTGTACCTACAGAATGGGAGACTGTATCCTGTGAAGCAGTGACTCTGAAAAGGATTTTGAGGTCTGTGACCTGGAGGCCTCTGGGTGCCCACTGGTAGAGGGCGCAGAGGGTTCATAGAATTTTACAGGGATTCCCTGGGACAGATTTGTGTATAATAGTTCACCAAAGGGTGGCATGCAGAGTCTCTCCTGAGAGCCTGTAGGCCACTGGTTGTCATAATCATTGTGCAATGTATGTAGGGATAATATTTAAGAAGTTATGCATCTATACTGAAAATTATGTTCTTAAGATTTTGGAGTTAAGGTAGGTCTCCAGGAGGTGACATGGCTCAGACAGGTTCCTTTCAGGCAGGAGATAAGAGACACTTTGATCATATGTGTATTGTCGCCACACAATGGATACTGAGCCAAGTGACAGCTGAGACACTACAACATCTGGAAGAGAGAAAATCTACAGGAAGAAACAAAACAGCGAGGGGATGGCCTGTTTATGAACGAAGACAAAGGATGGGACTTGTATATCTTGGGAGGCAAAGGAATACACTCGGTCCTTCATGTAGGAGACAAGCTGTCAGCATGCCTGTCTCATGAAGAAAGACCATAGCCAAGCATGGCTGTAAAACACTGCAAGGACTTCGGGTGAGCATTACTCTACAAAACATGAGAGTGTCTAGGTCTAGGCTCTAGAATGCGTGATGTGATTTATTTTATATGTAACCATTTGTTTTCAATACTTCTACTTGCTACTAGTTGAATCTCTGGGCTTTTAAAATAAACTTAGGCTTGATTTTGACTATTAACATATCTCAGAGCTGTGTGTTAAGTAGAGTGGTGATCTGAAGTGGAGCTGGTAAGCTAGGGTGTCCTGTTCCTTTGGAAGCAGTGAATCTGTGAATATTGCAAGTGTCCAGAGAGATGCTTGGAGGGGTCAAAGGTGGGGTGTGTCTATCGCTAATTTGCAGAGAAACAGCAGGGTAGGTGAGGCTTAGAAGGGAGTGCTTGTGTTGCCCATGGCCAGTGGAGTTGGGAGCTGACCTCTGGCAGGCATAGACAAGGCTTCCTCGTGCTAAGGACAGGTGGTAGCGAGGTGCCCCCACAACCCTGGGTACTCCCAGAAAGCATCACAGGGTCATAGTTGACAAGCAATTGAACATAAGCTCCCAGTGCAATGCTGTGGCCAAAAGGGTTTATGCAATTCCTGGATGTATACACAGGGGAGTAGTGAGCAGAATTAGGGAGGTGATTTTACGTCTGGCATTGGTATCAGAACACTGCATGCAGAATACTGCATATCAGAATACTGCATAACGTTCTAGTGTCCACGGTTTAAGGAGGATGTCGAAAAACTGGAGAGAGTGCAGGAAAGAGTCACAGAAATGATTTGAGGGCTGGAGAAAATGCGTTACAGTAAGAGACTTACAGAGCTCAATCTATTTAGCTAATCAGAGTGGTGGCTTGACAACAGCACCAAAGTACCTACATGAGGCACAAATACTGAGTACAAAAGGGCTCTTTAATGACTATCCATGCATCTCTGGACCCTCCCAGATGTCGAGCCTGGACGATTATGAATATCTGAGGGTTGTGGTGGATTGGGTAATCAGTGAGGCGGAGATGGGTGCGAACCCAGCCAATAGGGGCAATTTCCGCCAAGATCTGAGCCCTCTTCCACACTCCCGTTAGGGCTCAGCGTTATGCTGGCTGGGACCCCTCATTGAGGAAAGCCTCTGGATGGTAAGTCCAACCGCTACCTCCTCGTGGTGAGAGTCGGTAACCATCTTGGATAGCTGGGCGGATTGCAGAGGACGAATCCCCATCCTTGTTGGGGTGGGGATTGGGATGGGCAGCCCCAACAAAGCTGCTCCCCTGGTAAGGGTTAGTTTCCCCCTGGTAAGGGTTAGTTTCTCCCTGTGAAGGGTTAGTTTCCCCCTGTGAAGGGTTATATCTTTTAACTATGGGGAAAAAAATGATTTACATACCGGATTGGCGCTGGACCGGGTAAACAACGCCCCCGCTGCCGGCTTTGATGCCCTGGCTGGCAGTGTTAAATATATTAGGGGAGTAATTTGGGTCGCTGGACCTATGGACAAGATGTTTTTTAAGGAGTGGATTTCTCACAAATCTGAGAAAAGAGACCTCCCTATTGAAAATGAAAAGGGAGTTGAGGAAATTGAATTGATAGGTGAGGACCAGGTTGAGGATGTTTTATCATTTTTACCTATGGTTTTTACTAATGATACTTTTAATAATTTAGATGTTGACAATTTTAATTCTGGTTTTGAGTATTTAAATGCATTTGAAGATCTGTATTTTAAAGAATCTGGGCATTTTAATACTAATTTAACTACTGTTTTTAACAATATAGATAGAGATAATTGAACGAATTTACCAAATTTATTAAATAGTAGCTCATGGAAAGATGGAGTTTTTTATTTAGAATATCCCGTCGACTGTTTTAATTGTCCAATTTGCTTGCAGATTTTAGCAACATTTGGAAAATGGGCAAAACATATTAATGTAGTACACAAAAGCAAGGTCATTAGAATGGTCTGTAAAAAGTGTGGAAAATCCTCTCAATTCCACAATATAGCATGCCACTACCCCAAATGCGTGCCCATGGAAGTGGATACCCCGGTGAAGGGCTATACCTGCTCAAGTTGTGGGCTGGCTTTTCATACTAAATCAGGCCTAAACCAGCATTGTCGACATAGACGTCCCACTATTAGAAATGAACAGAGAAAAGAAAATATAGCGGCTAAGAGTAAGGTTAGAGAGTCAACTTGTTCTCGATCTCGAATTTGGACGGATCATGAGATTGAGTTGCTTATTCAATTGGAGACCAAATATCTAGGAAAAAGGAATATACATAAGTGTATTGAAAGTGAATTAAAAACAAAGACTAATAAACAAATTTCAGATAAAAGGCAAGAATTGGCTAAGAGAAAGATCAAGAAAGATAGAGTTATCGATGAAGTGGGAGAAGTATATAGGAATGAAGAGAATATATTAGAAGGTCCACCTCCGAGAGAGAAAATCTTGCCACTAAAGGAGCATCCATATGTGGACAAGGTGGGGAAGGTATGTAGGCAAGGGAGACAAAGTAGGAAAGCTGGAGAAATATTGAATAGCCTAGAGGAAATCGAAATTTTATTAAAGGAAAATCAGACAAAATCAGTTGGGTGAGCAATGGTGGAAAAGTTGTGTAATTCGTTGATAGGGATAGATACTAGTAGATGTGAGGAACAACAGGAGATGAATTATAATAATAGAAAAGGGAAGGGAGGGGCGAATGATAGAAAGAGACAGTCTGACTCTATTCGGAGATATGCCACTAA
Organism: Platysternon megacephalum; assembly: GCA_003942145.1. Lineage (NCBI taxonomy): Eukaryota > Metazoa > Chordata > Testudines > Platysternidae > Platysternon > Platysternon megacephalum. The sequence continues at coordinate 768,408 of QXTE01000119.1, read as the reverse complement.
GAAGGCTAGATACACATTTTACCAACAATTATTTGTTAAGGATAAAAGAAGATTAGCTCGCATAATCATGGAAGAACCAGATAGGGCTAAATGTAACATTTGCCTCAAAGATATAGAGACATATTATGTAGATACATTGGAAAAAATTGGACATGGAAGTACGGTAGGATGGCCCCCAGCCACAGAGAGAGCAGATAATGATTTATTAATGAGTCCTATTTCTGTGGATGAAATCAGGGAGGCCCTGAGAGAGATTCGCAAAGATAGTGCCCTTGGCCCAGATAAAACAACAGTGAATGATTTATGGGATATTTTTAATCCAGACTCCTTCATTCTCACAAAAAATTTTAATATATGGTTTTTAAATAGGCAGGTCCCAGATATTTTTAAAGAAAATAGAACTATTTTAATTCCTAAAGTGCAAATTGAGGAAGAATTAAAGAAACTATCCTCTTGGAGGCCATTAACAATAGGTTATGTGTGGATACGACTGTATACGAAAATTTTAGCTAAAAGATTAATGACTGCAGTCAAAATTTGCAATAGACAAAAAGGTTTTATCTCTGCTCCAGGTTGTGAAGAGAATATCTCAATGTTAGACAATTTGATAAAGGGAGCAAAGCGAAATGGAGAGGAAGTATCATAGAATCATAGAATCATAGAATATCAGGGTTGGAAGGGACCTCAGGAGGTCATCTAGTCCAACCCCCTGCTCAAAGCAGGACCTAATCCCAACTAAATCATCCCAGCCACTAAATCATCCCAGCCATTGTATTTGAGGATTTGGCTAAGGCATTTGATTCGGTGGGATAGATGAGCCTTTATAGAAATTATAAGGGACCTCTATGATAATTGCACTACTAGGGTTTGGGTGGGTGATAAGAACACTGAGTCTATTTTAATAAGGAGTGGGGTTAAGCAAGGTGACCTGTTATCTCCTATTTTATTTATTATTGCCATAGATTCTTTATTAACTAAGCTGGAAACCGAGGGCTCTGGGTTTTATGTTCAAGAGAATAGTGTGATGTTGTTGGTGTTTGCCGACGATGTGGCAATTTTAAGTGGATCATATCAAGGGATGGCCAAAAATCTGGGAATTTTAGATGGTTTCTGCAGAAATACTAATCTTGGGGTTAATGTGAAAAAAACTAAGGGATTTCATATACTAGCAAAGTATAAAACGTATGTGATTAACCCCAAGGATAATTGGAGAATGGGTACCGAAATTATTGATTATGTACAGCTAGAAGAATTCAAAAAATACTTGGAGGCGAGGATAGATCCTTGTATAGGGATTGGAGGATTGTCTCTTAAGGACAAATTGACTGAATGGAGCGAGAGTTTAAGGCTGCTTTTAAACCGGCCCAAAAACTGATGATTTTACAAACATATATTTTACCTAGGTTATTTTATAATTTACTTTAAATTAAGCCCCCTTTTTATCTTTTATATGAGTTGGATGTTTTAGTTAGGAAAATAGCAAAACAGATTTTACATCTCCTTTACAAAGTACCAACAATGGATTATTTTATGCAAGGGGAAGAGATGGAGGACTTGCATTAACCAAATTTAGTGTACAAGTACCCAACATGCTTATCTGCAAGTGGAGAAGACATATTGTGTCTAAAGATAGTTGGATAGATTTATCCTATATGTATGCTGGAGAAAATTTAGTTGATAAAATATTGGTTCCCAGTGCAGCAACACCAAATTCTAAGAAATGGAGGGAGGAGGAATTTTTTAGATGGTGTGGGTTGAGGTGCCAGGGGGTAAGTATTAAGTGTTTTTAAAATGATGTAATTAGTAATTCAATTTGAAAAGATCGTGTATGGTTAAATCCTCCTCATTGATTGCTGCATTACAGCTTAGGGCTAATGTGTACCCTACAAGAGAAACATTGGCAAGAGGGAGAAAAGGATTAAATGCCACCTGCAGATGGTGTGGTAAGGCTAGAGAGACAATACCACATATATATGGACAATGTTTTAAAACTAAAGAGGCTAGGATAAGAAGACATAATATGGTAGTTTCTGCAGTAGTAGATAAGGTGTGAAAATTGGGGTGGAAATCAATAATAGAACCTCACTTGAGAACTAAAGAAGGAAATTTGAGAAAGTCAGATATTGTTTTTATAAAAGGAGATATTGCGGTGGTGGTGGATGTCACAATTCGCTGGGAGGATAATGCCGATAGTCTGGAGAAAGGCAACCTTCTCTTTGTGGGCTATTACCTCAAATTGGAGGAAGATATTAAGAAACTAACGGGAAGTACAAATGTCCACTTCTTTGGTCTCGTAGTTGGGGCTCATGGCAAATGGAGTGAAGGAAATGACGATCTTTTAAAAATTTTAGGAATTGAGAGAGGTAAAAATTTTAAGGAAAATCTTTGTAGACTCATTTTATATGCCACTGCAGATCCGATGGCTATGTTCAGTGACAAGTAGAGATCCTGGAGCCCCATTCCGTGTATCCTACTATTACTAAATTTTAGCTATTTTTTCCATATTTTAAATTTTATGGATTATTGGTTATCAATACCTTTATATCCATTGCCATTTATTTATCTGTCCTTTCAGATAGTGGTTTTAAGTCTTTAATAAATACTTGTAAATTTGGATTGATATCCTATTTTAAATTATTCTTTTTACTGGACTTGGATGCAGACTGGCCACGTATAGTAACCAGGAAAGAGCAGGTAGTCACGCCTGTACATAAATAGTGGAGAAAGACTGGAAACTGAAGCTGGACTAATTCAAATTAGGGACAGGGCACACATTTAACAGTGAGGGTGACCAACCAGTGGAACAAACTACCAAGGTACAGTGGTGGATTCTCCATCTCTTGTTGTCCTCAAATCAAGACTGGATGCCTTTCTGGGAGACGCTTTAGTCAAAAACAAGTTACTTGGCTCAATATAAGGATAACTCTCTTCAAAATGACATCCCCTATCTGATTCAGACGGGGTTTTGTCCTGTTTTTATCTCAGTACTGGATAGGGGACAAACCTAAGAAAAGCAGGAGTGTCTGAAAAGCAGTTCAGACTACAGGGGTGTGAACTGCAGCACACGTTAACGTTCTAACTACCCCTTGTGGATGCTCCTGGCTTGAACTGAAAAGTACCTAGTTTGTGTTAACATAATCTTCTCTCAAACAGTTCTACGTTCCAGACAAGCCCTTAGGCTGCAATGAAATTCGCGGCCTTTATGCCATGGACAGCGATGAGCATAATATTGCTCCTTAACAAATAAATATCTACAACAATCGGGGGTGGAAGGGAAATATCTGGTATGTGATCCTTTCATATTTTAATATAAAAATAAGCATATTGATTTTGGATAAATATTCACCTTATCCCTCACCAAGAGACCAATCTGAACAGGGTGATATTGGCAGCACAGGAACAGCAAATAGTCTCCCCTCCCATCTCTTAAAATCAATGTGAATTTATTAAGGCACCAAAATGCTACAAGGAGTCTACACATATTTAAAAAGCACTGAACTGTGCGCTTATAAATTATCTCCCCCGTTTCCATTGTAATGCCTACAATCAGGGAGAGATCGTGTCCTGTGTTCAATCAAACTCAGGCCTGGAGTCTTTGTTCCTTACAAGCACAAACTATGAAATGTGATTTCTGTTTTAATCTGGTAAGTGCCTCCCAGTATTTAAGATTGGCAGTGGCGCTGCTAACATAATGAACTTCGTCCATTTTTTTCCTAAATGGTATTTTAAAAATATCCTTTGAAAGAGGAACAAACAGAAACAGGTCAGGTTACTTAGAGAACTATGGGCTAGAGCTCCCAGCTGATATATAAACTGATTTACAATAGCTGAGGACCTGGGTCTGTATCTTACAAATGCTCAAAGTTGTAATTATATTTAGTCATCCCAAGATTCTGTTGCAGGTAAGGGCAGAAAGTCCCATCCTGAATCAGGAAAGCACTCAAGTATGGGATAGAAGGCAAGCGTGTGCTCAGGTGCATTGCTGAATCAGGGCCTCAGGCAAGATGCTCCCTCTATTAGCCAAGGTAATGAACTAACCTGTTTACCTGCCTGATACTAGTGAAAGGTTTATCACATGGCACTTTTCACGTCTAACAACCCCAGATTAAGTGGGTCAACTGCTCTGAGTCCAAGAGAGTCACCCTGCAACCAACTGAGGCAGCCTTTCAGAATGTATCAGCATGGGCACAAAATCTGATCAGTCACCCTTTACCATGAGTGTAATAAAGAGAGATGAGCAATACGTTCTTTGCCCATAAAAAACAGTCACCCTGTCTAGAAGAGTTTACTCACTGCTGGCATGCCTCCTTGTGGCTGGGCATGGCATAGCGGGCTCTCCTCGTCTAGTGCCCCCTACTGACAGCCACTGGAGCCTGCAGTGGTGTCCCTCTTCTCACAACTCAGCCCTCCAGCCAGGCCACTTTTAGTCTCACTCTTTTGGAGGTCACTGAAAATCCAACACCATTATATCAGGTCTGTGGCCTCTGACTCTGGGCCTCGGGGTCCTCACACCCTCTTATTCCAGGCCTTTCAAAAGTCCTTACCCCCTTGTATCAGGGGGCTTCATGCCACCTTCCCCGGGTGTAAGCAGGGGCGTAATTTCCGAACAATTCATAGGGTGGGGGCAAAGTTGCAGCAGCATATAACATTATATCTGATTTTAGTATAGCCTGCACAGTCGGGGGTGGGGTGGGGGAAAGTGGAGCATATAGACCTCTGAAAAGTCTGGGGGCGGCAAATCAATGTCTGGGAGGGCAATCGACTCCCCTTTCCCCATAGCAAATGATGTCCCTGTTTGGAAGCTATCAGATGGTATACCAAGTTTGTCAGCGTTGTTGGGTTACAACAACTTTAAACCAGCTTGCTAATTGTAACAGAATATTTTGGAGAGGTTCTAGGGGTCTTTCTCCCCTTCTGGCAGAGAGGCGGGGGTGAGGGGAGGGGAAATTGAACCTGGGTCTCCCAAGTCTCAGGTGGGTGCTCTAACCACTGAGCTAAAAGTTACCAGGTAGGCAGTGGCAGCAGCACCACCTCTCTGGCTATTTTGTGTGGCACGAGGCAGGTGCCGACCTCATTCCCGCAAGAAACGCCTTGGGCACCTAACTGCCTGACTCCAGCCAGCTGGTTCCCACTGTGGAGGGCTAAGCAGAGCCAGGTGCCTCCCAGCAACCCAGACGAAGGTCACTATCTCTGCGAGCAGGGAGGGACTTAGCGCACATCCCTGTGGTCGGCATTTCCCATTGGCTACCTCAGGCAGCTCCCTGCCTAGCATGCTGACTTTTGTGGGTTGCATTCTCAGGCACCTATCCCTCCCCATTCATTGTATAGGGAACCTGGGTGCCTAACTCAGGCTTTGTGGATTGCAGTGTTGTTGCTGTGGTGTTTTTTTTTAGGCACCTAATAAGTAGGCTTTGTGACGTTCAGTGTTACAATAGCTAAAACCCTGCATGGATTCCACCCAAGTTGATCAGGGACTTAAATAGATCTTGATTATGCTATTGAAGCCCGGGACCAGACAGTGATTCTGACAAGAGACTAATTAACGTACCTATATGGAACAGTAAAAGTAAATAGTATACTCGTACCAAAGATTTCACTTTTCTCTAGGCATAGCCCCATATACGGGACTGGTAGCAGGATATTTTGGTGACCAATATGGAGTTCAGAGGAGCTGAAGCTCAATCTCAATCCTTCCCATGCTGCCAGACATCACCTGGGGCATGGACTAGGCTCTGCCATCCCTGGCTCTCATGCTGTTTGCTGGAATGGCTACCTTATTGTGTTTCTATAACAACTTTCTTACAAGGATAGGTTGTTGGCCAGTTTCTCAATCCTCAGCCTGAAGGACCACTGTACTTTTTGTCTAATACTTACCCTTTGACCTGTTCAGCTTGGGTTACCCGAAAAAGAGTTAAAGCTCCTGCCATCATAACTCCCAGGGTCATTCCCGTTGGATGAAGATGCAGTCGCCAAGGAAGGTCAGAGGAGCAAAGTGGACTTTTCATCCATCACGCTTGGATACCCCGGACAATCACTTGGGGTACCTAAGGGATAATGCCAGCCCTACTCATTCAGTGTTTCCCCTTTACATGTATTTCTGGAATAACTTTTACAAATGTTTCTTGTGTATCTGGATCTGGGGCTTTTTCATTGCACATTTCTGGTGGGCAAGGATGTGATAAGTTCCCTTTCAACACCCAGAGTATTAAATGGTTGGAAATATGTTTCCTAGTGTATACAGCCTTTTTTTGAATTTGGACATTTTATGGGAAGATATACTAGGTGAAGCTTTCCATTTGAAGATTTGATAGCAGAGGGAATTATTAGGAGGATATGGAAAAATGGATCCTACACATTAATTGTGAGTTGAGCTGGGTGAAATATTTTATATGAAACTTTTTTTCAATAGAAAAATGCAGATTTGGCAATGCCAAAATGTTTCTTGAATGCATGCAGATTTTGTTGAATATTTCAATTAGAAAAAAAGTTCAAAAAAATTCTGCAAAAAATCAAAATGGACAGTTTTGGCATTTTCAAAAAGAAATGGTATAATTTTTCAGTTTGAAATGACATTTTGTTTCAACAGTTCTTTTAATTTTATTTTTTTTACAAATCAGAAATGTTTAAAAATACAATTAAAATGAAACATTACGATTTTGTCAAAACAAAATGTTTCATTTGACCGGAAACTATTTTTTTTGACTTTCTGAAACTGCCAATTAACTGAAAAATCCATTTTTTTTTTGCCCAGCTCTAATTTTTATTATTACAGTAGTTTCTAAGGGCCAACCAAGATCGGGGGCTGCTTGTGCTGGGCATTGGACATACAGATAGTAATAGACAGTTCTAAAAGATATTATAGTCTGAATTGAGACGACAGATGAATGATAGGAAAGGGACCCAACAGATAAGCTCACTGGTTCAGCTTCTGATGTGACTCCAGAGAACTTAGTAGAAAGGACAAAATAAAGTACTTTTTCCTCCACCCATTTTCATATTGTGTTTTGCCAATATGAGTGTGGACATAAATTACCAATCTGAGTGAGGAAAGAGGACATCAGCAATGTTCTCTCTCCCCGTGAGAGAACATTTGTTTAATATTTATATAAAAGGGAATCAGCCAACACTTGTGGTTCTTTTAGTGCAATCGAAACATCTCCTCAAGGCAATACATGCAGCACAATTTGTTTTTTTTACAGCTTTGGTTTACAACCATTCTGCTAGCTCTCAGATACTAAAGTGGATGATATACTGCAAGGAGCCACAACATGAGAGCAAACAAAATGGATTGTTCATGCTTTACAACACGCCTTTACATTTTGATAGTGAAAAAGGGGACCACTGCTTTCCCGTCCTTCAGACTTTAAAGTTTTTACCGACAAGCAGCCAAGCGTAATTAAACTTGATGTATTTGTAAATATAAAATAGCTGAACCAGCCAGTTTTTTCAAGCGAGAGGAAGAAGTACCCACCCGAGGGACTGAAATATTATAGTGAGTGTATTACGAGGTAAAAGTATTTGTGTTACATCCAACCGAACAGGAGCTCTCACTGACTTGCTATGCTGTATATCAACCATTATCCTTATCTGACTTTCAAAGAGAGTTAGGCGCTTAACTCCCCGAGGCCACTTTGAAAATTCCTGGCTTAAAGCATTATGGGAAGATGGCGCCACTAATACAGCAACGATAAACAAAAAGTGGGTGGAGATTTGCACCCACCCCGTTGCATAGCCCCATTGAAGACAATGGGACTTAGCATTGACTTCTGGTGGGGTTTCCCAAGGCACATGCCAGGACAGAGTTTGGCTCAAGTGTGTTGGGACCACCAGGGCTGCAGTAGAATAATTTACACTGATATTTAGTAGGTGAGATTCAGTCTGCAAGGCAGCAGCAAGCTCTCCTCTTTCAGGAAACTGAAGTGGGCCAGCACAGCTCAAAGAGTGAGTAGTGCTGGCTAGTGGAAGAGCGGAATGAGAACACCCCTGCCCCCAGGGCCGGCTCTAGGCACCAGCAAACCAAGCAGCTGCTTGGGGCAGCACATTTGCAGGGGGCGGCATTCGGGCCATCCTTGTTTGTTTGTTTTTTTAACTCACTTCTTCCCCTCTCACAACCCTGCAGAAGCGAAGCCATGGAGCAGTCCAGCATGGCTGCTGAGAACCCACGGGACCCTGGGAGCTGTAGTTCCTTGGCTAGCTCCCTGCCTAGAGAGCCAGCCCTGGAGCAGGGAAAGAACTACATTTCCCAGCAATCCCTTGGCCGCTATCAACAGGAAAGGGAGGGGGAAGGAGTGACGTAGCTGAGCCATGCTGTAGCTTGCTGTGAGTTGAAAGGGGTGGCCCTGTGAATGGGGAACAAGTGTGCCCAGCCCAAGGGGTAGGCGGCTTTGGTGCAGAGATCCCCTTCAGAAGACTTCCCCAGACTGGATTAGGGATACTGGTGTAACCTCACCTTGCAGCCCCCAAAGAAGGAACTGGGTGGACTAAATGGACAATGTACCTCTGTATCTGAAGCCTAGCAAGGGAGGTACGTGGATCCCACTAGAATTTAAAATGAAAACTGAAAGAGGGGAAGCTCTACTAGAGGACTTGGGCAGCTTTAGATACAGTACCAGGCACGTAGGAGGATTTCCACTTCTGAACCATGGAAGCAGAAATTGGCTTTTCCTTTCTAGATTTAGCTAATATTCAGAAAGGGAATCTAGCACCTGCCCTCCAGATTTGAACACCCTCAAAATTCAGGAGTGCTCACGCTCAATTTGGGCAGCTGTTACTTCATTTCTCCCAAATCAAATATACTGATCCACTGTAACTTGCTGTAGATAAAGTAGGATAAAATTGAGCAAGAAACGCTTCCCAGTGGTTATTAGGACTGGAATTGCTATTTTCAACAGCCATTGCTTTTTTTTTTTTTAGTTTTATTTGTTTAAAAGGAAGACAGTGATATTGCATTGGCAAATTCCCCATAGAAACAAAGAGTGGAGCAAAAGAATAATAAAGGCACCTCAACTGTTCCTCATTTATGTAGGANCCCTCTGCGAGTAGAGCTCCTAAGGAACCTTAATCATAAAGCTCCTTTGGAACTTAAGTTCCTGGTGGAATTAAAGCTGCTTTTCCCTGGTGGAGACTCTGAGGGAGGCAGCAGGCAAAACAAACCTGCTGGGTCAATCCTACCCAGGATGCAGCAGGCCAGCCACGTGCAGGGGTGTGTGTGCACGCAATCTGTACATCCCCTGCATCAGAAAGAAGGAATCAGGCATTTTAAAATCTTAACTGATTCAGACTCATAACCAAGAGGAAAATATTATTGTGCCCATTTTACAGATGGGCAAACCCAGCCACAGAGTAGTTCAAGGACTTGTCCAAGGCCACAGAGCATGTTAAAGGCAGGGAAGGGAATAGAAGGTAGAAGACTAAGATATCTCCTGCCTAGCAGTCCCTTGCTCATACTACCGGACGTGCTCCCTCCCTGGGACTGGCTGGCATTGAAGTTACACCCATTGGTGCCATGTATCTTAGTTGGCACACAGGTAGCATTTTGTACAATTCAGTTGGATAGCAGCACTCCGGGGAGAGCATTTCTACTGGAGTTTTACACTTGAGTCCACAAACTTACTTCATGCTCTGTTTCATGTTTCACAGCCCACCCGAAGCCTGCAATAACAACTTCTCCAAGATATGCAGCCTGGCACGGCCTTATTGCTTAAATACCCTCATAAATTTATTCCAACCTGATCTGCAGCTCAAATATAAATTCAATAAGGCAGAGGGGGATTTAAAAGCACTGTAAATAAATTAACTTCTTGATGCATGATTATTATATTTTATGGAGCCATTTAAACACTACCGCATTTGTTTCAAAAGGACAAGGAAAGTTGCTTCTTTTAAAGCACACACATTACTTTGATAATTGAAATGAGAAGTATTGCCTAATTCAAAATGTTCCTTGCTCCTTGACATAGAATTTTTTTTTTCTGTCGCTACGAAAAGAAATAGCAATTTTAATTGGCCTTCTGGTTTCCTTCACATTGATTAGCCTGATTCTTGATTGCGCGATTTTTGGCAGTGCATCAGTAGGGGAGAGGTCTGCATATTTTGAGCAGTTCTGTAACTTCCGTATATTTTTGCATTTAATAGAATAAAGTGAATATAAAGTTTGCGGATGATACCAAGCTGGGAAGGGTTGCAGGTGCTTTGGAGGATAGGATTAAAATTCAAAATGAGCTGGACAAACTGGAGAAATGGTCTGAAGTAAATAGGATGAAATTCAATAAGGACAAATGCAAAGTACTCCATTTAGGAAGGAACAATCAGTTGCACACATACAAAATGGGAAATGACTGCCTAGGAAGGAGTACTGCGGAAAGGGATCTGGGGGTCATAGTGGATCACAAGCTAAATATGAGTCAACAGTGTAATGCTGTTGCAAAAAAAGCAAACATCATTCTGGGATGTATTAGCAGGAGTGGTGTAAGCAAGACACGAGAAGTAATTCTTCCGTTCTACTTTGCGCTGATTAGGCCTCAACTGGAGTATTGGGTCCAGTTCTGGGTGCCACATTTCAGGAAGGATGTGGACAAATTGGAGAGAGTCTAGAGAAGAGCAACAAAAATGATTAAAGGTCTAGAAAACATGAACTATGAGAGAAGATTGAAAAAATTGGGTTTGTTTAGTCTGGAAAAGAGAAGACAGAGGGAGCATAACAGTTTTCAAGTATGTAAAAGGTTGTTACAAAGAGGAGGAAGAATTTTTTTTTTCTTAACCTCTGAGGATAGGACAAGAAGCAATGGGCTTAAATTGCAGCAANGTTCTACTTTGCGCTGATTAGGCCTCAACTGGAGTATTGGGTCCAGTTCTGGGTGCCACATTTCAGGAAGGATGTGGACAAATTGGAGAGAGTCTAGAGAAGAGCAACAAAAATGATTAAAGGTCTAGAAAACATGAACTATGAGAGAAGATTGAAAAAATTGGGTTTGTTTAGTCTGGAAAAGAGAAGACAGAGGGAGCATAACAGTTTTCAAGTATGTAAAAGGTTGTTACAAAGAGGAGGAAGAATTTTTTTTTTCTTAACCTCTGAGGATAGGACAAGAAGCAATGGGCTTAAATTGCAGCAAGGGAGGTTTAGGTTGGACATTAGGAAAAACTTCCTAACTGTCAGGGTGGTTAAGCACTGGAATAAATTGCCTAGGGAGGTTGTGGAATCTCCATCATTGGAGATTTTAAAGAGCAGGTTGGACAAACACCTGTCAGGGATGGTCTAGATCAGTGGTTCTCAAAGCCGGTCCACTGCTTGTTTAGGGAAAGCCCCTGGCAGGCCGGGCCGGTTTGTTTACCTGCCACGTCCGCAGGTTACATAAGAACATAAGAAAGGCCGTACCGGGTCAGACCAAAGGTCTATCTAGCCCAGTATCTGTCTACCGACAGTGGCCAATGCCAGGTGCCCCAGAGGGAGTGAACCTAACAGGCAATGATCAAGTGATCTCTCTCCTGCCATCCATCTCCATCCTCTGACGAACAGAGGCTAGGGACACCATTCTTACCCATCCTGGCTAATAGCCATTTATGGACTTAGCCACCATGAATTTATCCAGTCCCCTTTTAAACATTGTTATAGTCCTAGCCTTCACAACCTCCTCAGGTAAGGAGTTCCACAAGTTGACTGTGCGCTGCGTGAAGAAGAACTTCCTTTTATTTGTTTTAAACCTGCTGCCTATTAATTTCATTTGGTGACCCCTAGTTCTTGTATTATGGGAATAAGTAAATAACTTTTCCTTATCCACTTTCTCAACATCACTCATGATTTTATATACCTCTATCATGTCCCCCCTTAGTCTTCTCTTTTCCAAGCCGAAGAGTCCCAGCCTCTCTAATCTCTCCTCGTATGGGACCCTCTCTAAACCCCTAATCATTTTAGTTGCCCTTTTCTGAACCTTTTCTAGTGCTAGAATATCCTTTTTGAGGTGAGGAGACCACATCTGTACACAGTATTCGAGATGTGGGCGTACCATGGATTTATATAAGGGCAATAATATATTCTCTGTCTTATTCTCTATCCCCTTTTTAATGATTCCTAACATCCTGTTTGCTTTTTTGACCGCCTCTGCACACTGCGTGGACATCTTTAGAGAACTATCCACAATGACGCCAAGATCTTTTTCCTGACTCGTTGTAGCTAAATTAGCCCCCATCATGTTGTATGTATAGTTGGGGTTATTTTTTCCAATGTGCATTACTTTACATTTATCCACATTAAATTTCATTTGCCATTTTGTTGCCCAATCACTTAGTTTTGTGAGATCTTTTTGAAGTTCTTCACAATCTGCTTTGGTCTTAACTATCTTGAGTAGTTTAGTATCATCTGCAAACTTTGCCACCTCACTGTTTATCCCTTTCTCCAGATCATTTATGAATAAATTGAATAGGATTGGTCCTAGGACTGACCCTTGGGGAACACCACTAGTTACCCCTCTCCATTCTGAGAATTTAGCATTAATTCCTACCCTTTGTTCCCTGTCCTTTAACCAGTTCTCAATCCATGAAAGGACCTTCCCTTTTATCTGGCCGCGGTTCGCCGCTCCAGGCCAATGGGGGCTGCGGGAAGCGGCGCGGGCTGAGGGATGTGCTGGCTGCCCTTCCCGCAGCCCCCATTGGCCTGGAGCAGCGAACGGCAGCCAGTGGGAGCCGTGTTCGGCCGAACCTGCGGACGTGGCAGGTAAACAAACCGGCCCGGCCTGCCAAGGGCTTTCCCTGAACAAGCGGCAGACCGGCTTTGAGAACCACTGGTCTAGATAATATTTAGTCCTGCCTTGAGTGCAGGGGACTGGACTAGATGACCTCTCGAGGTCCCTTCCAGTTCTATGATTACATTGAACCAAAGTGCAGCAGCCATCTGGTTACTGGTATAGGGCAGCATTTTCAAAGGGGCGTGAACCCGGTCTCTGTTTGTGCATGTACAACTTTGCCCAAGGCAGAGATTCCACAGGCTGCATCCTTCTGTGCATGGAAATCTCAGTCAGTTGGGAAAGAAGAATTTTGTTTTATACTTGAATTGCTGAAAGAAGTTGCTGCCAATTCCTTGTGCACTGCCCTGAAAATTCATTTTTTAAAAAGAGAACTTGTTGAACACCAGAAAAATTTATTTGTCTAATGTATTGATTCTTTAATAATTGATGTTGAGGAAATAGTTGCTTCTTGCTAGCCTAGTCATAAAGCAGCTGGGAAATGCGTTCTCCCAGTTCAAAGCAGCTGTCAATTTCAACCATGATTTAGAAGTTAATTTTCCAACCCTGAACGATTCCGGATGTTAAAGGATTTTTTTTATTCTTCCAATCACATTTTTGGGTGTGCAGAAATCAAATCATTAGGACTGATTGGCTGAAAAAAATGAAGCCTTTACAGATTTTTCTCACGCCTTGCTGAGGTAATGACACTGCTTCTTGAGAAGTGGGGAAGAGTCAAGGCCTGCAGGGTATTTGAGGTGGAAAGTTGCACACTCAGCATTAGGTTTAAGGACTCTGTTTAGCATGTAGGGAAATACATGAGTGTTTTGTTGCTGCAGAATAAATGTGTGTTAGAAAAATTGCTACCAAAAGGGTAAAAACAGAGAATGAGATTGAGGGAAAAAAAGCAGATTACTCAAATAAATGAAAGGACAAGGAACGTAAGGATGATCTTGTGTTTAAGGCACTAGGCAGAGGCAAAGAAGATCTGGGTGCAATTTCCAGCTCTCTCACAGAATTCCTGTGTGACTAGGCAAATTGCTCAATCTCTCTGAAGCTCAGCTCCCCACTGTCTAAGTCAAATTTGCTGCCCACTTTAAGATGCCAGCAGCATCTGGCTTTCAGTTTCTGGCTGTCTCTGTAGAATACCCAACATTTGCAGGCTAGGGAGGGAGGCATTCAGACTCGCCTTTCCTAAATAAGTCACTCCTTCTTCTATAAAGGAGTTAATAGATTCTAAAGCCAGAGGGGAGAACTGTGACCATCTATTCCAGAGATCGGCAACCTTTGGCACACGGCCCGCCAGGGAAATCTGCTGGCGGGCCGGGCCGGTTTGTTTACCTGCAGCGTCCGCAGGTTCAGCTGATCACAGCTCCCAGTGGCTGAGGTTCGCCGTGCCAGGCCAGTGAGGGCTGTGGGAAGCGGCCGCTGTTTCCCGCAGCACCCATTGGCCTGGCCAGGCGAGACCCATACCAGCAGTTCCATTCTTTTGCCTGGGATTGAAGTTTGGCAGAGTTGCAACATCGGGTTAAAAGCCAATTGAATTTCACATGCCTAAACCAGAGTTCAATGGCTCTCTAACACTAATAAGTAAGCTTCGTCATTAACCCAGATCTGCCACTTAAACATGAGCCTTCAAAATCTTAAAGTTGGTTATTTATTTCTTAAGATCAACGAATTAAAAAAACAAAACAAAAAATCACCATACAATACAAAGGTTAATATCAGAAAGTAGCCTTTTCGTTACAGTTTGGTCATAAAATACAGTATAAATAATAGCATGTTACATTAAAATAACATTTTAGATTGCTACATGGGGGGATTTCACATCCCACTCCATTCCCTTTGCCAGAGTAACTATTACAAATTAGACTCTGAGACACTCTTAACATTCATTATTTCTGGCACACAACAGGCCACATAAAATAAAGCACATACAAATTCTGTATTTCAAAAAAAAAAGTGCACTTTTTGTATTTTCACCACAAGTACAACATGTCAAATTGCACAGCTTAAGGGATTCTTGAGCACAAAGCCAGGACATCAGAATGAGCTTTTTGGATTGGCTATTTAGCTGCTTTAAAAAAAAATCCAGATTACAACAGACACACTTGTTCAGCTGTCGTTTCATAATGGGAAATAATTGTAAGCAATACCATTTTTTCCCTAACAGAATTACCATGCAATTCCATAATCACCAAAATATCAAAATAATACTCAAATGTATATTGCACCCACAAACTCTGCGCTGTCATGCTGTGTAAATGTGTCTCCTCTTCATGAAGGGTGTATGCTCTGGTAATCAGACAGGCTAAAGGACCTTCCGTTTAAATCTGTAACACAAATTGTGTGCAGTTGTAACACACTTTTCTTTTGTGTTTTTGTTATACATTTGCTGCTATAAATGAAAAGATCCTGTTTGCTAATCCCTCCCAGATGATCCTTCTGTTTAGTTCAATTTTTAAAGGGCGAAGTCATTGAAGCGAAATCTCATGCACTTTACAAAAAGACAAGATCAGCAGAGCATTAAAACACTGATGAGTGCTGGACCTTTGATGATAAAGTCATGTCTAGGGGATATTTCTGACTAGTATAATGACACTAGAAATCTGATTTCACACACTGACAAAATGGATGACACTGTCAAGAACACTGCAAAGGTAAATGAAAGCTTAAAATTACATTTAAAGAGGTTGCCTGGCGAAATCTCATTAGACTCAAGTCACTTAGAATCCATGCTAGCATTTCACGTCTGTGGGTTCTAAGGCTTCTTTGAGTGGAAATGAGCATTGCACATTGCTAGTAGGAAATTCACATAGCTCCAGCATCTAACAGACACTCTCTCTCCTCTGTCCCTATATATTAGAAGTAAACAAGTATATGAAACAAAAATAAGGATGAGTGAATTAATTATGCCCAATGTCAAGCCCACTCCAACTTTATCAGTTTTAGAGTTCAGTTCATCCCCAAACCTTCTTAGGTTAGCAGAGACTGTGGTTAAAAAGGAGCAGAAAGGGAAACAGAGAAAAATTCTAATAAAAATCATTTGTATGTACCATGCAGTCTGTACCATTTTCTTGCAGCAACCAGTGTTCTTTTCTCTGTAATACACAGCGCGGGCTTCTCTTTAGCTAGAAAAATATGAGTGCTTGTTTTAAATTGAGTGCTTGAAACCGCCTGCTCACTCCCATGAGTTTCTGAATATGCCAAAACTTTGGGATCTGAAATTATGTTCCAAACTGGAACCTCCCCTTGTTTCCAGACATCCAGATTTGGCCAGTTGAAAAAGATTTGGGCTAAAATTGCAAATCAGGGCTTTTGCTTTAGGCGCGTCTCTGTTTTAGAATGCAGGAACAAAGGTTTGTGAACCAGAAAAACGTTTGGGCAAGTTCACAAAATCTTTTATCTCCTCAAGGTTAGTCCATCCCTACTAAGAATCCATAAAGGTTTGTCCCAATGTCTTTGTTTTCAGTTGAGGTCTTTCCTATTTTCGTGCCAAATCAAAGATAAACCTATCAGCTGCTCAGAATTACAAGGATATCTGGGTATATCTCACTTAATCATTTTCCTGTCTTGGGCACAGGTGCACCTCAGTCCCTCCTATTCTCTGCATGTGGCACATAATAGTCTAGTCTTCTGTGGGCTGTAATATTTTGGTCTAATTTCAGCTGTTAGGGTTAGTGTGCAGGTGCTAGCTGGTGTTGGTGGCCTGTAGTATACAGGAGGTCAGACAAGAAGGCCTGGTGGTCCCATCTGGCCTTAAACTCTATGATGCTATAACAATATTCTCAGTGCTGCTGTAACCCACTAGAGAAAATCTAGGACAAGCACCTCAGGCAAGACTGATTTCCATGCCGTGCTCTTATTCTCCCTCCCGATTGAAGAATGGATAGTCAAGCACGTTTCGGCAGGTTGGTATTTACCAGGAATATTAATGACGTTGAACATCTCAAGAATGATTTGGTGCAGGGTCGGAGTTTCAAATGCACCTGAGTTAGGATGATGAGTCCCACTGAAAGTCGACTGGACTTATTCTCCTAACTTCCCTAGGCGCTTTTGAAACCCCACCCTTAAACTGTGCAGCTCCTGTTAGAGGTGTGGTTAAAACAATCCCGAGGCCACTCCCAGGATCAGAAATATGGGCTCTGGTCCACTAGGCCCAGAGTTCAGTGTATGAGGTTGTGACTCATCTTCGCTCTACTCAAACAATGTAATAGGGAGGGCAGGTTTTAGATCTGCAGGCTGAGTTTGGTGAGATTCTGCAGGGAATATGGCCACAGCCAGTGTGTACATTACTTGTTGCCGTTCAAGTTATTTCTGCAGAGCTCTTAATCAGCTAGAAGCAGCTTCTAAGCCACGATGCTGGCATGGCTGCAACACATCCTGCTACTGTATTATCTCTGCCTATCCCTGGGGTAAGGCCCAGCTGCAGGCCTGGTGACATTCTGTCTACCGACACTCTCTGTTAACGTCAGTGGGAGTTCCGTGGTAGCTACATTTCCATGTTCTGTGCTGATTGCTGAAATTACAGAATTATTTTTGTCTGTGTTAATTTTTTTCTAAGCATTCTAGGTGAAAAGACTGATCAACTACAGGAATAGAATTCTAGTCCATGAAACGATACAGACAGTCAAACAGCAAGAATCCTGCTTGGATCCTGACCTGCAACTTCTTCAGCCTGGACTTAAACAGGCCTCTTTTATGGGAGCAAATAATGTCTTACTGTCAGTTATTTCTGGGTGCAATTTAGGCCCTTTAGATATTAAATTACCTGCTGCGGTAGCACAAGTGATTTAAATTGTTCATGCAGCCAGAATTACTTGCAACTCGAAGGCCCGGTTAGGCTGAACATTTGGTTCGTTAGACTCATAGGGGGGAGGGATAGCTCAGTGGTTTGAGCATTGGCCTGCTAAACCCAGAGTTGTGAGTTCAATCCTTGAGGGGGCCACTTAGGGATCTGGGGCAAAATCAGTACTTGGTCCTGCTAGTGAAGGCAGGGGGCTGGACTCAATGACCTTTCAGGGTCCCTTCCAGTTCTAGGAGATAGGTATATCTCCATATTTCTGATCTGAAACAGACAGGTATTCATTACTGTGTGACTTGAAAATACTGTTACAGAAGGCAACAGGTTGCTTCTCACTTTGGCTTATAACCATCTATAACACCTTCTACTGAGGTCTAACACGTACTGCTCATGTCTGTAACATGCTTATCATATCTGTTGATTATTCATAAACCATTTATAATGAAACCTTCATGTAAAGTGAAACCACCCGACCTTTTGGTTTTTCTAGGTACATTTAATAAGTTGAGTTTCTAACTAGATAGAAGCCCACTGTATGTAAAATAAAGATGCTCATTAAGAAGTCCTTTTTGCACTGCTTCTGGGATTACCATGGGAATCAAATAAAAAACAAACAAACCACAAAACAGAGCTGAGCTCACATTTTGGCAGAGTCAAATTAAACTAAACCCACAAAAATTTCCATTCTAAACTTAGAACCCTTGATTTTCAAGTGGATTTGTATAGCGATAATTTAATAGCCTTTTGATAGCTATGATTTGCAGCTGTGCATGCATGAACTCTGTTACCTAAACCTTATGGGACCTAATCCACAGGACACTAGTCCTGTACTAGAAAAATTCACTGGTGGTCAGAGTATTGGCAACTGACCTTTATCAATCAGGTGGGAAGTTTAACTGGGAAAAGGAGACTCATTTTCAGGAAACCTTTTGGCTCTGTAAAGTTAAAACGGTAAGCCTCTTTCATTTAACAATTAATAGTGTAACCAGCTGGCTAGTATATCTGTGTGTGTAACTCTGCCATTTACTCAGCGGAGTCAGAGCTGTTCAGCTGTGTGTCATAGCCCCTGCACTGCTATGAGCTATTGGAGATTCTATTTTATTTCAGAGGATAGGGGATTATGCTTTTGAAGCAGAAGGACATAAATTCTGTCCTCACTGCCAGAGGAAATTCTGAGTGGCCATGGCATGCCAGCATAGCAGCAACTGTTACCACCAAGAAATAATAGTTCCTAGGTGACACTGGACTAGTTAAAGAATTAACCTTGCTTGGCATACCAGACACTCAGTCTTCCTTTTTCTACGATATGATGTGAACCACTCATTTTTTAGAACAAATCTGCAATTTACTTCCTTCTTATAGCCCATTCAAATCAACACAATTAAGCTCTAAGCACCACTTACTGATGATCAAAACTTTAGCAAATTGCACTGATTTCCCTAAGATTTAACTTTGTCTGACTGGAATTATTGGTCTGCTGGTCAGGTTTCTGATATAACCATTTGCCCAGGAGACATGATAGCAACACCTGGCAATGCAAGTGAATTTGACTATGTGCAGGTGGGCCTGGACACTATTGTGTTAACTTGTGCATAGGTATATACTAGAATATGATGTGGCTGATCACAAGAGCTTGGCACACGTTGCATAAACCCTTGTGCTGGTTCCGTTTCACTCAGCTCACCAGTGTAATAGCAGAGGTACTTATTTAGCTTATTATGTGGGGCCTGTGTTTTTGGTGTATTTTCTTGCATTAGATGGTTGGCTGGTAGAGATGGGAGCATTAATTCAAACCCTAAAGATACTCAGCCCATTCGGATAAAAGTTTTGCAAATCCAAATCTAGGGTTAGATCTGATCCAAGTCCCACTTTTCATCTGGCCATAGCTTTGGTTTGCTGCCTGCATGCAGCCAGGGTTGAATACAGATTAGCTCCTCACAGCGGGGCTGAACTCTTGTATTAAGCACTCACTTAACGAAGAGGATTTATGCCACGTAATGGTTTGTATGTACGCACCTTCTGTTGGAACATGACTGACTGTAACCGGGCCAGGCACCTCCTGAGCATCTCTTTGTGGCCAGAGGTCACTCTGTGGTGTCCGGCTACCAACTTCTCCCCTATTCAGGGGCCCTAAATAACTCGCCATCAACAGGTAATTACAACATTCCCCTCCTGGGGTCCCATTTATTGAGTCCTTACATACTGGACCCAACATCAATTCACTCTGCTAGTCAGGAGCTAAGTCCCATACTCCCAGGCTTTTACCTGACTGAACCTCAGCCCCCTGGTTCTGGCTTCTAGGCCCAAACCCTTCTCTGAGTCATGGCCCCTACCAGGAGCCGCTGGATTACTGCCTCTCCTCTCTGTCACAGCTGCCTTAGTTTCAGAGTCTTCCTTGCAGAAACCTTTCACTCATTGCCATTCCCTCCACTCCCACTTCTCTTTCTACTTCATTGTGCCCTCTTGCTGCTCTTTATAGGGCAGTCACCCTAATCTCTCCCAGGAGTGGCTCATTCTGTAATCAGGGTTGGCTAGCTCCAGCCCTTAAGAGGCAAACCGTCCTATTACACTGGCCTATTCAGACCCAACAGTTCTGTCTGCTGCCCCTCTAGTCTGTCAAAAAGGGGCCTGGTTTTGGAACTGGGAATCCTGAATTTAAATCATCTTGTTTTCTGTTAATTCTTCAGGTGTGTTGTCTGCGGCTAGAGATTGGTAAAGACACCAGTTAAAAAATGACAGGAAATACAGATCATTAGGTCACAGAAAAAGAAAATTGCACTAGAGTCTTTTGTGGCCCTTGTACCGTGGACTTGAGCTTGCCCTTTGGGATATCAGCAAACTCTCTAGTAAAACACCTGCAAATTGAGAAAAACTGGAATAAGAATGGCTAAGAAATCAATTATCTGTGCCCTGCAGAATTCATGCAGGTTGCTACATGCCTCTCCTTCATCCATTAGCAGCCCTCGCTCATCATGGTCCAGGCATGTGCTCACCTCTTGATATGGCTCAACTAACTTTTTACCTTTTTTCAGTGGTAAAAATGGGATTTGGCTATGAAGCAAATGTAAGATTGCCCTCTTATTTCTTTCTAACAATAAGATTTGCCTCAATTTAAGCATTCTAGACTTTGTCATCATTATTATTATTATTATTATTATGTATTATTTTATGTATTTGTGTGATGACCTTGCTGAAAGGACCCAAGAGGTATCGAGGCCCCATTGTGCTAGGCACTACACACACCCCTAACAAAAAGATGATTCTTGCCCCCTAAGAGCACTGAACGGTGTTTTCCAAGGTGCCATCCTAATCTAGGTAAGGCATTATCATTATTTTATTATTTAATTTAGGGACACTAAATTGGCTCTCCTGGACACCCTGGTCTAATTAATCAGAATTGTGAATGAGTTCTATAAATAACCACCTTGCTCCCTGAGTGCTATATTCCCTACTGATTCCATTATTTCCATTTCTCTTTCTTTTATCACCTCTCGGATTACTACTCCCCCCCTCAAAAAATATCCCTGTTCACTCAAAACTGCCTGGCTCCTCATTAAAGTCTCAGCTCAGTGCCACCAAGAGAAACGATGTTGAGCTCTTTGACTTTAGCACGGCATCTCTGCACGGAGAAAAGGACGAAGCACGATATGAGTTGCCTAAGCTTGACATTTATAGGCTGAAGAAGTGCTGTGGCTTCCCAGATAACACTGCATCGGAATCTATGCCATACCGAAGTTACAAAATGCGTAGACATTATTCACAAGAGGCAAGGCTGATGCTTTAAAATAACCCCAAAGTTACTGGCAGAACGAAGCCTATTTGTTCCAACAAAAATGAGATTGCTAAACACATTCGTGTTATGGTGAATTTAGAGACCATGCATTAAGGTCCCAGAGGTCTCTCTCACGTCCTAAATCCATGTTGAAACACATTCTTCCTTCCTTTGGCTTCACTCGGGGCTCAGTATGTCGTTTCCCTAGTGACTTGGCTGGAAAACGTATGGTTGCTAGAGATGCTGTTGGACTTCCTGGTGAAGCTGGGTCTCTTTTTCTTCTTCCTCCATGGCAGGCACAGGAACATGAGCGTGGAGAGGAAGATCTGGCGGAAGTTTGCGGACACCAGGTTGTAGAGGATGGGGTTGATGGCAGAACTGACGTAGAAGAGGACATTTGTCAACATGTAGAAGTAGTGGTAGAAATTATAAAGGAACCTGATGGAACAGAACAAGAAGAGAGTGGAAATATGAGTTGGGGAGGAGAGTATGAATAACTTACAATTGCAGGGTTGGAGAAAATGGAAGCCAGATTTTCAGCGGCTGGGGATTGCCATACTAGATATCAAATGTGGTCCATCTAGTCCAGGGATCGGCAACCTTTGGCACGCGGCCCGCCAGGGTAAGTACCCTGGCGGGCCAGGCCGGTTTGTTTACTTGCCGCATCCCCAGGTTCGGCCGATCGCGGCTCCCACTGGCCGCGGTTCGTGGTCGCAGGCCAATGGGGGCTGCGAGAAGCGGCGCGGGCCAAGGGATGTGCTGGCCGCCGCTTCCCGCAGCCCCCATTGGCCTCGGACAGTGAACCATGGCCAGTGGGAGACGCGATTGGCCGAACCTGCGGACACGGCAAGTAAACAAACTGGCCCAGCCCGCCAGGGCACTTATCCTGGTGGGCCGTGTGCCAAAGGTTGCCGATCCCCCATCTAGTCCAACAGTGGCCAGCACCAGATACTTCAGAGGAACGTTAAAACCCCTCAAAAACACTAACAGTAGATAGATGTGGGATAATCACCCCCACAAACATCTTAAGCTAATCCCCTAATACTTAGAAATTGCTTTAAACTTTGAAGCATGTGATTTTTATATCCCACCAATATTTGCCTTGTCTATAGACACACTTGAAATTAAAAAGGCTAAACTGAAACGTTGCCCTACATGATGCACAAATATATCCACGTTTACCACAAAGGCTGCTTAAGTGGGGTTGTCTACACTGCAGTATCTATGGCAGAGCTAAGACATCATAATGTATGCTGTCACCTCCTCTCTCAAGCCCATGAGAACTGCATCGACGCATTGAATCAGTCTCTGTGGTAGAATTAATATATATTTTGAGGAGATATTCATTTTATGGTTGACAATAACAGGATTTTTCAGTGAATTCTGGACATGAAAGGTACAAAAGAGAGTTTGAGGGTTACAAAATAGAGCTGGTTGAAATTTTTCAGTCCCAAGGGTTTTTTCAATGAAAAATGGCCTTTTTTGGAAACAAACATTTTTGTGTATCGTTAGAAGATTTCCACATTTTCATTGAAAGGCTCCAAATCTTTCAGTTTTCAAAACTGAAGAAATGTTTGCTTTTTGGTTGTTTTCAGTTTTCAGCTACTGGAAAATATTCAGTTTTTGGTTGTTTTCAGATTTTGAAAACCAGAACATTTTTAGTTTTTCATTGAAAAGCTAGAAAATTTCCATGAGTGTTTTTTTTTAGGGGTGGGGCAGGAGGAGAGGGGGAGAGTTTTACTTTTTTCAAAAAATGTTTGTGGAAAATATTTAGTGTTTTCTCTCCACCTCTGTTAAAACAAAGTTCTACATAAGGATCCTGATTCAAAGCCCATTGAAGTCAACAGAATGATTCCTATTGACTTCAATGGACTTTGGATGTGGTTCTTGGGAACAACTCTGCTATCTGATGAGGAGCTTGTATCACTGTAATAACGTATCTAGAGTTGGTCAATATTTTTTGCACAATTTGTTTTTCATTTTTTTTAAATGGCCTTTTTCTGAAAATGAACCTTTTTGCTGAAAAATTGACATAGAATTTTTTTTTATTTTTTCCTCAGCATTTCTCATCAATATCTTCACCGACTTTTTTAACAAATGATTTTCAAAATCATTCTTGAAAAATTTCATTGACCAAACCCCAACTTTTCAGCAAGTCAAAATTTTAGATGATGATTTTGAAATTACTTTTGATAAAAATGTCAGTAAGGAATATCATGAGAAATTTCACAAAAAACAGAAGATGAGTCCATTTCAAACCTGAAATGTCAGACACTTTAGTTTGCAGTTGTAGCCCTGTCAGTCCCAAGTAGGAAAGACAAGGTAATATCTTTTGATAGAGTAACTTCTGTTGGTGGAACAGACAAGTTTTCCTGCTGCACAGACCTGAAGAAGAGGTCTGTGCAGCTTGAAAGCTTATCACTTTCACCAACAGACGTTGGTTTGTTAAAAGATATTACCTCACCAAACTTCTTAGTGAAATTGTCAACCTGTTTTTCAACCAGGTCTAACTATAACCCATACAGGAGTTCCATCCTGTTCCCATTTTAGTCAACTGCAAAACTTCCATTGCTTATAGGTATGTAGGAACCAGACTATGGCCAGGAACTCATCAGTTTGATAACAAAAGGGTGGTTTTGAGTGTGATGTGCAAGCACTGCAAGGGTAGAAGGCACAGGAATGTCTACAGACTGAAGAACTGTGTATAAGATACTGCAACTGCCTTCTTTAATTGCTTATGAGAGTTGTCATGGGTATATGCCAAGCTTTGTAAAGTCAGGACAGTTATTTTTAGTGGTGTGGGAGGTTGTGCATCATTCTAAGGCTGTCAACATGATAGCATGAATCCTGATTATAGGGTTTTGCTCTGTGCAAAAGGTTTTTAAGGGTTAAAACACATAGACCTCCAGAGAAAATCACAGTCTATTGCAGAACCCACGTCAGTGTCTCTGATTTAATGGCTACAAAGTGCTAGGATATGGCAGCAGCTGAAAGCAGCCCGAGGTGCACTTGTTTGGGAAAGTGCACACCATCCAGACTGAAAGAGCTTGTCGCTTAGCCCCTGATGGTGTCAATAATTATAAAGAAAATGTGAAATTCTAGTAGCTTGCAGTGCAGGTGCCCATTATTCTGGCCAAAGGAAGTACTGTGAAAGTAAGTATCCTTGTAAGCAGTTCCTTTCTAAATGTTTTTAAAGATCAACAAATGTTAATTTTGGTCTAGTCAGTCCTCTTAACAGACTTTAACAGTTTCTTTACTGTGGTTTATCCCTACAGAAATGTACAAGATTTCTGACTTATACACACAGAAAATCTTCATCGGTTCCTGTTCACTAAGGCCACAATTTTCAAGTGACTGGCGATTTTAGGTGCCTTCATTTTTGATTGCCCAACCTGAGACATCGAAAAGGGACCTGTCTCAAGGCAGGTACTCACAAACAAGTCTCTTCTGGAAAAATCTTGGTCTCTAAAATCACAAATGCTGTCCAGGGTCATACTTTATATTGATTCCCTTTATAAAGAGGTTAATAAATGATTAATAGATGTTTTAACAAATGGATAATCAATGGTTGTAGATTGCCATAGAGTCCAGCAGGTCAATAGGTTGCTTATAACCATCTACAACACTTTCTACTGATGTGCTTATAACCATCTATAACAAATACTACTCATATCTATAACTTGCTTATAACGTCTATTAATCATTTATTAACCATTTATAAACAGCAATTTGATATGAAGTGAGAGTCTCTGCCTTGTTTTTCATTTGTTTCTGTAAATATTAGCTGAAAAAGGACCCTGGTTCATCTCAGACTAGGTTCCTTTTTAGAGCTGGTTTCAGGCTGCTACAGGGAAAAGGATGGATGTATTTAGACAAGCACCATTCGATCATTCCCACAATAAACTGAATATCAAGATCATCTGAATTAAAGGCACAACCATCTTGCTGGGCGGATGCCACCAGGGCGCAAGCCAGGTTAGAAGAATGGGTAGGATGGCTGGGTGATGTGTTCTGACAGAGTGGAGTGATTCTTGTGGAGCAGGGGAATAATCTGACGAGACACAGCATTTTCAGTAGGAAGGGTGCAACCGCTGGACTAAAATCCCTGGATTACTATTTGTGAGCGGGTAGAATTCATAGGCATAAATGGCTACGTTACACTATGAGCGAGGGGTGTGATTCCCTTGCTCATGTACCTCATTGAGAGCTAGCGTGAGTATAAATAGCAGTGTAGTTACAGTCGCATGGGTAGCGGCAGCGGAGCGAGTACATACCTACTGGGTTCAGAAAGGTTTGCACTCAGCACGGCTCAGTCATAGAATCATAGAATATCAGGGTTGGAAGGGACCTCAGGAGGTCATCTAGTCCAACCCCCTGCTCAAAGCAGGACCAATCCCCAACTAAATCATCCCAGCCAGGGCTTTGACCAGCCTGACCTTAAAAACCTCTAAGGAAGGAGATTCCACCACCTCCCTAGGGAACCCATTCCAGTGCTTCACCNACTTCTCATCCACTGTAAACCCTAGGTCCTTTTCTGCAGAACTGCTGCCTAGTCATTCGGTCCCTAGTCTGTAGCAGTGCACGGGATTCTTCCGTCCTACGTGCAGGACTCTGCACTTGTCCTTGTTGAACCTCATCAATTTCTTTTGGCCCAATCCTCTAATTTGTCTAAGTCCCTCTGTATCCTATCCCTACCCTCCAGCATATCTACCTCTCCTCCCAGTTTAGTGTCAGTCGTGCCTCTGCTGCCACAGCCAGCGCTACTGCAGCGACACTGCTATTTATACTCATGCTAGCTCTCATCGAGGTAGCACGAGTACAAGTACATGAGCAGGGGAACCAAACCCCTAGCTCATAGTGTAGATGTAGTCTAGGTAGTAGGGGACTCATTTGCAGAGGTGCAGAGCGCTCCACAGCTCCACTGATCTTAATGGACGTTACAGGTGCTCAGCATCCTTGAAAATCAGACCTTGTGCTCTTCTACCTGATCACAGATGAAGGATAAATAGACCTGTGATTGTGATGTCTTACTAACCCCAAAACACAAACCTTAAACACTGTGTGTTAAGAATTGGTGGCCCGTTCCAATCATTACAAATACATCGTTGGTCTGTAGCTATGAGGTATTAATTCAAAGGAACAAGATTTCTCTTGTTCAGACGTGGGCATATTTGTGGATGATCTTACGTCAAACCACCGTAAGCAATTAATTAACCAGCAATATTGATAGCTCGCCGTTCATAATATATCTGTAATTTCAGGACTGTCTTAAAATTAATCATGGCTTTTAAAAAATATTAAAATGCAAATGGAACACATCAATCTGTGTTAACTGCTGACAAAGTTGTCTATTCCTTTTGCTCAGAGCAAATGTTGTTGTTACATAACTGCTTGCTGCTTTAAGTGCTTTTCTTATAGTAAAGTAAACAAGAAATAACAGTTTGCTCCAATTCATGCCTAGGAGTCTATTTTCACTATTAAATGTAAAATCCGGTTGTTACCATGGCAGGATATACAATTTGTTTCGGTGGACTGCTCTACTGGAAATCACTGTTTCTTGTGCTTGGAATTTATGAAATTTTAATAATCTCTTATTTGGCTGCATTTTAGCACTGTAGAAGTGTCCTCCGCTCCCCTCGTCTCCCATTCACTGCAGGAAACAGAACTCTTTTCAGAGAACAGAGGATGTAATATTGTAAAAGAACTACCTGAGTAATGGTTAGATTCTTCGCTGAACCCATCTCCTGCCATCTTCGCCTCAAGGAATCTGGGGCTAGATTTTCAGAAAGTTTAGGTGCACATTTGCATGTGCAAAATGTATGCTCTATTATTTACTGATTTGTACGTGCAGTTGCCATGACTATGCAAAAAATTGGATAGTTGCATGAGCATATAGCTAATAGGATGTATTTGCATGTGTTATTTTCATCTTTTATGTGAGCAATGTCAATACATGTACATACAAACTAGGTGTGCCGTTACAAGTATAATTGCCCACTTAAACTGTCTGAAAATCCCTGCAAATGGATGATGATCCCTATATGTTAATTCTGGCCTTTCATTGCTAAAATTAGCAAATAACCTACTCCACTCTTCTCATAGACTCATAGATTTTAAGGCTAGAAGGGACCATCTTGATCTTAGCCAGGATGGGTAAGGAATGGTGTCCCTAGCCTCTGTTTGTCAGAGGGTGGAGATGGATGGCAGGAGAGAGATCACTTGATCATTACCTGTTAGGTTCACTCCCTCTGGGGCACCTGGCATTGGCCACTGTTGGTAGACAGGATACTGGGCTAGATGGACCTTTGGTCTGACCCAGTACGGCCGTTGTTATGTTCTTATGTTCTTATGATCATCTAGTCTGACCTCCTCCATACTGCAGGCCACAGAACCTCACCCACCCACTCCTGGAGTAGGCACATAACCTTTTGCTAAGTTACCAAAGTCCTCAAATAATGATTTAAAGACTTCAAGTTACAGAGAATCCACCACTTACTCTCATTCAAACCAGCAAATGATTCATGCCCCACACTGAAGAGGGAGGCGAAAAACCCCTAGGATTTCTTCCAATCTGACCTGGGGGAAAATTCCTTCCCAACACCAAATATGGCGATCAGTTAGACCCTGAGCATGTGGGCGAGACCCAGCAGCCAGACACCTGGGAAAGAATTCTCTATAGTAACTCTGAGCCCTCCCCTCTAGTGTCCCATCTCCAGCTATTTGCTAATAGCAGTCATGGATTGCCTACAATGGCCTGTGACCCATCTCATCAAAACGTCCCCTCCATAAACTTATCAAGCTCAGTCTTAAAACAAGTAATGTTTTTGTGCCCTTTACTTCTCTTGGAAGGCTGTTACAGAATTTTACTCCTCTAATGTCAAGCCTAAATTTATTGATGACCAATTTATATCCATTTGTTCTTGTGCCAACATTGGCCCTTAAATAACTATTCTCTCTTCCGGGTGTTTATCCCTCTGAGGTATTTTTAGAGAGCTATCCTATCTTCCCATAGCCTTCATTTTGTTAAGCCTAACAGGACAAGCTCATTGAGTCTCCTCTCGTAAGGTAAGTTTTCTATTCCTCTAATCATCCTTAGTAGCCTTTCTCTGCACCTGTTGCAGTTTCAATTCATCTTTCTTAAACATGGGAAACCAGAATTGCACACAATATTCCAGATGAGGTTTCTCCTTGTATAATGGTAATAACACTTCCTTATCTCTTCTGGAAATACCTCACCTGATGCATCCTAGGGCTGCATTAGCCTTTTTCACAGCCGCATCATATTGTCAGCTCATGGTCATGCTGTGATTGACTAATACACCCAGGTCTTTCCTCTCCTCTGTTGCTTCCAAATTCTTGTTGTTAGTCCCTAAGTACATGACCTTGAATTTTGCACTGTTAAATTTCATCCCATTTCTATTACTTCAGTTTCCAAGGTCATCCAAATCTTCTTGTATGATATTCCAGTCCTCCTCCGTATTGCAATACCTTCCAATTTTGTGTCATCCGCAAATTTTATTTGCATACTCCCACTTTTTTGTGTCAACTTCATTAATGGAAATGTTAAATAAGATTGCTCCCAAGATCATTCCTTGAGGAAGTCCACCAGTAACCTCCCTCCTGCCTGACATTTGACCTTTCAGTATGACCCGTTGTAGTCTCCCCTTTAACCAGTTCCTTACTCACCTTTCAATTGTCATACTAATCTCCATCTTCTCCAATTTAACTAATAATTTCCCATGTGGAACAGTGTCATGCATTACTGAAATCCAAGTAGATTAGATCTACTACATTTCCTTTATTTAGAAAATCTTCTCAAAGAAAGAGATCAGGTTGGTCTGGCATGATCTACCTTTTCTAAAACCAAGATGCATTTGTATGTTGAAATGATGCAACTATTTTTCTGTCTGTGGATTCTCTCCTATCACCTGGAAAATTTAGCTTTTTGGAACTAAATTGTGTTTTGACATGAGCTGCTCCACCTTACAGCTAATGTCTCTGTGTCTTAGATACATACCAACAATCCACTTAGGATGGATAAAAAAAATGATCCAACCAAGGATTTCTTAGGGACTGGCAGAGGTGAAAATTGGTCACTGTACTAGTAACAGGTGGTAATTTTGTGATTGCCAACATGAGATAATTGGATGCTATTTGAATGCAAGCTAATGTTTTCCATCACATACATCTTTGGGATCCAGCTTTTAAAACCTGTAATAAAAAAATCAAGCTGAAGACAATTTTGAGATCTTCTTAAGTTCATATTTTCCCTGTAAAACTTCAGGGCCAGATTCTGATCTCCTTATTAAATATCACCAGACCCCCTATTGACCTCAAAGGTGCTAGTAGTTGAATAACATGGTACTCAGTGGAAGTAAGGGGAGCACAGTCTGGCCCTTAGACTTCTGCAGTGGCATGGTACAATTGCATTCTACTTCAAAATAATGACTCACTCTGTCCAGTGATCTGCTGGAACATAGCAAAACATGAGACGCCGTACATGATAAGGAAGCCAGCAGACCACAAAGGCAATCACAACAGCACCTGCAAGGTACAAACATTTCCATTATTTTTTCCTGGAAATAAAAAAAGCGATCAGTTTTTGTGCACGTTTAACACTGTTTTCTTTTAAAAGCACCAGAATGGTCCTATGTGCCATTGTGCTAATCAATAACAGCCCCAGAGGGATAACCGTGGCTTTTATCTTTTATGGTAGAACAAGGGTAATGGAAATTGGTTACAATCGAGGGGGGAGTAGCAGGGTATAAATAGAAGAAAAGAAGTCTAATGAATGAAAAGGCAGTAAAGGACACCTCACATTGTCTAGTTCAGACTCTGCATCAAGCAAAATCTGTCTCCATATTGATTGTATTTCTATTTTATCTAACAGAAATAACCATAGCACTTTTTTCATCCAGTGGCACATAGAATAAGGAATGTTATGACCTCAGTAGTTCATAGCACATACCTGTGTCCCACGTGTATAGAGCCATTGAATTACCAGAAGTCCCATTGTGTTACTGATCATCAAATGATTTCTAAGGATGATTTAGCTCTTTGGGGCAGGACTCATCTTTTTGTTCTGGTAGGACAGCACCTAGGGGTCCTGGTGCATGACTGGTGGTGCAGGGCCACAATCCAAATAATGCATAATAATACTACTAATAAAAATCAATAATCAGGTGTATCTACCAATGGTAATGTTTTATTCCCGAGGGACACCTTTTCAGCAGGAGTTTGCAACACACCAGTCACCACACACTCCATTAGATTTGTCGAAGTAGAAACTTTGACAGTTCGGCTGGAAACCTTGTGACATGAATGCAGTGGCATAGATGGAGTCTTTTTCTGATGAGCACAGAAGTCATTTTAAAATGGGATCCTTCAATATGATATTGTAGCAGGAATAAAAATGTTATTCCAGATCCACTTATTGACTGAGGGAGTTCTATGGGTGTGATCCTAACAGCATCCCAATGCAAGAGGCTCATTGGTAGGGAGTTTCAGCTGGCCTGACCAGTTCAGTGTACCCCAGTTCATTAATGTCATAAACTGTATCTGATGTGTCATATAAGTTATCATTGGAAAACTAATCACACTAATCATTAATATTCTTGCATGGTGTATGTACAGTAGATGCCCAAGGGACCATACAAAGGAAGGAAGGAAATGTAAAACTAAAACATGTTTATCAGACAAGTCTGGGGAGTGGGGAAACAGGTTTCTCCCAGACAAAGGACAAGCCTATGCCTCCAGCCAGCCATCATCAGAGTCGATTAGCAATCACATGGCCATTTATTTGCATCTGAGAGGGCAGGAACAGATCAATTTACATTTTAGCAAACACCAGTGTGGAAAGAAACCAGCACAGAACTTCCTTCCCCACCAGGCTCCATGTCTCCTTCCTGGCAGCTGGAATGACCTTTATTTTGGGGGGGAACCTTCGGAAGAATTTATTTCAAAGGTTCACTGAACTATAGACGAGAGAGACAAAGAACCCCAAGTTATCGTTCACCTTGGAAGACAAGGGGAACCAATACCCTGTACTTGTGGAAGGTCCTAATTGAGACACAGTCAGCCAGGCTGGACAAAGAGTGATTGGTGAGAGAAACCATAGCAAACAAAGGCTGTACCTTGCTAGATTAAGTTTTAGATTTTGATGCATGTTCTTCACTTTTATTTGCTTGTAACTACCTCTACCTTTATTTCTTTTACTTGGCATCACTTAACCCATGTCCTGTTGTTAATAAACTTGCTTTGTTTTCATCTAAACTAATCCAGTGCTGTATTTGAATTGAAGTGATTATTAATCCAGTTAATGAGGCAAGCTGCTGGGTACTGACTCTTTCAAAAGCAAACAAACCTTATTATTCCTCTGAATGGCTCAGGAATGGGCTGGACATTGCAGAGCACACAGTTTGGGGGAAATTTGGGCCTGGGGGTGTGTTGGAGTCACTTGGCTAGTAGTAACCATTGCTGGTAGATACCAGAGTGGGGCTAGGGCTGCTGGAATAAGAGCGCTGAGTCCGAGCTGCTTAACACACAAACACTCAGTGCTCACTTATTTGCTGGCTGTCAGCGTCCAGGCTGTGAGCCATGGCAGCAGAACATTTAAGGCACCCAGAGTCAAGGGGCAGGCAGGGACACAACCCCTTGCTGGTCTGGATCGCACCAATAGTATATTGCATTTGTCTGATATTCAAGAAAATGCCTCTAGCTCAGAGGGAAATCCCAGTGTGGAGTTTAGAACCTCTCTAGCAACATCTCTACTTAGAAGAACGAAAGTATGTGTGAAAAGCGGGGGCTCTCTACAATCACAATGTGTTTCATTATATGGTGATCTAGGGATAATTCCCAGATAAACCAAAGAAAACTTCCATCAAGAGACACAATTAAGGTTGCAAATTACTTTACAAAAACAAGTTTAATAGAATTGTAGGGCCTAGGTCTCCCCTCACTTTAACTGAATTACTTTTGATTTACACTGGTAAGTGGGAGTAGAATCATGTCCAAAATAAAGCAATCAGACCCTCCTGAAATTCATGAAAATTGCAATTCAGATTCCACCAGTAGCCCTGACTGTGTTCCCCAAGCCAATTAAAAATGCTTCCATTTAGACCTGATCCAAACCCCACTGAAATCAATGGGAGTCTTTCAATTGACTTTCATGGGGTCTGAATCAAGCCCTTTATCACATGTCTGAAATTATTTCTTGACATCAACCCAGGGCCTTGGTAGCTTGGTATTTTGTTTTGCGAGGCACAGAGCTATGGCTATCAGTCAGTAAGAATCGTGGACAATAAAGCCCAGTTGGTGGGTGCCTTAGTTAATCTAGATTTTTTTTAAATCAGGGAATCAAGGGAAAGATTCTTTTCTTACAATACATATTTCCAGCGCTGTAAGAAATGACAGGCATCTGGCAGAATCCCAGCAGGAAACCTCAGTCAAAACAGCACAAAATAACAGCCATGGAGAAAAATCAGAGATAAATATAACCATCATATTGCTTTTCATCCCAAATGTGCTTTATAGATGGTAAGGGCCAAATTGTTCCTGGCCTTTATATGGGCTCCTATGGGGATGGGAGACAGGAAAGATCCCTTTGAGGCCTACATAACAGCCAGCTGCAATTTGCAGCCTCCGTATTCAGGGAGGCACCCCTTTTCCCTGGGTGTGAACAGTGCCCCAAAGAGTGGGAACTTGTCCCCAACCCTTCCCTCTTCACCAACAGGGATGGTGCACAGAGGGGACTATGCTGTGCCTCATGAGGGGGCATAGCCGCAGGCATGTTCCTCCTAGGGAATGGAGCGCTTGATCAGGATTCTGACTTCTGAATACAGATGAATCCTCCAGAAGTTCCCCCACTCTAATCACCCCATACTATGGGCCTATACCGAGAGGCCCAATTGGTCCTTCAGTAACTAACTGTCCTCATGCTCCTGTGGAGCAAGCAAGAAAGCGATCGTATCTCCATTTTGTGGGTGGATACAATGAAGCAAGAATGACTTGCCCAAAGCCACCCAGGGAGTCGGCGTCTGAGCTGGTATCAGAACCCAAGAGCTCCTGGCTCCCAGCCCTGTACTCAGGTGGAACGTGACCAGGATTCATCACCAAATTTGGTGCAATGATTGGATCATTCACTTCCCCTGCCCAGGACGGGTACTGATGGGGAGCACGACATGAACGCTGATCCACCCCCCAACCCCCCCACCCCACCCCCCACTCTCGACTATGATCTGGCATCAAGGCTCAGGGGAGATGATGTGCGTTGGTTGGAGGCATCTGATTTTCTTAATTAAAAGTACAGCACTGAGGCTGGAAGAGGGGTATATTTGCAGAAGCTAGCTGTATCCCCCTGGGGTATTTGAAGACCTTTCACAGATGCTGCAAAAGCCATTAATTTTGATAAGATTTTTGGGCAAGGTACGGGGTATGTTCCTGAGAGAAAGCTAGAGGAGCTGTTATTGCTCTTTCAGCTGAATGAATTCATTAGTTCGATGGGATTATTTTTTGGCTGCTGTGTGGTCACTGTTTGCAATTGTAGCTCTAATTCACTGTTAGGGCACCTAGCGCTTTGTGATTTAAATCTAAAGAAATCATAAAATTAATACATCCAATGAGGGCCTGATCCTGTCATTTACTTTGGTGGCTGCAGGCGCAGACCTCAAAGGAGATGAGATGAGGGAGAAGTGGGGCACTCTAGCATCGTCACAGTCTTCAAGAGGGTGTGAAGTCATTTCTTCACAGTGAGAGGCAACAGGTGTCAGTTCCTCTCAGCCACCCTGCCTGGGAACATTGCAGGACATACGAGAAAACACAAGGATGTTTGAATAGCTGCAAAGTCCGGAGTGACACCGATAACTCCCAGGGAATTCACAGGAGGACTGAGACACCATCTTCAACTCATTTTATAATGAGTTAAAAAAAAATAATCCAGTAGACACAGACATTTTTGTGAGTGAAAAACAACGCACATCAGGCAGACCTGCTTTCTCCTGTAGAGTTGGGGCTATTTCCCTCAGCTGCGCCTTTTCCTTTATTTAGCAAAATTCACTAAAGCATGAATCACAGTTACTGCTACGCTTCTTCAAGTTTCCCAGTCAATCTGGATACTAGCATTCGGCCAGCAGCAGCTGTATGGGACCAGCTGTATTGTGGACTGTTTGCAGAGCAGAGAGAGAATTAGAGTACAAACGTCCTCAAGGCTCATAACAAGAGCAAAGTGTCTGGATTCCAGTGGAAATTTTGTGAATTTCCTCTGAATTAAAAAAATGGAGCATTTTTATTGCATATGAAAATAAATGATCTGCTCATTTATGTATCCTCTGTGCTATTCATTTTGATATTAAATTCAATGTATTTATGCCGCCCCCATGGATACTAACACCATATAACAGCAATGTAGATGCTGTCAGGAAGAAAACCGAAGTTTTGTAAAGGACCTCCAAAAGATGTTACTTGTATGTACGCACATTTTTACATACACACACACTTCTCAGGTGCTAACAACTGCTTTAAAAATGGTCCTCAATAGATTCTTTTGGAGCAAAGTTTAACACTTGTGCACGCCCTGGTTTTAGCCTTATTAAGAACTCTTATGGTTTGATTTTAAATCCCAGATATGCAGCATCTCAAAAAAATTTTTTTTCTACTGTGTTATTTCTGATGTGTGGCATTGTGCATCTCAGCTTAGAAGGCCCTGCCCTGTATTTGTCACCCTTAATACTTACGTTTCAACTTTATCAACTGGATCAAGAATACATAGAGTGGCAAGCCAGCCCATCTCCATCCACGCCCTGGGGTCCGATTCCAAACAGGGGCACGTGTCAATTTTCAAATAAAAACATTGAGTAAAAAACCTCCCCTTTTATCTCATTCTCTTTCAGAAACCTAATGCCCCTTCTCTTTCATCATGCCTTGGTGAGCTAGGTGCTTAACAGGGAAAAGAGATGGGTTGTAAAAGGAATGCTGGATAAAGCAGATGTTTAAACAATTGCTATTGGATCCCAGAAACAGTTACATACAATCTTTTGGGTTCATTCAGGGATTTCTTCTTGAGGAGGCAGAGACTGTTGATTACATGTCGCAGTTCAGCTTGGGTGAGCCCCCAACGTGTTGTGTTCTCAAAGAGAAATAGATGCGGATGAGAGAGTTCATTTAATCTCACTGCAGAGTAACACGTGCTAGAGCAGAGCACATGGGGTGACAGTGCCCTGGGGACTGACTCAACAGGAAACATTACCTTCTGCACCATGGTGTCGATCTAAAGCCCATTAAAGTTATTGAGCATCCTTCCACCAACTTCTGTGGGCTTTGGATCGGACCCACCATTGAATCAGTCTGTGGGTGACCCGCAGGAATGGTGTTCATGGGCCTGGAAATTGATTTTTCTTTCTCTGTCATTTTTGTGTTTTTAAAGATGGTTTGTTCTTTATTCCCCAAATTGCTATTTCCTTATTGAAAGAGACCGGGCCCATTATCTCTGCCCCTGAAGCAAAAGTGCTCTTAACGAGTCACACCGACACAATGAATGCCCATTTATCACATCGAAAAAAACACCGGTCTTGTTCCCAGTGAACTCAAGGGCTGCTTTTAAATTGAGTTTAATAGGGGCAGGATCGGGCCCATAAAATGCTGCTATTTCCAGATATGAAAAAAATAGGATTCAACATCTGTAAGCAGAACCATGGTGAACCAGACTGGGGAGAACACAGATACAATCCCCTAGGAACGGATAAAGCCTGTGTTTGGCTTTTTATTTTCTTTCTACCCCATTTCTACATCTAACTTATTATTGAAAATCAGTTCAGTCCTTAAATTATTGCATCCGGGCTTTTCTATTCTTATTTAAACTAATTACAGCTTTATTTTTCTATCTGTTTAAAATGAATTACAAGAGTTCAATGCTGCTGCTGCTGCAATATTAGCTTTTAGCCATATTTTGCCTCTAATACTTTGGCTTATTGTTTAAAATTAAATCTGCAATTTTGAAAGCAACCTCAGGAGGATTTAGATGGCGATTTCCTATTAAAATTAATTGTACCCAAATCCCTTAGGCAGTTTTAAAAATCACAGTCTAAAAGTTTATTAAACCTTTTCAACAAACTATGAGATGAACACATAAAGCACCCATATAAATCTGCATTTGACAGTAAGACTGAAGGTCTAGTAGAGTATTGTCTGATAAATATTCAGTGGATGAATGCATACCAAATGTAGCAAACCTTTGTTCTGCGTTGTGAAATCTAAACTGTTTTCAGACACAGTTATACATTCTATTCTTCATTAGAATTTTAACTTTGTAGTAGGGATGCCCAACCAAAAAAAAGGCAAACATATACAGTACTAACTCACGTATCCGTTATCCTACTAGGCAGTGCAAAGACAAAACAAATGTTTAGAGGAAGAAAGCAGCAGATAAACGAAAGAAAGAAAGAAAGAAAGAAAGAAAGAAAGAAAGAAAGAACGAAAGAACGAACGAAAGAACGAACGAAAGAACGAACGAAAGAAAGAACGAACAGCTTGTTTATTGTGCAGGAAGCCCTGCAGAGGAAGCTATGAATTTTGATGGATTTTTTTTTTATTTTGCAAAAGAAGATTTAGAAGATGCCAGTCTTGATTTTCTCAATAACATGTTAAACTAGATATGAAGATAATTTAGGGAGATAATTGTATTAGATTACACACAGTATTTGATCTTAGCCTGTGTTTATCCTGCAGTGGCTGGGAGATGGTTTTTTTCCATGTCTAACTTCTATGAGTACTCACATTGTGTTCGTATAAAGGTGGAATAATGCCTGGTCTCTAGAAGGGCACTGACCGACATGCAATGGCCTCCATTCTCAGTCCGTGTGCTGAGTGCAGGAATTACAGGAGGAAGGAGGCACTTTAAACCACCTTTGTGCTCCCTGCATTGTGGGGCCATTTGGGAGCTTATGTGGCTCCCCTCCCAGCACTAGTTAAAACAGCCTCAGGGCTCTTCGAACTGATGCTCTGCACCTAAGGTTCACTATGGGCCCTGGGAAGCAGAGAGTTGCTGGAGAGGAGTGTGTTTTGGCTGCAGCTCCTCCATAACTCACCCTGCCACTCTCAGCTCAGTTTGCCCCCACACTTGCTGCATTGGGGGTCACAACTCTACAACCTGCTTGTGTCAGGGGTATTCCCTGGGGCTTGTTTCTGCCCTTTGACTGGCCCTTTGTGCCACCAGCGTGGTATAGAGAGGCCTTAATGGACTAGAGATCCTGCCCCTAGAATTTTGTTTATCACTCTCCATTGCTGCTAATACCTGTGCAGGAGCTCAGTGCTAGTTTTCTTTACTGGTTCTGTTCAGCGGATGTTGGCAAACCCTGAGGATTTTCTCCCGACGTTTTTGAGCAACGCTGAAATGAATGTGGCTGGTGGACAGTTGAGCAAAGGCAGAGGCACTTTGGCTACACAGCCATTTTCCCCAGCCTTATCTGAACTAAACATCTCAGCTTTTGGAGGGTCAGCCCGTCTGTAGTCATCCATCTCCAACGCCTCTTAAGGAATGTGTACTCTGGTATGCAATGCCATCTCAGACTGTGTAATGGGGCTTACATTAGGGATTTGCTTTAATGCTGATTTCTGGAGAGGCAGCTTTTATGTGTACCCATTTTATATTCTCATTTAGCTGATGCCTATGGACAGTGTGTGTTACAGGTCCCCCACTGTGCCGATCCACATGGGATATGAGTCGTTACAGCCCCCAGCTACAGAGCCAGTATGTTTTCAGTTCTGGAGGTCCTCAGTGTGTCAGCCAAGATGGTGGTCATCACACCATGACAAGAGAAGATATCGCATAAAGAAGAACAAATGTTACCATGTTATTTGAGATAAAAGACAGTCCAAAGTGTTAGTGCCAGCAGCGGCTAGGAGGTCACTGAATACCGCAATAATTCTTGGAGAACAGGTCATGCTAACTTGGTGCAGTACATTACATGCTTCATGTAATATTTACACAATTAAATTAATGTCTATATGGGCAGGACGCCAGGAGGAGCCGAGACTAGCAGCAGGTGTCACGGGCCTTCAGCTCCCTTTGAAGTCAGTTGGATTTGAGGACACACGGCATTTTACAAGAGACAACCCGCTGAAGCTGCTATAAAGGATGGCTCACTGGACTAAGCACCAGGTTTGAAATCTCTAAGTACTCTGGAGCTGCTGATTTCAATTCCAGCAGGGTCAGCTCAGCCCTTCATCCTTCCAAAGTAGATAAACTGAGATCATTGTTTTGGTGTCTTTTAGAGAAGACCTCAGAATCCAAGGGCCCAACCCTCTTCAACCAAGGAGTGCCACTGATTTCACTGGGATGGGTAAACTTTTGCTGGGATTGGGCTCTGAGTTGTCGTGTGGGATTACATCACACAAAAGGTCCACCTGTTCTCCATGGCATCCTTAAACTCAGGGTCTCGTCTCTTCACTGTTGTGCACTATGGACCTGATCTAAACCATGATGAAGTCAACAGAAAGACTCCTTCTGACTTCAGTGGGCTTGGCATCAGGCCATGTATCAATTATCTGTGTGAAGAAGCACTTCACCCCACGTTTGAAAATATTTTCTCGTTTGTAACCATCCACTCGGAGACTCGGAACTGAGATCTGATCATTTTTTATTCTGTCACATATCTACCTGCTACCTGGTTATTGTGGCGTTGATAATGTTAGGAAGTCTGACCCGGTGTCCCTGGTTTGTTTTAAAGGGACAGGAGCATTTGCTGCATTTCCCACCCACCCCCTAATCTGGCTGCCCCCAACCTGCATGTCTAGTATCCAGTGTAGGGCAAGATTTTATCTGTGTTCACTGGCATGTTTTAAATATCAGGTATTAAAATACCAGTTGTTCTTGTTTTAAAGCATATATTACCTGTGTGCATCAGTCGGTATGTAAGTACTTTTCAAATATTGAAAATATTTAAAATACTGATGAATGAATTCAAAAAGCAGGCACCGAATGGTGAAATGTGAGCATTATTTGGCTTGTTGCCTGACTAATTTGGCTAAATATATTTGGAAAGAAGTGATGTTAATTTTTCTTTAAATGCTTGCCCTCAAAGAAAACCTGCACAATACCTTCAAAAGACAATCCTGCGAACTTAAACTCATAACGCTGCTAGACACCAAAACTCATGGACTCCACAGCGACACTGGCTTCATGGCTCATTCTAACAATTTGTAACAAACACCTGCCTGCTAACCCCAATGACCCACTTCAAACTCCTTTTGTGTCGCTGTCTAACCTTTATTGCCCACTCCATTTCAAGTGGCCTCTACAACTTGTGTTACCCCTTATGCTTAACAATCTGTCCCAACTTATATTTAGCTCAGACACTCTGATTTCCTTCCCAAGCCCTGAAGAAGAGCTCTGTGTAGCTTGACATCTTGTACCTTTCACCAACAGAAGTCGGTCCAATAAAGATATTACCCCACCTACTTTGTCTCTTTTAATGGTTTCTGTATGAGAAGAGCAAATAATCAGCAGATAACAGATGGCAAGTTTGTACACACTGCAGGCGGTATATTAGGAGATGTAATATACATATATGCATAAAAGACTCAGGTCTTAGAAGACAGTAAGCCCTGGATTCATAAACCACTTCACTGTTGGCAGATAGTGGATTTGTTTAGGCAAAAGGTTCTACAGAAGAAAGTCAAATGAGCAGAACACCAGGAAACACAGCTGCACAGAAGTTTCACACTTCTTGGGACATCATTCAGTAGTAAAGAGGTTAAGCTCAGCACTATTTAATAATTAACATTAATCATAATTAATAATCAGAGAACTGGAAGGAAAATTTGGAGAGGGGGAGGCAAAACTCTGTGCATTCTATTCAAGGAGATTTAGAGTGATCATGCTGACACACAGAGGAAATTACCCAGAACTGTCCTCATAAGATACTGGAAAAAAGCCAGCTCTTTGAGCTCTTTGAATTTTGATTCTCACGCCCAGAATGACAGCTGGGTAGGACTAATATCAGGAACCCACACATTTAATGAATTGCCAGTCTGGTCTACATAACGGTCTACACAACTCATACATTCTTTGGCTCTGAACTTCCTCATTAAACTAAAAGTAAATGTAGCCAAGAGAGGATGCAAAAGCTAGCAAAGAGTGTGAATGATGTGTTAATTCATGAGCTACTGATTCTGAGTGCCATTAGCCTCTTTTGGTAACATACTGCTCTAATGATTGTGGTGAGTGAATTCAGAGCTGCCAAGTCTAGCCTATGATATTCTGACGGTTGGATGAAAACATACTTTCTGAGAGCGTTAGGAATCTTAAAGCAATGAAATTAGAACATAAGAATGGTCACACTAGGTCAGACCAATGGTCCATCTAGCCCAATATCCTGTCTTCAAACAGTGGCCAGTGCCACATGCATCAGAGGGAGTGAACAGAACAGGGCAATTATCGAATGATCCATCCCCTGTCATCCAGTCCCAGCTTCTGGCAGTCAGAGGTTTAGGGACACCTAGCGTATGGGGTTGCGTCCCTTGACAAGCTTGGGTAATTACATGATATGGAGCCAAAGCAGCTACAGGTCTCATTCAAGATCTCCTAATGACCAAGTAATATAGGTGTTACTGATGGTTAAAAGCTTCAGTGCTCTGGCCTTCAGGCTAAAGCCACTGCAGGCAGGTGAGCTAATGGCATGTTGGGGAGCTGGAAACACTGAATAGGAAGCGCATTAGCTGTGGATGTTTTAAGGAAGGAAAATGGTGTGGAGAGGTATTTTTTTAATTTGCACTCTCTACCTTCCATAAGCTATTGTAGGCTGGGTGTGCATCTTCATTTATGACAGAGCCTAAAATAAATCACATGGATACTTGTTTATTTTTGTTACATTTCAGACTGCTTGAAAGTGTGGTTTGTACAAGAAATACTAGGACTGGGAGATGGAAATCAGGTAATCAAGTAAACCCAAAAATCAAATTAAAGCAATTTTAAGTTCAGTTAAGCTTGTTGATTAAAAGAACCTTAAAGGGTCCTTCTCAGTACAATGCAGAGGTTTCAAATCAAAGCCAAAATTGCTAGTGGCTTCTGTTCTGTTCTGTTCTGCGTGGTCTAGATTAAGGCCCTAAGGTGAGTGTGCAAACTGGCAAGGCTATCTAAGGCCTTGCCTCACCCCCTGAGCTACTGGATAGGAGCCACACTCAGGTGCATCCTCTGTGTTCCCCTGAGTGCCCGGACAGCTCCCTGGTAGCCCTCCAATCCTGTTACTGCACCAATGAGGAATGGATGCTGCACACTCCTATGGGGTGGTGGAGCAGGTATGTATGTGAACTCTGGGAGGTCTTGTGCACACTGCCCCCTGGTGTTGCTGCTGAAGCAATGCAGTTGCGTTCTGCTCCCTACTCAGCGCTTTGCTTCACAGACACACTCTGATCCTGACTTGGGGAGTCTAAACCAACATAATCTGTACTGAAATCCTAACGTGCAACAGCTTTTCTCAGCCTTGGCACTAAATCTTCAAGGTGAAAATTTGCCTGGAGAATAAGAATACTATAATAATTAACAAAAGCTTCTTTACTTGGAGAAAAGAACCAGGTCTTAAAGTGCCCAGCATATTGGAGACCCCTATTTGTGAATACATTCTTTTATAAAGGAGTCACTCTTGGGGAATGAGAGGTATAAATTTAGTTTTTTTGCATTATTATTCATGAAGAAATCCATCGTCCTTCATCTAAAAGATACAACTCAGTGTCAGGACAAAGGTGTTGGGGCTGAGGGAGAAAAGACTGACACTTGCTAAATAGAAATAGGCAGAAGTATTAAAAATAGAATAAAATATTAATGCATTGAGGTGCTGATATGGCTTCCATCCTTGTAATATCTAAGTGCCTCCCAAGCATTAACACGTTTCTCTTCATACTAGCCCTGTGAGGTATTATTATCCCCATTTTCGAGATTGTTAAGGAAGGCGTAGAGAGATTACATGACTTAACCATGGTCAGACAAGAAGACTGCAAGGAAGCTGGGAACTGAACAATGCCTCCTGGGTCCCCGGCTAATTGCTTAGCCACAGGACCATCCTTTCTCTCACTAAGTGCTAGACAAGGCAGTGTTCAGACCATCTATCTCGTCTATCACAGTCTCCATCAGAGCTGTGGAGCTGCACCCGTTGGGAATAATGGACCTGAAAAATCAGAGGGTGACATCCTGGTGCCATGGACATCAATAGGAGTTTTGCCGTCAACAGGACTAAGATTTCACTCCTTGGTAGACAAGGCCTAACAGACATCATAGCAGCCAAAGCATTTCAGCTTCAACCAATGTAACGATGAGAGTGGCTGTACGGAAAACTGCCAGAAAATGGTCCCACTGTACTTTATACCCGTGGCCGTCACCATATAAGACAGAAGAGAAGCGTCTTTTATTAGAATATCTTCTGTGCCATTTTTGAACTGATTCTGTTGTATCACCTCCCAGTTTATCCGCCAGATGCCTTTGCTTTTCCCTTGTCCCCTTAAGTTAAGACATCAAGTCTGCCATAGTTCAGCTCTATTTCCAGGTTCAAGATCTTTGATTTGACCTGTGTCTGAACCACAGCTCAGCACAGAAATAAAGGGAACAAAGCAATCTCTGTATTGCCTCAAGTGGTATTGACTAAACCATTTTCCATTAAAATGTTGTCAGCAGTTTTGCTCTTGGCTTCATTTATAAACTCTACCGCCAAGAATGTGTACATGTGAGCATATGTGCTGAATAGATTTATGGACTCTGTGTACAGAAAGCAAGAAGATAAATCGTGTTAACCACAACAATGGGCAACCAGAAACTCTCAGCGTCACTTCAATAGGCACCCCCGCAATAGCCTAATTTCTCCAGGTAAATATCCTGAACGCACATGCAAATGGTTGGTTAGACAACATATGCACTACTAGTTATGGCAATTGTCTGTGCAACTGCAATAACTATGTGTGCAAATGTGAATCCATTATTGCACATGAAAATTTGCCTGGGCGTGTTTGCAAAAGCTGGCCCTGGATGTCTACCTGAACCATATTTAAATTATTCAGAAGTTTGGTTTGGCTGTAGTTTATTGAAGGCCACAGTTTATTAGTGTAGTGGTTCAGGGCCAGACAGTGGCCTTCCTGTGTATTGGTGCACAATGTGGGCTGGGGGAAAGATGCAAAATGCAGCCTCTGTGCAGCCACAAATGCAATCTTCGTGCTTGCCTGAGCACATGGAGTGTGTGGGGCTAGGGCTGTTCTCCGCTCCAAAGGGAGCAGAAGAGGATGTGTAGGAGGTGTGGTCCATTGCATTGAAAAGGTACATTCCACATGTGTCCTGGGCAGTTCTGGAAGATGCACTAAGTTGGGTGCCCTCTGGGACAGCACGATTCAGCAAAACCTTCAGTGCAGGACTGTACTTATATGGCACAACTGAACCCTGAGTGGCTTTAGCGTAAATGTGCAGATGGAGCCATTCCTGATGCTCCACAATGCAGTTCCTCCTCCTCCTCGCTGACATTGAGTGAATGCTGGAACTCTGTCCAGCCACAGAACCCATTAACGTGACTTCCAGAGCAAAACCTCAGCAGCCATTCACCACTGCCAGTGAGCAGTAAATGAAAAAGAAAGTAACCCTGTCCCTCAGAGAGAAATTATAACACTGTCCAATCCCTCCCATGTAATTAAAAAACCAAACTGTCCTCAGGGACCTAAACTCTCTCATTTTGAAACCTCAAGTCATAAAAGTAGAAACCAGTGAAAAAATAGGCCATGTGTTGTTCTTGGTGAAATCAGTGGAGCTGGTTGTGACATTTTAACATTATTGTTTCAAATGTGCTGTGGAAATGTCAATTTTTGCAGGGGAAAAAAATATTTCCTCAGAAGTTTGAAGGGATGAAAATTCATGATTTCGTCCGAAGTTTAGGATTCTGCTATTTTCACCAACAGAAATGGTGAAATGGCAAAGCTGAACCCTGGATCAAAGCTGTGAATATCTGTCAAAGACAAGGCGGGTGAGGTGATATCTTTTATTGGACCAACTTCTGATGGTGAGAATTAAAAGCTATCACCTCACCCATCTTGTCGCTTTAGCATCCTGGGACCGACACAGGTGCAACAACACTACATACGATATCTGCCAAAGTCTCTTTTCACACACAGATACATTTTAAGTGAAAAACGGATTC
Source organism: Platysternon megacephalum (assembly GCA_003942145.1). Lineage (NCBI taxonomy): Eukaryota > Metazoa > Chordata > Testudines > Platysternidae > Platysternon > Platysternon megacephalum. The sequence goes on along the minus strand of QXTE01000119.1, from coordinate 723,957 downwards.
TTCTGCACAGCTCCAATAAAGTGAAGAATATTTTCACAGCAGTTATTGATTTTACTACATGGTAAGGAAAATAAATTGGACTAGGAAATAAAAAGGGATGGATTTTGAGAAGACTCTCCATGCAAAAATTGAATTGCATTTGCATGCATAATTACTGTGACTGCATACACAAACAGCATTAATTGCACATGCAATTGAGATAATTGTGCACATGTTTTGTATTCACTGTTGTGTGCATAGGGTAGCCAAAGTACAGATCCAAATCTTTGATTGTACAGGTTATCCTTAGCATCTTGCTGCTTAGCTCTTGATCTGTTGGTAAAACCACAGTTATAATTAAAATGGCTTCAGTATTTGGGCCCTGATTCAGGAAAGCTCACCTATTTGGGATGGCACTTTAGCAAATACTTAATTTTAAGCACATACTTAAGTGTTTTTCTAAATAAGGATGGACTTAAAGACCTGCTTAAGTGCTCCCACAAATTATCATGCAACTGTAAAACCTTAAATTTGTCATCCATTCACTAGTGATGAGACACAAGACAAATAACATGGTCAGTTAAAAATGGAAAAAAAACAATTCTGCAGGAAATTTGGCAGTTGTTTCCACTTTAGAGTTTGAAACAGAATAATTTTTTGGATTATAATAATTATAATTATAAGTATAATAATTGTTGATTGCAATCATAATAATTTTGAGTTTTTTCCCCTGAGCACAATAAAATAAGTGATATCCAGGAGGTTGCTTTTACTTTTGTTACTCCAACTTTTCCAAACTTCTCTAACTTTTGAATAGCTTCTGAGTAGCACAGTCACAGAGTTTCGTTTTTCTGTTTGCCTCTCTTCAACTTTTCCCAGGATGAGGATTTGGGAAAGTTAGAGTGTGGCAAAGGAAAATGAAAAAAAAGAGAAAGAATGAAAAACTCTCAAAACCCTAGATAGCATTCATTTTACTGCATTCATTGGCAAACATGGGGGGGGGGGAGGGGAAAGGGAAAAAGAAAGGAGAAAAACAAAACAAAAAAATGAAAATTTGGGGGTTTGAGGAAAAACTGGAAAATTTTGTAAACCAAAAACTTTCTTGTGGAAGTTTTGGGCTTCAAAAGAGGCCATTTTTCAGTGAAGAAAAAAAAAAAAAGATTTGGACAAAAACTACAACCAGATCTAATGCTGCTGTCTGTAATTCTACCAGGTATGTCCCAGAACATGTTGCTAACTCATTCAATGCTTAACATCACAGGTACATACGCAGGACTCTCACTCCGTGCTTCAGAGCTTGCACACGGCTGGGCTCCATGGACATGCTGAGCATCGCCTGCTGTCCTCCAATAATGCAGACCTGGTTTTCTTGTGCCGCTTGCTTGAACATGATGATGAGCTGGTTGGCGATGATACTATTCAGGACAGAAATGACGACCATTGGAAACACAAAGGAGATGAACGTGTTGACCTGCAGGAGATACAAATGGCAAACCCACATAGGACTTCAGTCAGGAGATCATATTTTATTTCACATGATATCAGATAAACAGCATGCAAGGGAGATCTTTTCCATCCACGTAGGCTACACATTTAGCTTTTGGAATGCAGGACTTATTGCACAGAGGAGAAACTTAAACAATGGTGAAATAAGTTCACTGAGGTGGCAGAAAATTAGATGCAAGTGGCTAAATCAATCTTTCTCCGGTTATGGTGCCTTGCCCCTATATCAATGCAATGTGTTGATTGAAATAAACCATTGATCTTGTTATCCACACGACCAGCAGGATACTTCTCAGCTTTCACAGTATATGGTAGCCCTTATCAATGTTTTCTGAATAGCAGTTTCTTATTGTACACTGTATTCTTTTCTTATCATGGGCAATTCTTGGGCTCAGTTTTCTTCTATTGCATTCAGAATATTGGCCTTTCCTTGTAGATTTAATGACAGTTTTTTGTTAGCTGGTGATCAAATTATCCAATAACCCTTGTGCTCTAAGAATCAAAGTTGATTGGAATAAAAAGTGGAAGTTGTATTGTTTTGAATAGAAATTATTTGGTTCCTGGGGTTTTGATAAAATTAAATGGCAGATCAAATTAACCAGTGATTGTCTCAAGTGGAAGGCACCGTTAACATCAAACAGAAACATTTGTGCATTCTCACTGTAGTATCTACAAACTCAGCCAGGAAGTGAGTTTAACAAGCAACAGCTTCAAGAAAATTAGAGGCATCTACATCTTGAGGATGCACTTTTAATCCATGCCAAGGCTCAGTGTGATAAGGTCGCAGCCACTTTATATTGCCACTCCAGTGTCTTAAAACTCTGGCTCATCTGCACAGCACAGTGAGAGAGAGCAAGAGAGAGTTAAGAGAGAGACTGTACAGTGGCATTAAACTTTGAGCTGAAACCTGATGAGTGTATATCAGACTAACAAGCCTCTGTCTCCTATACATTTGAATGGAAAGCTTATTATGTATTTCCCACCATGATTATTATGGCCTCATTCAAAGCCCATTGAGGTCAATGGGAGTCATTATACTCCTAGACTCTGGCGACTGTACATTTGTAGGACCTGAAAGTGTTATAGGTCTGGGTGTAGGTAGTTAGCATTAATATTTAACCCTACATCATTGGCAGTATTGCAAGAGAAATGTGTAGTTGTTAAGTGTCTATCACCCTTGGATCTTTTGAAACCTTTGTCCAGAAAGCTCAAATTTCTAGAGTGGAAAATGAGCTACAGTGATTGCAAGGAAATCATTTAACTAGGGGGTTCGGTGGACATCATAAGCTACAAGAGCAGTGTCTGAGTAGTTTATGATATCCACATGGAATTGTTTCCATCTTAGTCGTCTGTGAAGCACCACAAGCCATGAGCCTTAAAAAACATTAATGAATGCAACAGTTTTAAAATTTCAAAACATTTACAATTTAAACTATTTTCTACAAGTGACTGAAACCATTAAAACAGTTTTGTTAAGACAAAAAATTACAGGGATTTTTGCCAGAGTCAAAATTAGCATTTTAACAGAGATCATTCTAACTTCATTTCCCAAAATGGCCAGGTCTCCATCACATCTGAATGGTCTAAAACAATAAATCAAAATCCATCATTTGAAAGTTAAACAAACGGATGATAACTTATTAGAAGAATGGTTTCGTATGCTGTTATTTCCGCCAGCTATATCTCAATCTAATTCAGACATGGTGACTATCCACTTAGATGATGAGTGCCTTATAAATGTCATGAAGGAATGGATAGATAGATACACACCAATTAGTTTTATGAATTATTTATACCAGCAGTAATGCAAAAAATAAGTACTACACAAACATTTGGATAACAGGCACACTGCAATTACAAGTATTTACCCTTTTGGTTCATAAATCTAAGAAAGATGTAAGTCTAGTTTTGGAGAAGAGAGAAAGAATTGTTGTTACCCATTTTTATTTAGCTAGACCAAAAATTTGTATGTAATGCATAGCAATTTGCTCCAGAGCCTAATGTACTTTAACAAAATAACCAGCTGTGTTCCATCTCTAGCTATCCATACGATGAGGTCTTTTTGGGCTAATGCTAGCATTAGTAATGGAGTTCCTCTACGGTCAATTTCTTGAGGAAACTCCTAGATACAGCTCATTAAGACTATCTGCTAATCGCTCTTGTTCTGAACATTTTCTAAGCAAGACTCCTGTATCTGCTACAAAAAAGATATCTTATCTTGTTGGTACATTATACACTCTTGGGCCTTAAAAAATGCCTCATCTTTTGAAATCCACCCCAAAACCTCAAAGTGCTCTGTAAATATTAAGGGTCAGATTCTCATCTGGTCCAAACTGACACAGTTTCATGGAAATACATGGAGCTGTGCAGATTAACACTCACTGAGCATCTGGATCTACTTAGATAAGTTCACAACGCACCTCTGAGGTAGGGATAAACTTGTGACATAGGAAGGTAAAACGACTTGCCCAAATTCACACAGCAAGCCAACGGCAGAGCTAAGAGAAGAACCCAGGAGTCCTGACTCACATTTCTGTTTCTCTAATTGCTGGATACACTTCTTTCTTACCTGATGCATAACTACTGCACTCAATAAAGGGAAATGCTTTACCCGCTCCCCTGTGTTTCAGAGTTTACTAACTTTCAGCTAGAAACTTTTGCCCCCCCCCCCCCCCCCCCCCCCCCCCCCCCCCCCCCCCCCCCCCCCCCCCCCNAGGAATCATACAATATCCTTATAGAGTTCTTTAAAGCCCTGTTTCTTTGCTTACACCTCATTGCTATTGTACACTCTTCAGAAAGCCTGAGAGACTATCAGGAAACTTACTGACTTTCTCTTTTAAGAATTTATAGTGACAAAACACGAAAATCAGATCTTGGTGGAAGGCAGTTACTGTGAAAGACTATTTTTTTCCTTTCTCAATTTATACCCAGGCTCTGATGATAAAAAAAAATTATAGACAGAATCAATGCCTCCACCAGAGGCAGAAGGTTTTAATTTCTGTCCAAAATTATTTACAAGCACATCCTCCTCAAAGCAATGAATGCTGCTAAAAGCTCATCTCCTTCCTCCTAGCCCCAAGTATTCTGTGGTTTTATTCTAATTGGGTTTCTTTTTAATCAAATTCTGTGAGCTCAGCCCCAAAACTCAGCTGAGTTGGTGGCCCAGCGTCACCTCATTTTCAAGAGAAAGAATGATTTTGCTCATAATGCCTGATCCAACTCTCATTGAAGACAATGGGAAACCTGCCATTGTCAGAGATGCAAATCTGGGTGTACCTGGCTAGCTCGTGTGCATGCATGTTGGAGTCTATGCATCCAAACCGTGCTTTGGGCATGCATGTTGGTGCTGACACACAAGGAAAGAACCCTTTGAACATTTGGCTATGAGTGATTTAAATATTTCTCCAAGCAGACATCATCTTTAGGGGCATGATGCCAACTGCAAAGTTGTCATTGACTCCGACAGAGGTAGGATCAGCCCCAATCCATGATACTGATGAACGCATGCACAGTTCAGACTAACTCTCAGATGCATCAGCAGCATTTGTACCATTATTTCTCGATGGTGAAGGAAAATATACCGACTAGCAGAGTAATTCTCATCAGGAAGACACATGTCTACCACGATGAGTCTGCTCGCTGAAGAATGGCAACTTCTTAAATACAGTGGTGAGTGTCTGATTACTGGATGCATACAAACACCTGACTGTCATATTTGTTCTGACTCACCGAATTCCTAAAAATACAGCCCCCTGAATAATGTTCCCAAGCCAATACAGAGTGTTTGCTGCCATATAACATCAGTCTCCAAAGTTGCGTTGATGGCCTATGCTTTCAATGGGAATTAGGCACTTAACCTGTTTAGGAGCTTTTCAAAATCCCAGCAGGTGCCAATTTGTATTTTTAGGCACCTAACTATCTTTGAAAATCTGACCCCTTTTCTTCCTGTTTGTACAGAGCCTAACACATGGTGCCCCAACCTTACTGGGCCTTACTGCAGTTCAAAGGACAATGGAGTGATTTGTTTAGTCAACCCTTTACTCCCTGATCTTTAGGTATACCTGAAATTGACTTTTTTGATACCTGATTTCCTTTTAACTCCCTGTTGCCAATTGAGTTCTTAACTTCCACATAAACATCAACACATTTAACACCTAACAGCTGATTGACACAGAAGATGGATGAACTGGGTTGGGACTTCATATGCTTACGAGAAATAAAACAGATGGAAATTTATAAAAATTAAATCAAATTTCTGATAAAAATAATTCATCAGCCCCCCACAATCACCTCAATAAAATCAGGCTTCTCTGAAGTTTGTTTGAACTCTGTCCATGCAGCTGTGACTGGGGGTTTCATAGAAGTCACGTAGTGATGCTAGCAAGAGACTAGCAAAACCACAGAGAAACTAAATCAGAGCCCCATCCATCTCTGTTGTAGGGATTTTTCCTGTGATTGGTATTGTAACTCTAACTCTTCTGTATTCAAAACAGAAACTCCACCGGTCCCTGCTGAGGTTTATTCTGACGCATTGTGCTTAGGCATAGTCTTTCCCCGAACTGTTCTGCTCATGTGGTTTCCCTGGGATACCATTGAGGCTGACTTGAATTTATTTGCAACATCAATAGCTAAGATAGACACATCACTTCACTTAGCGACTCTGGGAAGGGCTGAGATTGATTCTGTGAATTAGAAGCCCTGAAAGGTTTATTATGTGACCCCCTTTAATCCCAGGAGCAACACACTGCAATAGCAGGGCCACTTTGGAAGGATTCTGCTGTTACATTGGTACGCTCCTCACACCAACTCTGTGTTGGGCTTTTCTATTTTTGAAGTGGGGCTAAAGAAATCCCTTCACTTGGACGTATTTTACACGCATGCACATAACGGAGGGTGCAGTGGGTCGCATTTCTAAACCAAGGTAAAAAGCGCATGGGAACCTGACCCTGCATTAATGGGAATGCTGAATTACATGTTCCTACCTGGAGGCAGGACGAAAACCTACAAGGGGAGTGTGTAGCTGAGCACTACACTAGCATCTATGTCCTTAGATGCACAGTCATCCGCCCAGGCCCCTCCCCTTTTTTTAGGAGTAAGGGAGAAGCACACAGAGGGTTTGAGAGTTTCAGCTGTTCAGTCCAAATACTACTCCCAGTGCATAGCCTGTCTCACAGCCACATTTAACTTACACTGGAATGGAACAACCTGGCAAAAGAACTTGCAAGACCATTGTCTCTAAACCAGCCACATGGGTGACAGCTCATTCACAAGTTGTCTGGCCGACTGCCCTAAGCAGCATAGGAACCAAGCAATGATGCGCTCCCAAGTGCACCCTGAATAACACTGCCAGGACCAGCTGTGACACAGAACGTCTATCCCCCATGACAACACTTAAGCATTGGCCTCACATGTGACTTCTCCTCTTGACATGTATGTGCCAAAGGAAGAGAATGCCTCTGCATGAGGGAAAAATCGAGGAGGGTAATTTTCAGGCTCTAGTGGTTGCAGCCAAAAGAGACGCATTACTGTCAGCATTGAGGATTAGTCAAAACCATGGAAGAGGTCAGAATGGAAGAAGGTAATTCACATAGTCACTCTGTCAAGGCAATGGGTAAAGGCACCAATGGATTATGCAATGGATTTGTTTTGCAAGATATTATATGTTCCTTCCTATGTGCTCAGAATCTGGCCCTAAGGAATCATGTCTCCAGATAAACCTGCCCAGCTATCATATATTTTCAAGTGCACTTCATTTCCCCTTTTAACAGCCTGCAGCCACAAAACCTCTTCACTGACAATCCTGAACATTAAGCACTTTTTCCACCGATGCATCAAATGGAAGTTCAAAGCTGATATTCCAAGTGAGAGGCATTAGCAGTCAGTGGAGTTCTTGGCTTTCACCTTAAGCCATCCTCCTCTTTATTTTTGTGACATTTGGAGACTGTTGTTATTTTTAAAGAAGAACCTCATTGTCCTACAGCTGTTTCAGGATATGTAGACGACCTGGAAGGAAGATTGTGATCTAATTGAGGTAAGTCAGCTTCTCGTTATGGAAGCTTGATACCAATGTGACAACCCAAGTCGCTTGAATTGCATTTAAGTGACAAATTCCAGAATCTCTTAGTAGCGTTATACAACCTTCAGCAGGGGGGGAGCGATAGCTCAGTGGTTTGAGCATTGGCCTGCTAAACTCAGGGTTGTGAGTTCAATCCTTGAGGGGGCCACTTAGGGATCTGGGGCAAAATTGGTCCTGCTAGTGAAGGCAGGGGGCTGGACTCAATGACCCTTCAGGGTCCCTTCCAGCTCTATGAGATAGGTATTTCTCCATTTATTATTATAGTTCCATTGGTTCTGATTTACAATTTCCTTCCCCGCAAAATGGATCTCGTAAGCCAACAGACCACATAAAACCAATTGTATTTTTAAACAAAACCTTCAGAAGGGATCTGCAGTTCTTTGCAAATACTGTTTGCCCGAGGACCCTTTTTATTTACAGTTCAAACCATTCCAGTGTCATTTGGATATGGAAAGCTGAGGCATTCAAAGTATGGGCGAGAAAAGCCAAGAACCGTGAACACAGAAGCAAGTTGGCTTGAGAAGAAGCATAATTGAGGGATAGTTGAAAATAAACAATTGTCAAAATGGACCAAGATAGACGGCTAATTGGAGCCTCAAGTTATGATAACTTTATCCTGGCAGAAACTGAGGCTCCTATCAAGTCACAGAAACAAAGTTCAAGTATGACTCAAGAGAAAGATCTCCCCCCCACCTCCACCCCCCCCTTGTTACATGATGAAACATGGAAGTCACAGCAGAGGCAAATATTTAATTTTTCAGGGATGCCAAAGCTTTGCCTTCTAAGACAAGGACACAGCTGCCTGCCATGTCAACTGGCAGAAAATAAAATAGGGACTAGGAATGGGAACTGGCCAAAATGAGGGATAATTTATAGCGGTGAGTTCTGAGACCGGGAGAGAGCCAATTTTCTTTCTTCCCTCTCTGGATGTGGGAAGTCTGATGATTGAAATATAGAATATGCTGCAGAGGGGTGTGGAAAACAGTGAGCTGCTAGGAAATGACCTGGACAGATGGCTCTTTCTGTGCTCACATTTCCTCACATCAACCATCCCTTCAGGAAGCCTTCAGCTTTGAGCTGAAGCACACATCTTGAGGTGTGAGAGCAACGCTGACTGTGAAGCTCTTGATTTTCTGCTGGTGAGGACGTTTTAGCACAGAGATTCTCTACCAATACACCAGGAAGGATGGTACAGTGGTTAGCACACAGGGCTGCGGGAGACCTGGGTTCAGTTCCTGCTCCACTAGAAATAACTGGTGTAACTCTGGACAAGTCTCTTATAGACTTTCTGTACCTCAGTTTCTCTTCTGTAAGATGGGGATAATAAGTGCTTCCCTACCTCACACAGGTGTTGTGAGGGTCAATGCATTAAAGATTGTGAGATGCTCAGATATTACGGAGATGGGGGCCATATATATACCTAAGATAGATAGGCCCTCTTGAATTCCAAGAGCACCACTTGTGAAATGGTCATTAGAGCCTCTGTGTTTAGGGACTTCCTGGAATATGATGCTAGAAACTTCCAATAATCCAAACAATCATTCACTTTTTGTTTCTTAGCAAACCAATTAAACCCTATATCTGAGATCTAACAATCTACCACACTCTGGCGCACCTAATTTCCAGTGGAAATTAAAAATAAATTATTCTCCCTCTGATAGTGGAGACATTTATTGTTAGTATATGTCAATCAGAAGAGCACATTCTGTTAGATCAACATTTGACTGCTAAGAATCTTGATAATTTGACTAAATGAATTTTACAAAATTTCCAGTTCTCACTCATTGCTTATAATTATCTTTTTTTTTAAACTAGTGGTGATTATTTTTAGCTCTTAATAATTAAAACACCCCTAACAAATTGCAATATTGCATGCTCTGACAATCAGAGTATGACAAGCTTCAGAAAAAGGAAAATTACACAGGAATCACAAAGGAAAATTCATTTGAGAGTGTAGTGATTGTCTCATAGTTGTTATTGGGGCATTTATTGCACTGGATGAGGTACACCACATATTGTGATAGGCATGAGTATGACCCATGGATCTTGAAAGGCGTGTTGTGGGGGGTACTGATCATCAAAGGAACTCACACAGAAAAATGATAAAAAGACAAAACACCATATCGCTGATGGGTGAACACTTTTCAGAAAGTGATCACTCCACAGCTGACCTCTCAGTCCTCATCCTCAAAGGCACAACACCTTCAAACAACAAGCCTGGGAGCTTAAATCCATCACTCTGCTAGCATGGGTGGCGCATTGCATAGGCGGTGGAAAGCTGTGCCTCCCCAAACAGCCTGGTGTGGCCTTGCCCACGCTCCTCCCCAAAGGCCTGCTTGCCCTTCCCCCTTGGCCCCGGCCCAGCAGGCTGCTCCTCTTCAGGAAAGCAGTGTGCTGAGGCTGGGGCTAGGGTGGCCCCGACTTGGGGGGGCTGGGGCCACCCAGTGCTGGGGGGGAGGGGGGAGGCTGGAGGCGCTGGGGCTACCCACCCTGTGCTTGGGGGGCCTGGGGCCATGCACCGCCTGCCTGCCCTGTGCTTGGGGGTTGTGGGAGGCCATGCGCTACCTGCCTGCCCTGTGCTCAGGGGCTGGGGGAAGGCTCCAGTGAGGGAAGGGAGGCCGGGCCGGCTGGGGGGCTAGCCTCCCCCAGCTGGCGGTTCACCCGCCGCCCATGGCTGTTAGATACTAAAAATCATGGACTTAATAAAGACATTGGGTTTATGGGGTTTTACAACAATCTATAACCCCACTCTCTCCCCGCTTTTGTGCTCTGACTGTGTAGGTGTTAACTGGCCACTTCACCTTGTATGGTCTCTTACAATATGTGCTTACTCTTGTGCTAAACAATCTGTTCCACCTTGTATTTAGCTGTGATACTCTGAGTACCTTTCCCAGACCTGAAGAAGAACTCAGTGTAGCTCGAATGCTTGTCCCTTCCACCAACAGAAGTTGGTCCAGCAAAAGATATTACCTCACCCACCGTGTCTCTCAAATGGGAATATGGACCTTCTGGAACTTTTAGGATGTTTCTCCATTATTTCCTTCAGCAATTCCCATAAGGATTATTTTTGGACTTTTTAGTATTGAGCAGTACGTTTTAGCACAAATTTGTCAGGTTTTATTCCATAAATATTGAAACTGTGTCCAGATCAAAAACACTGCTCTGAAAGGGTGGACCAATATGAGGGTTTCACAGTCTTATAGGATAAGAGCTATAAACAGGGAAGCCCTAGAGAGTCAACCTTTAAGAAATGTCTAAGAAATACTAGCAGGCACTTGCATAGCTGAGTGAATTAGGGCACAGGCATTTGTCTTTGGGGGCCTACAGACCTGTGTTCCAATCCTTATAGGTTAGCAGTAGAAATGGAACCAAGTCACAAAATTTGCCTCGGGACTCAAAACTTTCAAGGGTGATTGGATTTAGAATTTTGTTCTGGACCCATCTCTAGTTACAACTTACATGAATTTGGTTGTCTCATCCCTGGTGTATACTTGTCTGGGACACCCAGACATTTTGATGCAAGTTGACGTAATTGTCAGTCTCTGCTCAAGACTGCCCCAGGACTACACAAGGGGCTGGAGGCCAGGCTCAATGTCCATGGTCATTAGGTAATTGTGCATGTGGAAGTTATGTTTGGATCATCCTGTTCCTATCAGTCCATGAATAGTATCAGAGAGCTATTAACAAATCAACAAACATAGTTGATTACAATGCTATTAACATACTATGCTATTAAATTGCTATTAATTACAATGCTATTAAAAACAATGCAAGTAACAAACAATGTAACACGTTTACCCAAAATATAGAAACAAAGAATTTCACAGTCTGGTACTGTGCTTACCTGGCAACCAGTGATGCTGTGTAGAAACCCACAGGTAGGAAACATTCAGAGCTGGGATTATGTGGGAAACGATTTAAAACAGCAGAACATAGGTGTACTTAATCCGGCTTTGGCACAAAAAGATGAACTAGGTGATCCCTTAACATTCCTTCCAGCCCTACATTTCTATGATTCTATCCTCCCTTTTGGACCAGGCACATAATTCTGCCACTATTTTGTTGTGTGATCTAAGAAAAAACACCCAACAGCTTTGTGCCTCAGTTTCCCTGTGTGTAAACCAGTGGCATTAATACTTTCCCATCTTTCTAAAGCACATAGAGATATAGCTGCAAAATATTATTGTTAATACAATCTGATAGGTATTAAGATACTATAACTAAAAAAACCACATCAGTAGTGTCCATATTTTGCATCCTACAGAAGACTCTTCGGAGAGCTTGAATTTCTCTAGAGGGATCTCATGTAGTCCAGAAGAGGTACTCTAACTGTTTTGCTCTGGGAATGATATCCATAGACCAAGAAGGTTCAGGAGCAACTTAATTCCACCCAAGCAAAACCTTTTCAACAGAGTGTTAAATATCATCTGGAGACATTTAAAATAAAGGTTATAATGATGTGAAACATTGTTCACATGCACAGCTATCTGATGTCAAAATGTTACAGTCTGCTATGAATTACAGATGTAACCTTTGAAGTTAGCACACGGCACAGCAGTGACCATAGGGGATATATGATAGCATCAGGCTACGTAGCTGAAAGAGGCAGGAAGGGGAAATCAGCACTAGTTTTGTTTTTGTTTTTTCTTATTTTATCAGTAGGAATTAGTCAAAGAACCTTCACATAATTATGCAGCAAACTGCAGAAAACATTAAAGAGTAAACTAAGGGCCTGATTCTCTTATCGCTTACAATGTAAATCAGGAGTAATTAATCCCCTTGAAGTCAGTGGAATTACACTAGTGTAAAACTGATTTAAGTGAGAAGAGAATCAGGCCTCAGATGTCTACACCTCAAGCAAAGGAAACCAAGCAAAAAATATGAGTGTTCCCTTTCCCTAGCTAGACACATCCTCAAAGCTATAGAGGTGGGGAAGCTCAGAAAGAACTGCACATTCGTGTGCTGATTCAGATCCACCTCTATTTGAATAACTCCATCGGCTTCACTGATTTAAACTGGTGTAAGTTAAAGGAGCACCTGGATGAGTATGAATCTTATATTTCAACGGTGGCGCCATCTTTTTTTAAATTGACATTTACAGGCCGCTAGCTAGGATTTTAACACTAGACATACTTCCTTATACTCCTACGGTGGAGAGTTTGTCTTGACACAGCAATCGATATTGACAGTCACATCCCCGCCATTTCTACAGAATAACTAAACAAAGTGACAACTGATGGAAAGCGAGCTTTTAGTAAGATGCAACACGTGCTGCACTTCAGCACACCCTCATGACCAATTTGGGAATGGCATCACAGGCTTATTAGAGGCCTCTGGACAGTCTCAGCCATGGAGGAAGCAAACTGACTGTAATTTGTATTTGCACGAGGGAGGGGCAGCACCGTCGCTTAGATGAAGGAGTGGGCAAAAGCCTGAAGACAGTCTGCAATCTGAAGTCACTGAGTCACATCCTAGTCCTAGGGATTTTAATGGAATAACTCTCACTGTCATCAAAGAGCCCAGGATTTGATCCATTGTCATGCAAATATAAGTGAAGCTTCGCAATAGGTAACTCCATTTGCCAAGCTCATTCTGCTCACAAAGAGCCAGTACTTCAATGATGACGCAGGCACTGATGGATTGTTAACATTTTTCCAACTGAATTTACATGGTTTCTACCACATTAACAAGTGCCATTTGCATTAAAGATGGAACCTCCTCACTGGGTTTTATTAGAGAGGATTTGTTGATCCTGCTTAAAATATCTGAAGTAATTGAGGTTTTATGAGACTGAAGATATATTGTATATTCACTCTGGCTGGTTGCTTATATTAAGATATTTTAGTCTTTTTTTGTTGGTTGATGTTTAAGTTAGGTTTCATTTACATAAATTTTTTGTGTGTGTCTCTGTGGAGTTTAATGCTGTCGTGCAATATTTCCAGACCTGACCTATGTGCTTTAAGACCTACAGCAACTACCACTTAGAAGATAGGACATGCTGCACAGTAGGCCCCGTTCTATATGGTTGGAGATGTAGGGGAACCCTGGACGGTTAAAGACCCCCTAACTTAGTCTGAATCTGTCATTCAGATATCTACTCTATTGTCTTCCAATTGCTGACCCTAGGCAACAGCTTTGCCTATGGTTCCCACATCGGCCAGCTCTGTAAGTGTTTGGCCAGAGTATCCGAATGTTAAAGGGTTAGGGGAGAACAATGTGGTCCAGTGGATAGAGCATAGGATTGGGTGTGGGGTGAACTGGATTCCTTCCCTAGGTGTGCTTCTGAGCATCTGCAGTCTGCGACCTTGAATGAGGCACTTTACCTCTCTGAGTCTTCTATAAAATGGGGATAAAGGCTATCGAGCCGGCTTTGTAAAGTGCTGTGAGGTAAAAACTGCTCTAGAAGGGCTAATTATTGTTAAATGCTACAGACACTGCTACTGTGCACATGCGTGTAGTCTGCTGTACACTCTATCTCAATGGGCACAACAGCTCTCCTGAGAAGCATTTTTCATGACAGAAATGGAAGACACCATAACAGCATTAGGGCCTAATCCTGCTCCCATGGAAGCTGAAATTCAATTCACAGCATCAGAAACTGAACGCTGGCTACAAAGAGTTTGCAAACAACCCATCTGGTGTCTGTTTTCCACCTGTTTGCTCCACACACATTAATTGCTTTGGGGTCTGCGTCTGATCCACAGGTGAGATATGATGGGTCCACGTAAATTGCATCTTCATCAGTATGGCTTCTTTGTTGCAATAGAGTGTTGTTTTATTGGTTACTGTAGCTTATCACTTTATACCCATGAGCAACCAAAGACAGAGTGACTGGTTGATTCCAGTTGGGACACTGTTTAAGAATACACAACGTGGAGCATTTTTAAGCCCATATGCATCCTACTTGATGAGAATGCAAAACAGTTAACGAGCTGGAAGTGGAAAATTAATCATAAACACATCAGGAGTTAATCATATACAGAGCAGATCGAAATGAACTGCTCTCCCACAAAGGATCCAACATGTGTCGATGATGAACACATTCTGCCAACCTTCCCAATCATAAGTCTCCCTTCATAGAGAAATCACTTGCCCATATGAAACAGCCGCTGATGCAAAACAACTTCAATGTGCTTCTTGCTAAGGAAGAGATTTGCAAAGCCATTAAGGTGCTGGAAGGTGGCAGCATTCCTGGGCTTGACTGAATACCTGCTGACATCATCCTTGCATAGTTAAGATCTTGAGGTCTGAAGTATTTCCACATTAATCACAGATAGTGGCAATATTATGCTAATTATTATTAATCATAAATGATGGTAATATCTGAGCTACACGGGTGATTAATTAAATTGACCCTATTTTGCTTGCAAATATGAGTGAAGGCTATAGGACATTGCCCATAGGTTCATTAGCCCTGACTTTGCTTCTCAAGGTCTTGTTGTTGATTTGCTTCCATTTGTTGCATTATTTTTGGCTGAACTGAAACTTACTTGAACATTTCCCCTTGGACAATGAAACCCTTTGTTGATACAGCTTTTTTTTTTTTTTTTTTTTTACAAACAGCCACAGTCTAGTCCATGGTGGAGAGGGGGAGGGAAATAAACATGCAACTTCAAATGACAAGTTGAAATTATGCTTTAAATAATACATCAGTGCAGTTGGCTTTCACTTTTCAAAATCTGCTGGGATTTTGGTCTGCACTCGCTTTTGTAAAGGGGCTGTTACTCATCACCCTTCACAATTCATTTAATTTTCTATCCTAACTCTGCTATTTGCTTGCCATCTATATATTTTAATAAACGTTTCTCCTATGATGGCCAATGCTCATGACATTTAAATAATCTAGTCTTAATCCAAGTCCCTATGGGCTGTGGAGTCATAGGACTATTTTAAATCTTTCCTTTCTTCTTTCTTCCCTTTGAAATAGGTGGAGAAAACCAGTGGCATATCAAACGGTGGCCACTTGTCAAAAAAAAAAAAGTGCTAGCCTGGTTATCATGCACCCCGCAGTTCTGACTGATTCTGCTTTGCTGATGGTAACTAGTGACGCCCTTGTCAAAACTGAGACGAAAATCGTCACACTTCCTATGCTGTTAGACATGACTGAAAGCTTACACGTTTTCCTTGTGTGGGCTTTGTAAACTGAGATTGGTTAAGAAGGTGTAGCCATTCTCGTCTCAATGAGAACAGTGCAGACTAGTTACATGCATTAATGGTGTATGTTTGTGTAAATAAATCATAGCAGATGTTTCCTGAGGCCAAAGCAGGGATCTTTGCTTCTTTAACTTCTGCTTGGTATTGCATGGTTCTTCAATTCATGCTCAATATATTCATTGTAGCGAATGTGAATCTGTTATGCTTGAATATTTTCTCACAGAGCAAGTCTAAATGACCAGGATGCAAAGACAGTCAATTATCCTTATTTTTTCTCTCTCGTCATCTGGTAACATCAAATCTCTTCAAGTCCTGGTGACTGCAGCCATGGCATTTGCCTGCATGCGTGTTAGAATATTTAAAGGGCCCACACGTGTGCTACAATTATAAGTCAATGTTTGTGCTGTGAAGCGAAGGGACAGAGTTTGTGTGTTCAAGCAGATGCTGCGTAGATCCCTGAACGTTAAGAGCCAGGAAACCGTTAAACTGGAGGTGACGGTAGATTTCTGTCGCTTCCCTCACTTTTTTAGAGATCTATGATAGATGCACTGTATAAATGGCAAAAATAAATATGGACTGCACGGTGGCCATGTGGAAACATTAGGAGGAGTAAGACCTGAGTCCAGGCATATAGGAGCAAATTGGCGCTACGCACAGGCTACTCCTCACAAGGAGGGGAGCGGGACAGGGAGTGGGGGAGGCCTTGGCTTTGCCCTTCCCATGCCAGCTGTGTGGCTGAACTGGGGTCAGGGGATGGTGGGTAGTAATTTGCTGTTGAAATAAGTAATTTCCTTGGGCATACAGTAAAACCACAAATAATTAGTAAGTAGTAATTTGCTACTGGTGTGGGTTATTTCCTTATACTTGTTCTACAGTAAAACCACAATCTAGCCCTAAATACATAAACTTAATTATTGGTTTCACTCCCTTGTCAGCTTCGAGGCCAGATTAAGGTGTTATAAGACCAAGGCTAGGCCCTGAGTTTGGGGAGTCACTCAGAATTTCGGGATTCATTAAAAAAACTATTTCAAGCTCTCAGAGCTGCGAAGAAAAGCTTGAAAACATGAACTGAAGGGTAGCCAGAGCCTGCCTGAGTGTGCATGTGACCTGAAACAATCGTTTCAAGAGGTATGCACTGCCCCATTTGTCTTAACTCTGGAACTTGCTGCTTCCCCAGAGGGTGAAGTGTCATGTGTATGATTACATGCGTCTGACGAAGTGGGTATTCACCCACGAAAGCTTATGCTGATCTCCCAGACCCTGCTGCAATGAAGAGGTTACTCCAATGAGATCAGTGGAGTTGCACCGGTGTCAAATTGGTATAAGTGAGATAGGAAAATAAGAAAAAGGTGAGATCAATGCCAACAATTCCAGGGATGATTTATCTGTTGGTTTGCCTCCAGGATGAAACATTTTGAAGCTACTTGAAATGGTTCACAGATGATTCAAAGTCACATTAATACAGCTGGTAAAATACCATCACGTCAGCTTAAAATAATTAGCATTTGACAAATAGTTTGAATTTTGAAAACACCAGGGTCTTTGGTTAACACTAATAAAGTTTGATTAAAAGCAGCAATTAAAACTCAGCCTCTGTGGGGCTATGAACTTTACAACAGATGGTTAGAGTTTTGCTCCATTGACCTTGGAAGTTCCACCAGTTCTTAACTGATTTGTGTTGCCAGGCCCTGCCATAGCCAAACTGAACCTCTTTGTTTTTTACAAGAAAATTGCTCATGGCTTGGACTACTGGTTTTTAGATGGTGCAAAGCCATGGGCCAAGATAGGTACGTGCTCTACTCGGAGGCCAGGCCTACACTGGAATCTTTTGGTGGTACAGTAATGTAAACGTGGGTGCACCTGCTTCTGCAGAGTGATCTTTGGAAGGAGGAGAGTGCAGTGGGGTACTTAAATTAGTGCCTCTCCCATTCAGACCAAATCCTGCATACCTTACCATACAAGAAATACAGGTCTGTCTCATCTTACGCTGGGGTTACGTTCCGCGATTAGCGCGTAAAGCGAAAACCGCGTATAGTCGAAATCCCATTGAGTGTAATGGCGGGCGGAATCGCCCGCACTACAGGAACAGCACATAAATTGCTATTTTTCTCTCTTTTTTTTGTTTTTGTTTTGTTTTTGCCAACCGCGTAAAGTCGAAATCGCGCATGTTAAATGCGCGTAAGATGAGACAGACCTGTACTGCTTCAGTCAAGGGGTAAGTGTGGGGAGTAACACAAAACAGGATGTGATCCCCCTGGTATATTGTGTGCTAATTGCTAACTGTACGTCTTCAGTTAATTACATTCCCTCCATCACGCCTTATAAAGAGGAATGCCGGAGGGACGAGCATAGGAATGGCATGAATTGTGAAATCGTTTGTTCTTTACTGGTCCCAGCTAGCTGATTGTTATTAGCAAGTGCATTGCTGCATTCGTATATTACAGTACACTACATGTTTTCATGCCTGTTCCTGTTCCCGCTGACCTTAGGGGCAACTGGATTGGGCCCTTCTTGATCCAACACATTTCTAACAGCAGCTGTTTAATCAATAGAACAGCAGGGAAGTTCTTAGGGGCACATCCTAGTCCCTGTGCTTAGACCTGGGATTGCTCACATGCGGAAACCACTGAGGTCTAAAGCAATCCTCCCCCATCACAGACCTTGCAATAATATCAGAGATGCTCTGCAGCTGATCCTGCATCCTCACGACTGCAGCAGTCCCCATATCTCTTGCGCTACACCCTACTATGCATGGAGGAGCAAGTTGGCCAGACTCCATAACTGCAGCATAGTTTGTAGCTGATCTTTTCTCTCTGGAGAGGCATTTCACTGTTTTGCATTATTGTAGATGCTTTGTCACCCGAGCTTGCACTTTGACAAACAGACTTCGTTCAGGTTTCTCTGTGACTTAAGAGAATCAAGTTTACATTGTAACTTCCAGTCTTCCAGATGGGGCAGTAGCGCATGTAATGCAAAGAATGTTCTATTAGTACAGAACATACCACTGGGGCCCATCCAGCTGACAAGAGTCAGCCTCCGGCAAATGTTGATGGGAAAAGGTGCAAAAAAGAGGCAGAGAGGCTGAATTAGTCCAAACAAAAAGGCCCGATCTATCTCAAGGACTGTGTTATGAGCGTGCCTGGTAAACAAGAGAAGTGTGGGATCAGAAACCAGTGAACCAAAACTGGTGTGTCAGAAATTAGGCCTACTTGGTACACAAACTGAGGGGATGGGCTATTCCATCCATCACTCCCTTCTGGGGTCCTCAAAAAAGAAACTTTGGGTAAAAAGCTAATGGACTATGACACGCACTAGCTGATTCA
Source organism: Platysternon megacephalum (assembly GCA_003942145.1). Classification (NCBI taxonomy): domain Eukaryota; kingdom Metazoa; phylum Chordata; order Testudines; family Platysternidae; genus Platysternon; species Platysternon megacephalum. Next base: position 704,922 of record QXTE01000119.1, on the reverse strand, counting down.
AAGAAGAGGAAGGAGTGAGCTTCACCATGATGTCTGCCACCCCCTCTGTCCCCTTGAAAAAGAGGCAGAGAGGCTGAATTAGTCCAAACAAAAAGGCCCGATCTATCTCAAGGACTGTGTTATGAGCGTGCCTGGTAAACAAGAGAAGTGTGGGATCAGAAACCAGTGAACCAAAACTAGTGTGTCAGAAATTAGGCCTACTTGGTACACAAACTAATGAGGGGATGGGCTATTCCATCCATCACTCCCTTCTGGGGTCCTCAAAAAAGAAACTTTGGGTAAAAAGCTAATGGACTATGACACGCACTAGCTGATTCAAAGAAGAGGAAGGAGTGAGCTTCACCATGATGTCTACCACCCCCTCTGTCCCCTTGGACCCCAGACCTTCTTTATCTTAATCCTGGGAAATGTCCTGACCAGACTGTGCCAGAGAGAGGGACCCAGATGACACCACCACCTCCACCAGCTCCAGCTAAATCCCAACCACCACCTGGTATACAAGACTTTTCCCCTCTCCACCCATGTGTCCTTTTTCTTACCTACCTTATTTCTTCTCTTTCCTATCCTTTTGCCTTCTCTCTAATAAGTGTCTGGCTTAGACAGCCAAGACTGCATATTTTGCAACACTGCTGTAAGCCTGCGACCAGAGAGGCAGCTAACTGGTATGCCCTAATCAGCCTGATGCTTGAACAAGTTTGCCAGGTCCCTGAATGGCTGATAAGACTGTTACTGGCCCTGTGTTTTTCCCAGCAGTGAGGCTGCAAGTGAAAGTCAACACCCGAGACTGATGCTGCATTTTCTATCTTCAATGTTCTTTCCTCTACCTTTTTGAGAGTGTTTGTCCTGCTTCATCTTCTAGGAAATGGGACTGCACTTTTAACAACAACAGCTATGACAGCTCCAGGTCATCTCTACTAACTTCTCCTTTCCTCCAAAAGAACAGTTATTACCATTTTTAATCCCATCTAAGAGACTGTCGAACAAGGGGCTATTTCCTTCTAATGCAGGGGTCGGCAACCTTTCAGAAGTGGGGTGCCGAGTCTTCATTTATTCGCTCTAATTTAAGGTTTTGCGTGCCAGTCATACATTTTAACGTTTTTAGAAGGTCTCTTTCTATAAGTCTATAATATATAACTAAACTGTTGTTGTGTGTAAAGTAAATAAGGTTTTTAAAATGTTTAAGAAGCTTCATTTAAAATTAAATTAAAATGCAGAGCTCCCCGGACCGGTGACCAGGACCCGGGCAGTGTGAGTGCCACTGAAAATCAGCTCACGTGCCGCCTTCGGCACGCGTGCCATAGGTTGCCTACCCCTGTTCTAATGACTCGCTACAGCAAAAGGGAGAGGGAACAAGGGATATTATTGAAATGAAACCCTTATTAATACTTTACATTTTAAATACTTTAAACTGTTTCACCTTCTGTTCTTTAATAAAAGGTTAACAGGACTTTAATGGTTGATGTGTTTAATGGTGTGCCAGGGTACTAAGCAGGCTGAGGTCTCTGTATGCCAAACCCCTAACTTTGTTTAAAACTATTTAATGTTGGACAGTAACTGGGTTATGTTAACACCTTTGGCCCATATATTCCATCTAAATGAATGCAACATAGCATACAGCATGTACAATATACATCTGATGCTGGATATATTGGGAAACAGATGAGTGAGAAGCAGAAGAGATCTTGGATATTAGAGACAGGATATAATTTAAATGTTATTGTTACTAGTGATGCACAAAGGCTCAGAATTTGCACCCACAATCTTACCAATGGATGTGGTAGGTTCTCCATCACTTGAAATCTTTCTCAAAGATACGGTCTAGTTCAGCCACAAGTTACTGGGCTCAATGAAGAAATGACAGGGTGAAATTCGATGGCCTGTGTGATGCAGGAGGTCAGGCTAGATTGATCATTTCTGGTAGAAATGAGTGAATTACAGATTTTTGTTTTGTTTTGTTTTTGTTCCCTGGCAATTCCACAAAATAAAAGAATAAATCTTGTTTTGGGTTGAAAAGAAACTGAAAATTTTCAAAACCTTCGGTGAATCAAAAACATTAAAAAAAAAAATTAGTTTTGGGTTGCATGAAACATTTTGTTTGACCTGAAACAAAACATTTCATTTGTAATTCAAGCATCTATTAATGTTTTAAATTAAAAATTAAATTAAAGGAAATTATGAAATGAAAAACCATTTTGTTTCAAAAATTTTGAAATGAAACATTTTGAGATATTTTTTTTTAGTTTTATTTCCAACTAAAACAATTGGGCCAAATCGACACAATTTTGTGAAGTGTTTCAGGGTTTTGAATCTGCTTTCTTCTCCAAAAGGAAGTTTGGGGTGAAAAATTTCTCCCAGCTTTTCTTCCTGGCCATAAAAATCTATGAGTCTATGAAAAAGTTGAAGTGCATTCCTAACTTCTCCACTCCAACACAGTCTGCAAAACTGGGGTGGTAAATTAGTGAGACTTGATTTTTCCAATGAGATTTCCTGCAGGGTCGGAAATACTGTTAGGATGGACTCTTTCATGCAATTCGGGCACTTCCCATCCTGGCCATCATCAGCCAGGGGAAAATCCTGAGTCTACTTCTTATAGCCATGGAGACTCCCCAACAACAAAACTTAAGCAGATCCAGTGTGCAAGAGGGGCCAGGTCAATATTTCCCCAGCTCAGCATGAAGCTAAGTTGCACACAGGCTCCCTGCACACAGTGTTTCTTATTCCACCTCTTAGGCTCCAACTGCAAGAGGAAATTAATCGGTTGGGGAAAGCATTTTAACATCTTTGGCTAACAGTTTCCCAGGAGTGGCTACCATGCATACATTCCTCCGACCTGGATATCAGGAGTTTATTACTTTCACGCAAGACCTCCCTCAGTCTCTGATCTCCTCATGGCAAGAACGTGTGAACAGCGCCTAGCGCATGGAGTGTGCTACCATAAACAAACAACAATACTAGTAGCAGTGCACAAGATCACAAGTTATGTTGGAACAAGTGATATTGCATGACAGCCAGTGGGAATCTGTTGTAACAGTCACCGCATCCCCAACGGGTCTGCTGCGCTTTACTGAGAGGGTATCCATTCACTGCATTCTCCTCTTGACAGTGCAACTGTGAAACATCATGTTAATGCCCTGTACCATTTCCCATATGTACATTCAATTGCAGGTTGCCCTGGTGCTTCCATCCCACTTGGGTTGCCAGGGTGTTGTCTTCTGCAGCAATATCACGTGACTGGCTCCTGTGCTGGACTGTGACTGATTCATTCAGAATCTCAGCTGCTGTATTTATCTGACATCACATCCCTCTGAAAGCAGCCTTAATGGGCAGTGTTCCACTGTTTTTATAGGGGTATCACGGGGAGCAAAGAATCCTGGTTCTTCCTTCTCTCCTCTCCCCAGTGACCACAACTGAATCTATCCACATGACACAAAGATGATCACTGCATTGTTTGTCCATCCCCAATACTATTCTTATCTCCATCCTAGTAATGTGCTTATGACATAAAATAAGCTCATTACAATTAATTTATTTTTATTATACATTTTTGATACCAAGATTTTTTGGGGGGCTACAAAACAATTAAGTATAAGTTCAGCTCCACTGATCTTTAAAGAAAGTTTAAGATAATGCAGTCATGTTGCTGCAAAGCATTTCCCACCGATCCTGTAAAACCATTCCACCTTCCAAATCTCACTTTACAAACCATTTTTATTTGCATAAATCTGCGACGGTACGTCAAAAAGGGGTGCTTTGTGCATTAATGCACTTAAAGGTCTCACCCTTTTCTGCAGGAGAATGATGTCCATCTACAGTGAGAGAGAAAGAGTACGGCAGGGCTGAAGCTAAGGTGGTAGAATGGAAATTAGTCTGCTTTGGAGGAAAAAGAATTCTCTGCCATTTTAATGTGCGTATCCCATTTTATTTCCCATGTTATAGGAGTAAAGTACAAATGGCTCTGACAAAAAGCAGGAAGGAAAGGGTGAATGCACAATTGCTTGGGACACTTAGGGCCAACTTTTGAAAAAGGAGGCTCAAGGTCCATGTACAATCGTGCACTTACGTCTGAGTGAGCGATTACAGTGACTGAGGGTGTAAAACAGGTGGCTGCAGATGCAAATAGATACTTAAGTTATCATTTGCATGTGAAATACCCCGATCTGCATATGCAACTGAGATCATTACTCATGCAAATGTGCACAGACCTTAGGCCTGCTTTTTTGAAAATGGGCCCCGTTGGTATTTTATAGTAATGTAAATGCACTCTCCGCAGCGGCTCCTGCAGAACCACAGAAGGTGTCAGCCAATGGCAGGAAAACTCCTGAAGAAGCTGTGCTGCTGTAGAGATGGGAGACAGGTTAGTTGTGTAGAGGCTTAGGATCGCCATAGATCTTGCATTACCTACTGAATTCAGGGCCCTGAGTCCCTTCCTCATTCCGGAGCCTGTCCTGGTACAGAATAATATGGCCCTATGATTGGAAGAACTTGCTGACTGAACTGGGGGGGAGCAAGCAGAGTGTGAACACGCGTGTTTCAGACACAGCAGTCTTAAACTTGGCCCAAACTGAGAAGAATATAGACTAGACAACCAACCCAGGGGATTGGAAAATATTTCTGCTTCTCATCATGATGATGATGAGGTAGTGTTAACTGGTTAAAAACCTCCTGCGCTGAATAGATCAGTTCCAGTGGGACTCAGCCAGGTGTCAGAGCTACAGATATGATGTCTTAACAGGTAGGTAGAAAGAGTGGGAGAGGGAAATGACAACACTGGAATCCTTATGAGGTTTGAAGAAGGTTCATCATACTTTAAGTTAGGAAAACAAATCCAATGCAAAACATATACCAGTAGCTGTACAAGGTCTCATCAATTAACTGCAAATAATAATAATAAATAATAAAATAATATTAAACAATAATAAGATAGGTTTTATTCTGCAGCCATGATCCTGCTCTCATTTTCCAAAAGGAAACGCTTTTTTATAAAAAAAAAAGTAACTTGTTTTTCCTAAATTAATTTTAATTTTAATCTGTTTAAACTAGAGATGGAGCAGAACTCATCCTCTGATGCCAAACACCCCACAACTTAGGCAACTTTAGCATCAGTAGCCAAACACTGCAGCTCATGCTTGTGTGGAGTAGCTGTCAGTGCTGTGGAAAGGTCTGGGATGCAGCCTGTAGAGAACATAAATCATCCTCTATTTGGCAAAGTGGGGTGTAACACTACACCGCATATTCTTCATAGAAATATTGTTATGAATATGTTATGGATATGGCATAACTAACATATATTTTATGCAAAATGGGTCATGGAAGGTATCATTGGAAAGGTTATGATTTACTGAATATGATTATCCTATTTGTATCATTTCTGTATCTGAAGTTAGGCATATTGACTATGTAACAATTACAACTGTGTGTGTACTTGGGGAACGCCGACCAGACAGTAGGCAATCAGCCTGAATGGGCCATTGAAGAAGGACAATAGAACTTTGAAGATACTAATCTCCCACCTTCCTGAGAAGCTTCCTGGGATGTTGCTTTGGCATTGCAGGGTCACGTGATGATGTCACTGGGTACGGAGTACCACCTTGGACACTGCTGGTATTTTCCACTGGAAACAACGGATTCCCGCCTTATGTAAATCCTACTTGAGGCTGGGAAGTGAGCCAAACAAGGCTCTTCTCCATTGCCTCCCATCCCAAGGAGGAAGGCTGCTGAAAGCACCTGAAGAGACAAATGAACTAAGCTGGAGAAAGGCCAGAGCTGAGTCCAGGCTGAGACAGGGGTCTAGCCTGTGAAGAGAAATAACTGTAACTGTAAGCTGCAGAAACTCTGCAACCCGCCTAAAACATCATCCAGGGTGAGAAAGTACTATTTGTAACCTGTTTCTTTAGTGAATTAAGCGTAGGTTGCGTGTTTCATTTTATTTGCTCAGTAATCTGCTTTGTTCTGTTTGCTATCCCTTAAAACCACTTAAAATTTATCTTTTGTAGTTAATAAAACTATTTTTTGTTTATTTCAAAACCCAGTTTGTGCAATTAATATGGGGGGGGGGGGGAATGGCGGCAAAGCGCTGTGCATATCTCCCTCCACATTGAGGGAGGGGGCAATTTTTATGAGCTTGCGCTGTGCAGATCTCTCTATACAGCGCAAAACAATATTATTTTGGGGTTTACACCGCAAAGGAGGTGAGCATGTGAGTGCTGGGCAATCCTCTAGCTGAGTCCTCCCACAGAGAGCTGATCGCAGACTCTGTGTGATTTTTCAGCTGGGTGTGTCCCTACTTGTGTGTGTGCTGGAAAGGGGCTTGAGAGCCTGTCACAGCAACACAGAGTAAGGGAAACCCAGGCAGCTGGGACATGCGGGCTTAGTGGGACCCCAGCACATTCGGTGGCACCCCAAAAGGGGGGTCCAGGTCGTTACATGGGGTTCTGCACAGACTGCAGCTGGCTGCAGTTTACAGAAGGTCCTTTTGCTGTGTTATATAATACATAAATAAAAATAATATAAATGTGGATAAATGTAAAGTAATGCACATTGGAAAAAATAACCCCAACTATACATACAATATGATGGGGGCTAATTTAGCTACAACGAATCAGGAAAAAGATCTTGGAGTCATCGTGGATAGTTCTCTGAAGATGTCCACGCAGTGTGCAGAGGCGGTCAAAAAAGCAAACAGGATGTTAGGAATCATTAAAAAGGGGATAGAGAATAAGACGGAGAATATATTATTGCCCTTATATAAATCGATGGTACGCCCACATCTTGAATACTGCGTACAGATGTGGTCTCCTCATCTCAAAAAAGATATACTGGCACTAGAAAAGGTTCAGAGAAGGGCAACTAAAATGATTAGGGGTTTGGAAAGGGTCCCATATGAGGAGAGATTAAAGAGGCTAGGACTTTTCAGCTTGGAAAAGAGGAGACTAAGGGGGGATATGATAGAGGTATATAAAATTATGAGTGATGTGGAGAAAGTAGATAAGGAAAAGTTATTTACTTATTCCCATAATACAAGAACTAGGGGTCACCAAATGAAATTAATAGGCAGCAGGTTTAAAACAAATAAAAGAAAGTTCTTCTTCACACAGCGCACAGTCAACTTGTGGAACTCCTTGCCTGAGGAGGTTGTGAAGGCTAGGACTATAACAGCGTTTAAAAGAGAACTGGATAAATTCAAGGAGATTAAGTCCATTAATGGCTATTAGCCACGATGGGTAAGGAATGGTGTCCCTAGACTCTGTTTGTCAGATGGTGGAGATGGATGGCAGGAGAGAGATCACTTGATCATTACCTGATCTGTTCACTCCCTCTGGGGCACCTGGTATTGGCCACTGTTGGTAGACAGGATACTGGGCTAGATGGACCTTTGGTCTGACCCAGTACGGCCGTTCTTATGTTCTTAATATACTTTTTAAATACAAGGGCTCATCTCTAACTAAAACAATGGCTTCCCCAAAACAGGAACAGATGCTGGCTCAAACACAAAACATTCCACTCAAAATAGTCTTGGAGACAGAACCCTTGTGGAGAAGAGGTGACCTAACACCATCAAGTATGCAGCCAGGCTTTCCCAGCTAATTACTTAGCTAATAAATAAGCAACCAGTTTATTTTTTTAATTAAAACTAATTGTCATCTTCTTAAAATATTTGGCTTAAAGGGTGATAGGACAAAAGTGTTATTGTTCTGGGGAATTTTCTGAAGACCTAAGATGCTAATTTCCCAGTGTTGTGATCGGTAATCAAGAATAATTTCTCTGATTTATCTTCTAAAGGAAAGACTTTACACTATTTATGACATTTAAATTACTTCAGATTTGCAAGTCCAATATTGTCATAAATATTCATAGCCCAAAATTGACTATTTAGGGTGGGGTTTTTTAATTTTTAATGTATTTTCTCCAACTAACAACTAGCTTCAGGGCATGCAAACACAAAATGGAAATGCCTTTGTTTGTTGTTTTTGTTGCCCCACAACAACTAGCTCACAAACAACATTTATGGTTTTTGTTATTATTTATCAGACTGCATGCCAAAAAATTGATGGTGACCATTTCCCTGATCCCCTTCATTAAGGCCATTTGTAAAAAGCTTGTGCTATTTGGATGTTGCTGGATGGCTTCACTGTAATTTTAGTGTTTGTCAGATCCATTACTGAGGGAAATGAGAGAAATTCAGGGCCAATTTCTGCAAACTACAGATGCAAATTAACACAGAGCAGATAATAACCAATGAGAATACCACAGCCGCAGGCTATACTGTGGATTGCCCATTCTATTTTTTACTATTGGCCAGCGATAGCATGTTAGCTTCCTCATTTACATAAAGAGGAGGGTTTGGATTTGACAACACAGCCTCCGTGGGCATCAAATGCAGCTTGGCAAAGATGACCGACAATACTTTGGAAAATTAGAAACTGTGTCGTAACTATGAACATAAGAACATAAGAACATAAGAAAGGCCGTACTGGGTCAGACCAAAGGTCCATCTAGCCCAGTATCTGTCTACCGACAGTGGCCAATGCCAGGTGCCCCAGAGGGAGTGAACCTAACAGGCAATGATCAAGTGATCTCTCTCCTGCCATCCATCTCCATCCTCTGACGAACAGAGGCTAGGGACACCATTCTTACCCATCCTGGCTAATAGCCATTTATGGACTTAGCCACCATGAATTTATCCAGTCCCCTTTTAAACATTGTTATAGTCCTAGCCTTCACAACCTCCTCAGGTAAGGAGTTCCACAAGTTGACTGTGCGCTGCGTGAAGAAGAACTTCCTTTTATTTGTTTTAAACCTGCTGCCTATTAATTTCATTTGGTGACCCCTAGTTCTTGTATTATGGGAATAAGTAAATAACTTTTCCTTATCCACTTTCTCAACATCACTCATGATTTTATATACCTCTATCATGTCCCCCCTTAGTCTTCTCTTTTCCAAGCNGTACTTGGAGGTAAAGGGCCTTAGTGAGCCGTGGGTTTGGGCTGTTTGCCTTCAGGAGGACTGGTTGGCTGGGGTTTTGGACCACTGAACCGGCCAGGTGAGAGAGGACTTTTTGCTCATGTCTCCACGTGGCTAGGTGTGCCAACAGGCAGCACCGTCACACTAGGATACTTGGGTTTCAGATCAGACCCAATGTTTGAAGTCCCTGAGAGGCTAATCCATCCCTGTCAGTGAGAGGGTGGAGTGAAACAGTGAGACTAAGTAAATAAATCCGTTGCCAGGTGAACCCTTTAAGAGGGGAACAGAAGCACCAAATGGAGGATGTTTCCAAGAAGGGGTGTGATTCCTTCCATTTAGGAATGGCTGCTCACCAGGCAGTGGATATGGACAATGAGAGAAAAACTGCTGTGAACTGTCATGGATGTGCCAGGTTTTCCTTTCTGCTGGAAGACAGAAGAGACTTCTGGTGTATGAAATGCAAGCTGGTGGCCATATTGGAGAAAGTACATGGTATGGAAACCCAAGTTTCATCACTGTGTAGCATTGAGAAAATGAAGACCTCTTGGACAACCAGATTCAGAAATTGTTGCCACAGATGTCACAAGAGGAAGGATCAGGGATACAGGAACTAGAGAAAGTAGAAACTGAAGAAGCAGAATGGTGATTTGTGACCAAGAGGGGAAAGAGAGCCAGGAGGCATTAAACCTAGCTGGAAGTATCAAATCATTATCAGATATCCCGTGAGTCAACTACAAATGTTTTTGGAGGAATGGAACTGAAAGCTATAGGGGGCATTCTTCATAGGTGTCATTGTGATACAAAGCAAGTAGCTACCAAAAGAGGTTCTTCAACTATCTTAAGAAGGCAAGCAATCACTCTACATCAAGATGAATGGACAGAAAATTTAGTAAGGGACACAAGGAGGTGCTGTCTTTCAGGAACAAAAATAAAAGATATAATGGTAATATTGGGTGGGACTGTGAAGTTATCTGACAAGTCTCCACTGGAGATGATACATATTAGAACCAATTAATGGCATCCTGTGGAACTACACAGACTACAGAAGACATCAGGGATCTTGGAAGGGAGCTGAAGAAGAGGAAAGTCCATATGAGTCTTCCCCTTCTAGTTCCATGAGGAGAAGGCAGAGAATGGAGGTGAACCATTGCCTGCACAACTGATGTGAAGCTGAAAGGATAGGTTTTGTGGAACAAGGACCCATATTCCAACAGAAGATGGGGCTTATGAAGGGGACTGCTTACATCTCACAAGGGGCACTAATCTTCTCAATTGGAGACTAGCTAGAGAAGCCAGAAGGGCATTAAACTAACAATGCAAGGGGAGGGCCCTCAAGAGGCAAATGCAGTACAAACTCCAACGCAGTGGGTCACAAACAAATTGAACCAATGTGGAAAAGAATGTGAAGAGAAGAAGGTTTTCAGTTGCTTCTAATCCAATGCTAGCAGACTGTGCAACAAGCAAGATGAATTTGAAATTGTCATTGATGAGAAGAAATTTGATATAACTGGCATTACTCAATGACTGGAATGTTAAAATACCAAGTTATAACCTATGTAGAATGATAGAGTGAGTAAAAGTGGTGGGGAGGAGGGCATTTTACATTAAAGACACCATTACCTGCTTTAGAGTTATTGATAACTCAGAACCATGAGCTCTTTAATGCATATGAATCAATGAGCTAGTTATTAAAGTGCAGGAGAGTGTACTGGGAGGGGCCTGTTACAGACCACCAAATCAAAACCGAAAACAGGATGATTTACTCCGTAAGCACCTGTCTGTAGTGTGTGGAAAGAAAAATTATGTTGTTATGGGGACCTCCAACTGAGCAACATAAGCTGGAGGCCCCAGGCAGCCAGTAGTAAAAAATCATTAGTTTCTAAAAATTATAGATGATAATTTTCTAACACAAAAGGTATTAAACCAAAAATGAGGTAACTCTATTTTGGATGTCACTATGACATAAAGATTAATTAATCACTGTACTAGAAGTTGGTGGTTGCCTAGGGAATCGTGATCATGACCTGATTCAATATGGACACACACGGGACGGTCCTACCTTATAATATATATACTTGGTGCTTCACAAGGGCTAATTTCCCAAACCTTGATAATATCTTGATGTCTTCAGATCAAGACTGGATAACTTTCTGGAAGATATACGTTAGCCAAACACAAGTTGCTGGACTTAATACAGAGGTAACTAGGTGAAATCTAATGGCCTGTGACATACAGGAGGTCAGACTAGATGATGTAATGATTCCTTCCGGCTTTAAACTCCATGAATCTATGAATTCATCCCCCATGACATGAGGGTACAGGAATGCTAGGAGATACTATACATCCATTGAATGATATGCAGGGACTTTAATGCCACTCCTGTGTACTCCAGGCAGGAGCGCGTCTGCAGGGTGGAGCCGGCGTGGTCGGCTGGGCAGTTGCTAGGTGAGCTCTCCATACTAAGCAAACAGGATATGGAATTTAAAAGGGAATGGGCGTGTAGCTATGTACCTGGCCACCGGGCAGCGGAATTCAAAACGGTGACCAGAGCGGTCACAGTGGGGCATTGTGGGACACCTCCTGGAGGCCTCTAAGGTCGACATAAGTAATTTAGCATCTGCACTGACACTAAGCGCTACATCTCTTGTGGAGGTGGAGTTATTAAACTGCATAGCAGATGAGTTATATCAGTGGGAGCCACATTTTAGTGAAGGCGCTAACAGAGTTAGGATGACCTTAGCTGCCTTGTGTTGACCTAACTCTGTAGTGTAGACCAGACCTAAGTAACTAAATAGCAACTGCTGTAATCCCATGAATAATTCAGAGCTGCATTTCTGTATTTGTACTTTAACTATCACATGCGTCTGGTCTCTTCTGCACCATTTCAGTGACCAAAAAATGAGCGGTATTTCTTATCAGAACATTTTTAAGAAGAGTTCATTGTACATTGGGTTTTTAGAGAACTGGAGTCACTTTTCTGAACATGAAGAGGCAAAGAATTCAGACTGAACAGCTGAAAATAGTGAGATATCTGTTTAAACTCTATCAAAAGCAATCCAAGTGAACCGGCCAGGCAAATACCTTTGCACACATCTGTCTCAATAAAGTGCAAATTGGTTTTCCAGTGAAACGGTCTTCTTCTCATTTTCCTGCCTGATTATTTCCTCAAATTTCACTCTCTGATACCTTTCAAAATGTAATTAATTTCACTGCTTTTCTTCCCAAGAACAACGCAGGAATGAAAAACTGGCTGTTTTCATGTTCATTTATCTAAAATGTATCTGTTTTTTAAAAGGCTAATAAGTTGCAAAAAGAAAACACTCAGAGTGGCCCCTTCTGCCCTTAAACTGAGGAATGATTTCTAAGCCTAAGAAGATATTGCTGCTACTAGGAACTGTCAGTGCTTTAACTAACACAAGAGACAAGTAATCTAATGCCAATGAATCACAAAAACATTGTAGACTAACCATTTACCCCTCCTATTTCACAAGACGGGAAATCAGTAATGAACCACAAAACTAGTGATAGACGCCACCCATCCAAATTGGATCCAGGTTTGGCTTTGGATACTGAAACTTCCAAACTTCTGGGCATCTATTGACCTGGGCTTTTGGGTTCAGGCCTCTCTCTACCCAAAACCAGGACAAATTCACCTGGGGGTGAAATCTTGGTCCCACTGAGGTCAATGGCAAAGCTCTCATTGATTTCAATGGAGCCAAAATTTCACCTCTGGAAGAAGCTGGCTGGCTGATGCCTGAGAACCTTTTATGAATCAGGGAAGAGTTTCAGGGGACTTTCTGATTTTGGGTGAAAACCAGACTAAATTTGGTGACTTGATCAGAATTTCACATTGGGCATTTGGATTAATGATCCGGAGGATGGCGTGGACTGCACCCTCAGCAAGTTTGCAGACGACACTAAACTGGGAGGAGGGGTAGATACGCTGGAGGGTAGGGATAGGATACAGAGGGACCTAGACAAATTAGAGGATTAGGCCAAAAGAAACCTGATGAGGTGCAACAAGGACAAGTGCAGAGTCCTGAACTTAGGACAGAAGAATCCCATGCACTGCTACAGACTAGGGACTGAATGGCTAGGCAGCAATTCTGCAGAAAAGGACCTAGGGGTTACGGTGGACAAGAAGCTGGATATGAGTCAACAGTGTGCCCTTGTTGCCAAGAAGGCTAATGGCATTTTGGGCTGTATAAGTAGGGGCATTGCCAGCAGATCGAGGGATGTGATCATTCCCCTCTATTCGACATTGGTGAGGCCTCATTTGGAGTACTGTGTCCAGTTTTGGATCCCACTGTGATGTTGTGCAGTCTATATGGTTTTATAAAAATATGATAATTAGTGAATATAATGTAACTGGAATATGCTTCATGCAAAAGGTCTTTTGTAAGGTATCATTACAAAGCTTATAATCTACTGAGTGTGATCATCCTATTTGTATAAATGTACCACTCTTGTATCTGAAACTAGAAATATGAAATATAACTCTGAGGGCCTATTGTAATTATGCAAAGTGTGGGCCATTAATGGTGGTTTGGAATCTTGATGACTCCCATTAACCAGGACCATTGTCTGCAGATGGCTGTGTTTTACCTGTGAGTCTTCCTGTACACCTGTGTGCTGGCAAGTTGGTAATGAAGTCTTGCAGTGACATGTGGTCATGTCACCTGAACTGGAATCCATCTTTAACCTGGTGCTTTTCCACTGAGGGGTGTGTGTGTGTGTGTGGAAACCCAAAGGGACAAAGGGTTCCCGCCTTATGCAAAAGATATATAAAGGGGTGGAACAGAACAAAGGCGGGAGAGGAGCCATCATGAAGAATCCCCTAGCTATCACCTGAGCTGGAACAAGAGCTGTACCATGGGAAAGAATTGTGCCCAGGCCTGGAAGGTGTCCAGTTTGAGAAAAAAACTTACTGAAGCATCTCTGAGGGTGAGATTATCTGTATTCAGTTTGATTAGACATAGATTTGCACATTTTATTTTATTTTGCTTGGTGACTTACTGTTCTGTCTGTTACTACTTGGAACTACTTAAATCCTACTTTCTGTATTTAATAAAATCACTTTTTACTTATTAATTAACTCAGAGTATGTATTAATACCTGGGGGAGCAAACAACTGTGCATATCTCTCAGTGTTATAGAGGGCGAACAATTTATGAGTTTACCCTGCATAAGCTTTATACAGGGTAAAATGGATTTATTTGGTTTTAGACCCCATTGGGAGTTGGGCATCTGAGTGCTAAAGACAAGCACACTTCTGTGAGCTGTTTTCAGGTAAACCTGCAGCTTTGGGGTAAGTAATTCAGACCCTGGGTCTTTGTTGGAGCAGACGGGTGTGTCTGGCTCAGCAAGACAGGGCGCTGGAGTACTGAGCTGGCAGGGAAAGCAGGGGGCAGAGGTAGGCTTGGGATATCAGGTGGCAGCTCCCAGGGGGTTTCTGTGATCCAACCCGTCACACCCACACTACAAGAAGGATGTGGAAAAATTGGAAAGAGTCCAGCGGAGGGCAACAAAAATGATTAGGGGGCTGGAGCACATGACTTATGAGGAGAGGCTGAGGAACTGGGATTGTTTAATCTGCAGAAGAGAAGAATATGGGGGGATTTGATAGTTGCTTTCAACTACATGAAAGGGGGTTCCAAAGAGGATGAATCTAGACTGTTCTCAGTGGTATCAGATGACAGAACAAGGAGTAATGGTCNCACACAAAACAATGTAGCAGAAATAGAAAAGGTCCCGAGACGGGCAACAAAAGCAATTAGAAGCTTAGACGAAACATTTCTGTATGAGCAGAGATTTAAAATATTAGGGATAGAGCAGCTGAATACAGGAGAAATCTGTCCACAGCTAGTCATTGAAGAGCTGTGAGAATGGTTAGAGGATTGGAAAACATGCTCAATAATGAGAGATTCAGGGAACTTAAACAGAAAGTTAATGGGTGACCTGATCACAGTCTATCTACACGGAGAACAAAAATTTGTTAATAGGTTCTTCAATCTAACAGACAAAGGACAAAAATCTAATGGCTGGAAGTTGAAGCTAGACAAATTCAGACTGGAAATAAACTGTACATTTTGAACAATGCAGGTATTAACCATTGGAACAATTTACTGAGAGAGTCCTGGTGGATTCTCCATCACTGGCTATTTTTAAAATCAAGATTGGATTTTTTTTCTTTTTTGGAAATATGATTTAGTTAAAAAATAATTACTTTGGGAAACTTCTATGGCTGGTGTTATATAGGAGGTCAGGGTAGATGATCACAGTGGTCCCTTCTGGCCTTGACATCTATGAATCAAGGCATGCACTTAAGGCCTTTGCTGGATCAGGGTCTTGATATGCCAAAGCAGACTCACAGTGCTCAAATTAATTTGACAACTTTGGTTCAGGCAGCTTTTAATTATCTTTCAACCGCAGATCGTAATGCTCCTCCATGATTTGAGGAACCCTAATGAAACGTTGACCTTTCAGAAACCATGCCAAGAATTGGTTTGCATTAATTGTGTCTGAACCTCACGTTTTACTTATAATAATAAAGACGCTAATTCAGAACTTTCAGCTTTTGATTCCATCTGTTTTTCTAGTCAACTTGTCCTATGGGTATGGTAGGAAAACAAGATCCCGGAGCCAATTCTCCTAGCAGAACATTACAACCCCCTTTCATTTCTGATTCAGTAAAACATATGGAGAGCCTTTCAAGAGACAACTTCTCATAAATAATTCCACCTAATGAAAGATATTTTGGTAATTGCAGCATTTTAATTTCAACCTTCAAGTGTGGAGAATTCTCATTAGTTAATGAATTTGCATGAAGGATATGTAGAGAATGGAGATAAAGGCTGAATTTATTCAGCACCTTTTGGACATGGATTTCCAAGGCTTTCCAACATTCATTAAGCAAGCTTCACCACTTCCTGGGAATGAGATAAATGTTATTATCCCATTTTACAGGTGGAGGAGAAATTGAGACACAGAGAAGCTAATTGAGTTAGATCTGGTCAAAAACATTTTTGTGCAAAAGATTTCACAAATATTTTATCTGGTTTTTGTCAAAATTTCATTTGAAAGAAAATTTTCCAACTGGTTTTAAATAGAGGAGCCCTGATTTCCAGTGTCTTGCTCTAATCTCTAGGTAACACAGTCCTACCTAGGAGCAAAGATAAAGCTAACGGTGTAGAAAAATATAACACAGGCAAGCTGGCCATACAGATAACAAAAGTTGATAATGCAGATTAACTACAGATCCGTATAAGATGCAGATGAGTATAAATAGAAGGTAGGTACCATTTCTTAAGGGGTGGCTAGAATCTGGCCCAGTCTCAATGTACATGTTTTTTAAATGAATAAGCAATAGCTCAGAGATGTGTGAATAAGCGCTATTATTCTCAACATGATGTTAATTGTGAAGCCTCAGGATGGGAATTTAAATATCAGCATTATAAATTATTTCACTGTTACTGTGTTCAAGAAAGAAGGGGGCCGCTGATCAGCTGATGTCACTGTATGCACAGGGCATAAGGAAGAAGAGGGAAATTCGTATTGTGAAGAACTGCACCATCTACTGTAAGTGGCAGTGGTTTGACATCTCAAGATGCAGGGCTGGGTGGGTGTGGCTTGTTTTTTGGGCAGAGCGTGGGAGAGCAGCACTCCATTCTCCCCACACAATTCCACCCTTTCATTTAATATGGTTTTGAAGGTGTTTGCCAGATCAAAAGCCGAGGTAAAATAAGCATGGAATTGCTTGTCCCTTAGATGTGCCTACATGGGACTGGTGTGTGTCTAAGGTAAGGCTGGTGGGAATGGCAAGTATTGAAATGCGTCATTCCCTCTATTTAACTTCTATGGAATTACAGGCTCAAGGAGCCATCACTTTATTTTGTTTGAGACAGGAATTAAATGTTTTCAAGACTCATCTCCCTGCTGGGTCTTTGTTGCTAATCAGCCTGTGAGTGATATTGTCAGAGAAGAGGAAAGACACCAAAGCAAAGGCAAATTGTTGCAACCCATGGGAATTTTCTGTGCATCAGTTTTACTGCTGCTGACAGCATCTCTCTTGTAGGTGCTTTTCTTTGTATGTGTCTCCCTGCTTAAACATACAAAGAAGTGCAGCAGAATCACCCCAGTCCAGACAGCTTCACTTCAAGAGCCACTTCAGACATGTCCTCTTTCTCTCTAACCACTTTCCTCCATGTCCTTGATGGTCTCATGGACTTTGTCTCCAGTTCTCTTTCTCCCTTTCTTCTTATCCACCTCCAGCCTCATCACTGTCCCTTTACACTGCTGATGCAAGATCTGGCTCCTCTGCAGCAAAACTGTCACCCAAAAAAGCCTCCATGTACCTCACCATGTCCATTGAGTCCAATCTCATTTGAAAACTTCTCTCTTCACCCTGGCCTATAGCTCTGATGTTCTTTCCCCCATGCAAGGCATTATTTAACTCTGGAAAAGCACATAGGGCAATGCCCATTTACACCAGCTGAGGATCTGGTCCACACTTTGCATGAAAGATGTATTGTATTTTTTTTATATTGAAAGATGCATGTTGGTGGTTAGTGTCACAATAACCCCTTTCCCCGCACGCCTTCTACAATTCATGCAAATTCCTGCCCATCGGTACCCACCAGAAGCAAAGGCAGTAGCCTTTCTTATATGATCTGAAAACTCATACTCCGAGCTTTTCTCCTCCTGCATGAAGAAACGCCTTTTTATTTAGTGTTTGCACATGCACATAATGCAAGCAAACACTGTAATCCTGAAGTCGGAATTAAAAGCTAAATCAAAATGCATTGAAACCTTTCAAAGGCAGGAGACCTATTTCTGGCCCATTAAAAGGACACTCACAAACCCTGTCCTACCTCATCACTATGTGGAAACCAGGGAACATACAGGAAAAAAGGGGAATGATGACTAATGTAATGATAGAGGCGGCTTTATCCCCCTATAATTTAAGAACAAAAATAAGGGCCCGATCCAAAATCCATTGAGGTAAATGGAAAGACTCCCACTGATTTCAGTGGGCTATGGATCAAGCTGCTATACCTGGATTATAACACTTGTGCGGTGGTTTGTTTGGTTTTTTTTTTTTTTTTTTTGCTATGAAAAATGGGGTTTCTGCAAGGAAGAACCGGAGAACTGTTCATACTAATAAATCTCTCTAGCTTATGTATATAGTGGAGACAAGTGAAAGTGTTTGGTTGTCAACAGTGGAGAAATATGAGCAGAGAGAGTGACACACTAAGACTGGTATTTTAAACAAAAGTTAAATGACAGCAAACGCAGAGTAGATTGCCGCTAACTTTTAAAGTACATTTTGTACCTGTTTCTACTTAGTTAATACTCTTTTGGCAAAAATACATTGTTAAAAAAAGAACTTGACTCCCTTCCAGCTTATGTTGATCTTAATGACACAGTCCTCACCTGAGCTCTGTGATCCATCAAGAGATGGGTGTGAAACAGACCTACCCAAGTCTTTAGACCTATTGTTATTAGGAAATTTATAAGGAGAAAATTACATCCTGTCCTACTGTAATGTGAGGTACAAATGGGTTTGTTTATATACTGCACTGCAGGCATAAAAATACAACAAGACCTGACAAACATCCATATATAATAAGAAATAGTGTGGCCCTAACTGGCATGATTAATCAGAAGAGGAAATCTTGTGTCAGCTGGATCCTGAATCGTATTGACATACTTGTTATGCCTTGTAACCCACTGGTCATAGTATAGCCAGAGAGGATGTGAGTTTGTTCCAAGCACCAGCTCTGGAGGTCCCTGGTTCAGTCCCTGGTGTGTAAACCAAGATGGCATCCATCAACAACAGGATCTACTAATGGTTACTTGATAGATTGGAAACTCAGCATTCAGCCCATCTCTAGGTACGTGGAAATACTGAGGGGAGAAAATGCTCATTCAGTATTAAACAGGTGTGCTAGAATGTTAGGAACTCAACGCTTTTCGTGGACACATAATGGTATTTCATAACCAAGCCTTTTTGCAGATTTTCCTACTGCAGCCCTATTTCCAGGATCTCGTCCTTCATTATCTTTTGGTAGGTGACTGTTGTAAGAAGGTCTTAGATTTGGGAAGACTTACAGGTTCTCTTTACATTTAGAATTACCCTTAAAATGGAAAAAGGTCTAAGCCAGATATTGATTTTGGCTCTTAGGCTGTCTAGACTCCTGGAGAAACAGAGTAAACAGACACTGCTGTTCCTCTCTTCTGTGACTACCACTAGGAAAGTATTAAAACAAAAGCCAGGATGAATTTATTTTAGTACAAGACCAGGAAAGAGAACATCAGCAACTAGCAACAAAGTATACTAGAAGTTTAGAGGAGGGGGAAGGATTCTGTGCCCCAGTTTCTGCTCTACTCTATAACAGAACTACAATGTTCTGAATTAAAATTAAGCAGACACCTCTATAGAAGCATAAGCCAGGCAGATGACAGCTGACTCCTGAGTAATGAAAGCCTTACAGACAATCCTGACAACCAATTGTTTAATAAAAAAGAAGTGGCACGTTTCAAAAGATGAATTTTGCTGAGGAAGCATTAGGTCATTTTAAAGGTATAACTTCCCCAATTAGACCCTTCTAGGTACAAGCCTCCAGGATCTCAGTCATAAGCCCTGGTTGATGGCAACCCCAGCTGCGCGCCTCTCACAAAGTAGCACTGAATTATGCTAAAATATTCATGTCAAACTTTGTTTTGTTTGCTTTAACTTAAAACCTATGATCTATCTGACATAACCTATGATCTATCTGACATAAACTGGTGATCTATCCGTTTAGTTCCTAACAGAGGCAGCCTGCAAACCAAAATAATCATAATCCAAACTCTCACAGTCCAAGTCATAAAACCCACCTTCACAATTCACAGTGTCATTCGATATTGCAGCTGAGAGGATTTCGTGCATCTATGCATTTCATGGAGGCTAAGGATTTCATGGATCTATGCATTCAACTACCTCGGCAGCTGTAGAGGTATTCTTTCTATGAGGCACAGGGATGGGAAGCCAACAATTTACATTGATCGTTTCCTGTGGTCTATCAATTTGGCACTTTTCACAGCTGCTAAAACCAATTAAAAATGAAGGGCCAAGATTTTTTGAAAATGACTGGAGATTTTAGGTGCCTCCATTTTTGGGTGCCTACGTTGAGACACGTTAAGGAGACTTGATTTTCAGAGGTAAATCAATAGTGATTTCTGAACATTTTGGCCATAAAGAGGAATGAATGAAAAATAATATTAGAAGAAAGAAATTGTATCTGAAGTAAATGAGAGGAGAAAGAAATTTGACTTGTCCTCGTGAGGGGTTCTGAGAAGGCAGGTCCATTTTAAACTTTGTAGTTTATAGACACTATAGGGCTCATTAGTCATGACACTGAGAAGCATTCTAAGCACTGTCAAAAGCCAGGGATACTGACTTTTCCATGTGATCTGCCTGCTATTTTGAGAGCAATTATATTATGTTACTATAGCATCTCTGCAGCTCCTGGCATTGGTTACAACTCCTCTTACCAGCTATATAAAAGCCCCTTTATAATTTTATAACTTATCTGGGGAACTTAATCAAATTTGACTGAGTTTAGTACACATGACAATGAGAGGCTGATTGCATGGCAACTACTGCATCTGATATAAGCTCGTTGGCTTCACCTTCACCTCCCATGACAATTTAGCTCCAGCCTCTCTGTTCTTATCTTGCTTCCTTTTGCTCTGCCTTTAGTCCCCATGGCTCCACCCCAGCCACTGAATTACCACCCCCTTCTCTATCTTTGTCCTATTTTCATCTCCATGCAGACTCCAATCCCTTTCCCTGAGTCTATAGTTCCTCTCTCTCCTTCATGTCCATCCTTAAAGGCTAAAAAGGAGTGAAAGGATTCTCTTTCCCCAAGGAACAGCCCTGTTCTTCTAGGAGGTTTATAAACCTGGTCCTCCGCTCCTAGAAGTGTTCATAGAAATTTAAATAACAATAATACAACAATCATAGCCCTATATGGTGGTAAAAGAACACTTGAGCCGTTGTCCACACTCAGCCTCCTGCACAGCTACCTGGGTGGAGATGCCCATATTTCCCAGCACAGATGCAAGCAAAGCCCATCTAGCAAACTTCTGCTGCTGTATAATTAACTACGGACAAGCAATAATAGCAGCATTGGAAGGAACCATGTAAACTCTGCCAGTGGGGGAAGGCCTAGCCCCACTGAATTACAACCCCCATGCAACCCCACCCTCCCAATCCATAGCCTCGCCTGATCTGAGACCATCCATTGTGCCAACTGATCAAATTTTTTTTTTAAAGCTTACACTGAGAGATATCCAGTGGAGCTAGGTTGAAACCCTCCGTCTGTGAAATAAAACAAAGTTGCAACCAGCTTTATGGAAGTTGTGAGCTTTATGAGTTAGCTTAGTCATACAATCTGTATTGTCTGTGCATTCCCGGTGCATTGTCTCTTCCCACTCTTTGCCTAGTACCAAACTAAAAAGAATTATTTTAACAGTAGTTAATGGCAAAAACTTGCCGCTGGTCTCTGCAAACTTAGTCAATCACTGAACCATTCAAGCTGAGAAATCTGGCATCTTTCAAAGGGGGGAAACTGGACTGTAAAATAAAGGACATGGGTATCTAACTGGAGACCCAACAAGCTAATCAAACAGCAAGGAATTTTGTCTCATCTTCATGTCAATCAGCAGCAAGGCAGATCTTCATTGAAACATTTGTTCATTGCTGAGTTACTGCAACAAACCAAGAATGATAAAGGGGGGCTGGAGGACAGGTCTGAAAATGGGTTTTATTCACTGCAGGCTGATGGGAAAAGAGAAAGCACTGATTATTTCTGGCATGTGACAGTCCTGATTGTGGCTCCCCAAGGACAGGAAATAGCCTGTATTATCAAAAAGTAATTACACAATGAAGGGCTCCAAATGAGAATTGCAGAGAATAAGAGAACATCATTATGGTCACTTACACAGAGAATGAAGGAAAGAGGCAGCACGGCCTTATAAACCAAGCCAAGTTCTAGTATTGAGGAACTACTAAGTCCTGCCACTGACTCCCTGTGTGGCCTTGGGCAAGTCACTCAACCTCTCTGTGCCACAGGTTCCCTGCTTATAAAATGGGGATGGATAGGATGTAAATGCCTCTGAGGGGCGCTGTGAGGATTCACCAGACACAGTGCTTGTAAATCTCAACATGAGGGGCCAAATCCTGAACTGGTATAAACTGGTGACATCTATGGAAATGTCAGAGGAGTCCCGCGGAGCTATGCCAATATACACACTGTACATATGCTAAATATTGTAACCTCAGCGGTAGAGGCAGCCAGAACCCTCACACAGCAGCACCTGCCTTGGAGCTGGCGACAGACAGCACCGCCCACCAAAAGAATCCAGTTCGCTTCCCCCAGCCATTCTCTCATACCACACCCACCCTAACAAGGGAGGGGTAGCTCATTATAATATTACTGGGGCTCTTAGAAACAGACTTTCAGCAAAGAAAGATCTTCCCCTTACTCCAAGCCTTGGCTTATGGCCTACATTTTCAGACAGTGACATGAACATCTGACTGCTGAGGTTGCTTCTGCATTTACCATGATTGTATGCGCAGCTGCAGTAATTGCATATATAAATGACTGTTTATTGATTAGCATTTCTACAGTGCTCATCACCATATTGTGGTCCCCATCCCCCAAGGAACTTTGAATGTCCCAGTCTTCTCTCCTCATTTGGGGTGATTGAAGATAAGTTTCACCGAAGAAGCATCGCAAAGACATAACGATAAATCACAATAGGATGACCTTGTTTTTACTGATGATATCGCCTCCTTAGTTCAACACATTGCTTAATGGAAGAAAAGACCCAGCTTTTGGTAGATATAGCAAAGCAAGTTTGTTTGTTCATCAATGCGGGGAAGACAAAATATATGGTTGTCAATGTCCCAGAAGTAACTGTTGGAGTGGACAAAGAAACACTAGAAGAAGTAAGTCATTTTAACTATGTAGGGAGTAAGATGTTCTGTGATGGTGACACCATGCTAGATGTCAAGTAACAAATATCAAAAGCAGCAAACAACTTTCATAAACTTGAAACTATTTGGAAAAGTAGCATGATTGGCAGTGATACAAAAATTTAAATTTTTAACGCCCCCATAATGTATGTCCTCCTTTATGGAGCAGAGTGGTGGGAATCTACTATAGACATTTATAAGAAGATCAACTCATTCCAAAGTAAATGCTTGTGTAAGATCTTCAGAGTCCATTGGAAAAAGTTTCTTGCAAAACCAGAAATACTAAGTAGAACAAACCAATTTAAAGCATTAGATATGGTAAGAAGATGATGATGGATATATTGAGGACATGCTTTTAGGATGCCACCAACACAATTTCCACAGGAAGTGATAATATGGACACCACCTGGAAAGAGAAAAAGAGGGCTACCTAGAGAAACATGACACAGAAGAACAAAGGAAAAAGCCAAATCCATGAACCTGGCACTCAGAAGCCTTAACAGAGCCACACAAGACTGGAATAAATGGAGGAAACCGGTGGATGCCCTATGCACCTGAGGGTGCGAGAAGATAAAGAAAGAAGAAAGAAACATGGCACTGATTTGTGTCACCCAAGAGCAGCCACCTCTGGCTGATTAACGAGTGAAGAGGATAGGCTTTGAAGGGGAGTCTTCTCCTTTCCTTTAGCAGAAAGATGAAAGTCAAAACTTGTCAGACTTCAAGGGCGGCAGGTGGGAAATATGAAGATCTTTAGGGCTCCAAGAAGGCCAGGGTGAATCCCCAATAAGGAAAAAGCTCCTTCCAACCAGGGGGGCACAGTGGGGAGGATTTAAGGGATCAATTTTCAGTCCAGCCGAGACTCCTTATCTAATTTCCGCGTGTGAGAGTGCACGTCACGACCACGCATGAACTGCTGCAAAGATCTGAGCCTGCCATTCATCTGCAATGCACAGTCAGTGTGCAAACCAAAAGCAGCTCTGGCCACCAAAAATTTGCCCCCTCCAGTTCTCTATCTCTCTAGGTTCTTTAGCCCCCATCAATGTAGTTTCTACATTTCAGACCCATATCCTTCAAAAGTATGCAGAACTAGACTCAAATTCAGGCACTGAAATAGGCATCCAGAGGGGATAACATTATGACTCAGCTGGCCCCCCACAGCAGCAGAGGAAACAGAAAGCGGCAGATTAGGAAAGCATTCCATCATGTAATAGGCGGGTAGGACAAGACTCTGCACGCCATCACTGACTATCTATGCAGCGGTCTACGTCAAAAGAAGCAGGCTTAAAAGAGACGTGTACACAGACCACCCTTGGTGATGGGCTCCATCACCATTTCCATCTCCCTGAGTGCCAAGCAAATCAGCCTGAGGTGACAAAGGAGAGCCGGTACTGAGCATCAGCGCGGAGGTGGTGAATAAAGAACCAGTCACCTAAAAGGACAACAGAGGCAGCTGAATAAGGTGCAGTGCAAATGCTGCCGTTCTTGAGCTGAGTAGCTAGAATCAGCTCATTTGACGTTCTCCTTGCTGCTCTTCCAGGTGTTTCTGTAACCCTGAAGCATGTGTGCTTTTATAGGATATTTTTAGCAAGCTTAAGTTTACAGAAGGTGAAAGGGAAGCAAAGCATCAGCATCTGGAAGAAGTCATTCCACTTCCAGTGTAGCAGGAGTAACACATTGACTTATTCATGAGTGAAGCCAACTTCCTTCTTTTTGTGTCTATCACCCTCTCTTTTAACACTTGCCGGATGTAGGGAAATAATTGGCGTTGTCACCAATTATTAAAACTCAGAAACTAAGGCTCTGGGAGACAAGAATCATTCTCAGACCATTTTCCCCCCCACCCTCACCACTCTACACTGCTTTCAGAGTCAGCCTATTGCATTATTTAAGCCAATGCACATCAGTCACTTATCATGACAAAAGGACAGAAAGGAAATCATTAAAAATGGCATTAAGATAATCGGTCTGACCACAAAGCCTCAGGGATTCATAGTTGAGGACTGGTCCGCCACAACCCAGGCACACGTTTGAGTGCCAGCGCCATATTAACATTTCCAGTCAACCATCACCTCTCGTTCTAATCAGGGAGAGTGTTTGGGGTGGGAGGGGGTAAGAGGGAGAAATCTCACAGAAGCCTGGCAGTCGACAGTTAATGTTCTTTCCTGCAAACAGATTCCACTTCAAGGAGCTGAGGAGGTGGGGTGCACAGACAATGTGAAGCAATTTTAATGAATCTCGCAAGACAACATCCTAATATTTTGTTCCCAGCAGGAGAAGCTTAATCCATTAGCTGGAAGCTGCTAGTGTCGAGAATTGCAAATCTTGCCACAGATGATACCTGTAAGGTGAAGATATTTGAAGCACCCTGCAGTGGGTATCCATTAAAAATGGTGGCAGTGGCTCAGCAAGCTTGAAGGATGCAGTCTGTTACCATGTGTATTGCTAGCTTGCATCACCTCCGAACATTCAATACCATCAGGAAAGATCTGCAAGAAGAAATGCGGAGTGGCACAGGGAATTCTCAGCATTTAGACAAGTGGCAGGTTCTCACTGAAATGCACTGCTGGGGAGGCAGGGTTTTGGCATGCGTCACTCTCTGATTTGCCAAGGACCCAAGATTGCTGACTGCCCATTGTTATTTATGGATCTCACTCTTTTTTGTTTTTTATATGGATGGTTGAAAACAGTCCTGCTATCACCTTTTTCCTATGGACATGAAAAAAGAGAAATAATGAAAAGAAAAAGTTAATTGACGTTATTCTCACCCCTTTAAAATGAAAACGAACCCAACAAAACTCAGTTCACTTTGAATTTGTTTTGACGATTAGGGTCCTCTCTTCCTAAAAACAGCTTGAGTGCAGCTAGCAAGTGCTTCAGCAACAAGCAAGGTTGTTCTGCCTTTTCTCCAGCAGAAATGAATGATTAAAATGTGATCAAGACCCAACTCTCTTTCTTCCCCTTATTTTTCAATTTAATATCCACGATGCGTCAAGCCAAAGAAAACACAGCACTGAAGTGACAGTCTGATTATTGTTTATTCTCGGTTGATACTGTAAATTACCAATCTGATGCTATTCTTAGTCCTCAAAGAAACTAAGGACTTCAACTTCTCTCTCTTGTTTTAAAATCCCAACTAATATGTATTAAACAATAATCTTTTCATTAAATGGAAATGAAAGGTCTACTCAAGAGCGATGATGTTTAGCCACAGTTGGAGGTTATCCAGTCCCATGTAATTACTTTGATTGATAATGTACGAAGGGAATGGTCAATCATCACTGCTTCCCCAACAACATTTTGTCTCCTCCACTCACTCATATTGGTGTGAAGCAGGAGTGTCTAACTTTTGATGTAAACAGCATGCCACCACTGTTAAACCGGCCTACTTGAGCTCAGAATCAGTCCCTGGCCCCGTCTTTATTGTGTTGTTCGGGGCTATCCATCCATGTTCAAAATCATAGCAAGTTCCAGCCGTGTTATAAAACTAGTGTTGGCAGAACCTGACACAAACCCTGGGTGCAGAAATGCCTCCTAGATACTTCCTGACTGGATGAAAATTAGAGATGAACCAAATTCACAAAAGTGGATCCCCTTTGCTGGATATGGGGGAAAATTTGGGTCAAGAACCAAATCTGAACTTCATAGTCAGCCTCTTTTTTCATAATGGACTGAACCAACACCCTGGATCTAGTTTGACACACTGGTTGTCCATCTAATGGCTAGTCCACCTAGAAGATAAGAGCCAACTAGCATCAGCTAAGAGTGACTCCTTTAGCTACTGGGCAGATGTTTGTGCTTTTTGGTGCACAGGGTCCAGGTTCAATCTCTGCTGACTATTCATGGCAGGGGTCATTACACAAACACTCCAGAATTGTAAAGAAGCTCATATCTGGATATATACAGTATCCAGACTTTGTAGGTAGGACCCATTGCTACTGCATTTAATGTAAAAATATGAAAACCTACTCTGAATCTTGGTAAAAATCACAAATGTTCTGCTCACAAAAGAGAAGTTCATTGACTTTCTCTCTTCAGCCAAAAGGGGAAAAAAAGGTCACATCATTAATTCAGTTTGAATACTAAGCATTTCAACGATGTCTAAACAGCACTAATAACACATAGCCTGATGTGATCTCTGTTTATTTTATCAGTGAGTTTTCGCTCTGGAATTGATAATGTGGCTCCAGACAATCTTTTTTTGTTCACTTTGAAACAGTATAAATGTGTAGCTTTAAATAACTGGCAGCTGCGTGAGACCAGAAAGCTGGAATGAAGTGCTTCCATAACTTCTTATTTGTATTGTGGTAGTGCAGTAATCACGTACAAAACGGCAACGTATCAATTTCTAACTGTGAGTTGCCACAGGTATATCCTGCTCTAAGTACAGAGGAAAAGCTGTGATCACAGTGGGGATAATTCCTGGCAAATGATGAGACTTTTTAAATGGCAATCAATGTCCTTTTTAGTATTTCCCAAGCTGTATTTTTCCTTTTGCAGCCCAATCAACTCCTCTACAGCCAAATTTTTGACAAGACACAGTTAGAATGATGAATGCAAGGCAAAAGCGATTCTTATTTTCAACCGTATCTCTGGTCTCTCAGGATAATAGCTATCCTTTTTCCCAGCAGCCCCTGCAATGCATTCTTTGTGATTCAATACATAAAAAGCAGCTTTCATTGAGATTACTTATCTTCATGTAACCGTCACAGAATAACAAACAGTTGTATGAAAACACAATAAAAAATAAGCACTATCCCTGTGTGGAAATTAATTTTCCAAAGCTTATTCATTGGTATTTGTCAATACTAATTACAAATTACAATATTAAAACGCTGAGTTTTCTCTCCAGCTGCATCCCTGAGCATCGATGATTGCATATCAGTACAAAGTAAAGACAATTCAGATTAATCTGCTAGCTGTCTGTATTACAGCTACCTTTACAATAATGCAGAACTTATTACTTTGGCAAGCCTGCCAGGAGATGAAGTGTCCACAAGAGGATGGATATTTTATTATTGCTACAAACTACTAATATTTTAACAACATAGAGCTGTTTGGATCAGGGACTGTCTCAAGGTCTCCTAATCCATCCCCTCGTGCTAAGGCAGAATTTAGTATAGTGTAAATAATAAGGCAGAATTTAGTATAGTTCATCCCTGAGAGGTGTTTTTTTAACCTGTTCTTCAAAATCTCCAATAACAGGGGTTCCACAACCTTCTTAGGTATCCTGTTCCAGTGCTTAACTATCCTAATAGTTAGAAAGTGTTTCCTAATATCTAACCTGAATCTTCGTAAAATGAACAGACACTGGAGGAAAAATGATCTGTTACACATGGTATTCCAAAGCCTCCTTCTTAGTGTGGGAGCAAATTTTGACTCTTGGAAAGACATGCTGTGTTACTGTCAGTTTTGCGTATACAAGGTTATGTATCAAAAGAGAAGGAGCTGTGTTAGAGTTTGCACTCTGGTTAGAGTCAGTTCTTGAGACAGAGTTGCTCCCTGGGAACTGGGCATTGGTATTGGGCTGAGATTCCTGGAAGAAGGGATTGCCCTGCATGCTGTTTGACCACCTCATTTCAGGACTGCTGTATATGTGTAAATAAAGCAAGTTACTTTCAGAATATACCCATATTCCATATCACTGATTTCTTCTTCACTGGGAAGCCAACATGCAAGGCCCCAGACATCTCCTACTTCCTGACACAGGGGCGAGGCTTATGTCAGAATGGGACACTGGTGTCAGACAGGCAATAATATGAATATATATGCAGGATGACTGAATAATGACTGACAATCATGAGTAAAGGCTTGGTCCAAAGCTCACTGACGTCAATGGGTCTCTTCCCATGGATTCCATTGTAGCTGAGCAGACTCTAATCCTGTAGTGAGCATTGTGGATGGATCCCTGGCCCTGTGAATAGCTCATTGCAGGACCAGTATCTGAGAGCGGTGGCTAAGGGACACAACCTACAAATAAACACCAAGGTGAAAGAGGAATTGTTGTAGGGAAAAATTAAGAAAGGGAAATTTTACACTAAATATCAGGGTCAGTTGCCTGCTAATGATATGTACTGGGCTGTGGAATAATCTCCCAAGGAAAGTGGCGGAAAACCCATTGCAAAAATAACATTGAGACCTAGGAAATTTTCTAGTTTGAAAATTGCTAAGAGATGTGTGTGTCTCAAACCCTGTAACAATTTCACGCACAACACATGAATCAATGTAAAATCCAAGCCAGATTGAAGTATGTGTTACTATAAGAGTGCGACTCTCTAAGACCATGATGATTGTACACTGGAAGCGAGAGAGAGAAATTTTAACCATTGGTTGGCAGGAGCCTCAGCCAGGCCTTGGACAGGGGATAGGGGTCTTCTCCAGGATAGAAGGCTGAGCCTAGAGGTCATGACCTTTGGGCCATGTGAAGTCTCAAATGAAAGCCGGTGTCTCCATGGTCATCAATGTCACTGTGCAATGTATGTACAGATACCATGTAAGAAGAATATGTTCTTAAAGTCTGTGTCTGAGGGTGTTGGTCACTAGCAAAGGTGGAAAAACAGGTCCCAGACAAGAGATGTACATGCATCTGCCTGTTTACATATAAGTTCAGTATTGTCTCGTTCACAATAGGTCTCCCATCACCAGTCTGAGCTGAATGCAAATGAGGGATTATGGGGACTTCAGAAAGAATCTAACTGAAAAAGAAAAAACAGCAGTAGGGGAGGGAAGCCTGCACTTGCTGGACTATATCTGGGGGCAGAGAAGACTCCTGGGCAGCCTTCACTGACAGAGGCTTTGCTTCATGAAATAGAGGTCTCAGCCTCTGACATGAACTTTTGGTGAGATAAACTTCTTTAGACAGGAGGTTAACCTGTGAGTTAAGTTTAGTCTCTAGAAAGCGTGTTATGATTTTGTTTTATATGTAACTGTCTATTCCCAATATTCTGACTCATAATCACTTGAATCTCTCTGTTGATAATAAGCATATTCTTGTTCTCATTATGAATGTGTGTAAGCGTTAAGCCAAGTGCTGGCCCTGAGCTGACTCTTACAAGCTGGTGTGCCCTGTTCCTTTGGAACAGCAGGCCTGGTATTTCTGAGAGTGTTCAGTGGCTAAGGGGCTGGACACTGCAGAAAACACTTGGAGGATCTGGGGTTGGCGTGTGCCTTTTGCTACCTTCACAGAGACAACAAGGTCTGCGAGGCCTTGGAAGGCAATGCTTGGGCAGCCAGAGGTTGGTGGTTTCAGGGAGCAGATCCACAGCAGCTTCAGACAAGAGAGCTTTACTTCAGGGCAGGTAGTAATAAGGTGTCTTACAAGCCTGGGTACCTTGGGGGAGCATCACGCTCAGTTTCATTCCATTGCTCCTAATGACACCCTCTCCCCAGAATGATTTCTCTACCTCCTGGGTGTCAACACCTTCATGTACTGGTAGATCATTATCATTGTAGCAATCTGTATGCAGCTTGGAGGGAGGAGCACAGGGGTGCAGGAGGGAAGAATCAGGAGGAAGCACCAGGAAGTCAGTCTGTGAGCACATGGCTTGAATGCTAAACCACAGCTGATTTAATAGAGAGACAATTTAGTTTTACAAGCATGGAGTCCTCTCATGTTATTACCCAGCATGAGGCCATGAAATTATCATTTCCTCCACACCTTAGTCCTTATTTACCTGCTTCTCCTTTCAACCAAATTATCAATTTTTAAAATCTTTTTTCCTTAATTTCAATATGCATGGTACTTTGCTGACTCATCACTTTCCTCCCGCCCTTAGTAGTCCAGAGAGTGTAACAGAAAGTTTCCTATTACTGTATGGGGAAAAACCTGAGGCTCAGGAATCACAGAATGTTAGCTGAGATAGCCTCTAGGACAAGAACAATGAAATATGAACTACATTAAATAAGTGTCAAGCATTAAAGAATTGCATCAAAGGCAATAATTAATATATGGCATTTGGTACAACAGAAGGTGATGCTAGATTAAACATGAATTAGCAAAACTCTGGAGTCTGCCTTGATTAAAAAGCAAAATCTTCTGAATTAAAATGATCTAGATACAGATTGGCTCTCTCTTCCTATTGTAACCACATCTTCAGTGCACTAGTAGTAGCTAAAAAAGCCCCTATTTTTAAGCACACGTAATGGTGGAAAAAATCATTCACTGGGCTGAAATTTCACAGGCTTATTCTCACTGTGAGAGGGACCTTCTCTAGGGTGGGGGCGGGGGGGTTGCACCTCTCTACTGCATTATGAAGAAGCTGAGAAGGGGCCACTCATGGCATGAGTGGGAGGCAAGCTCATTTGCCAAGCCTACCCCTAGCTGGAACTGAAGAATGCAGCTGAAATCTCTACCCTTTGAATAAATATCTCTACTCCCTGAATAAATAGTTTCTAGCATGTCTTTTTCCATTTCCTTTCCTTGAGGGCTTCCTGGCCACTTTTCTCTTGGAAGGGATTAATGTCACCAGATTAGAGAGTGAACCAAAAACTTGCTCCATTTCCTCATACAAATGAATAATCTCCTCTGTGAACACTTCTCTACAAGCATGTTTAAAAGCACTATTAATGTATATAGTTTTACACATTGTTTGAGAGAGAGGGTGGGATGTTAGTACAGTAACGTCAGGCTTAGTTGAAAAGTCTGTTCACAGGAATTCCTTTAACAGACCCTTCCTGTTAAGGGGAGCCACCCCCTTAGAGAGGCTTAATTTAAAGAGTGCACTTCTAACTGATTGGGGCAGGCTGAATTGTGGGAAAGAAGCACCAGGACTCAGAGAATTCTGGGAAAGCAGCTCGCTATAAAAGGAAAGGGTTTTCACACCTGTTTCCAGTTTTGCTCTGACTGCTGGAGGGATTAGTCAGTGCTAAAGCTAGGGGAGGACTATCTAAATATAGCTATTCTAGTAACAAAGTTACTTTATGTTTTCAATTGAAACAGCTGTCTTGAGATAGTTTGTTTGTGTTTGAATTTTTCACACTGGGTCTAAGTAGTAAGTTCCTCTATTTAAACTTGGAGACACTAAGCTTGTAATACTACACTAGTTAGAAATGTTTGTGTGCTTCGTACTGCACCCGACAAGGCCTTGTTAGGTGATGAACTAGATGACTTAATAGGTCTCTTCCATTACTAAGTTCCGTGATTCTAGGATAATGGCCCCTAGAGTTGTCTAATGCTTTTTTGTTGCCTAGTACAGTGGTCTCCAAACTTTTTTGATCGCGCACCCCTCTCAGTAAAAAAGTTTTGAGCACGCAGCCCCCTGCCGCACCAGCTCTACCATTTTTGCCAAAGCGCAAAAAAAAAAAAAGGCGCTCCTCCTGCCACGCACCCCCAAGGATCCTCTTGTGCACCCCACTTTGGAGACCACTGGCCTAGTAGGACAGTATCTATCTGTCATGCTGTTAAGATAACCTAGGAAGAGAGAGCTCCTTTGTTACAAGACGACCTCAAACAGTATCTAGCAAACCAGGAAGCTTTTCTGATACTTGCCAACTGTTACACAGGTAACTTCAATTCCACAGCGCAATGCAATCTAGGACACCAAATCCACTTTGCGGGTCTGATTGGGACAGAGATCTCTGATTGTCAGAGCTCTGCCTTCCCATTCCTGGGGGGGGGGGAGGGGTGTTTCTAACTGCCTAATACCCCACCCCAGCTCTGAAGCAGTCAAGGCCCTTGAAAAGAGTCAACAATGGCCAGCCTTCCACCCCGAGGAGATGGGGAGGCTACTGATGGTCATACCCGTCTGTAGTAACCTTCTGGGGAGACTGTAAATAGCCCTATCCTATCCAGAATAGAAAGGAACTTTTGCAGTGTGAATGTGGCTGTGTTTCTCACTGGGACTCCGTGGAAGCTCCTGTAGCGGACTAGGTATCAGCCCAGGGATCAGGAGACATGAGCGCTCTCTGACATCCACTCTGTGTTACCGAGGCCAACTCATTTATCTGTGCTGAGCCTCAGTTTCCCCATGGAAATAATGCTTGACTGTCTTTGTGAAGCGCGTTTCGATCTATGGTTGCGAAGCACTGTAAGAATGCTAGGTATTAATGACAGAAGTGGTATCTGCGTATCCTAGGGAATGAGTGGAGTTGCTGTTATTATTTTGACTGTAAGTTCTTTGGGGAAAGAAGTGTCTGTTCTGTGTTTGGACAGCACCTCGCATGATGGGGCCCTGGCCTGTGACTGGAGCTTCTAAGTGCTGCTCCCACACAAATAATTGTTTTATAGAGTAATATGTGTTGGTTAAAGAAACTGGTTACATTTAAACTACTGACACTATGTTGGGTTGTGTGGCTTTTTATTTCAGGACTGCATTTTGATGGGCAAATATCAGTGGCTGAAGCAAGTATCTGAGTAAGTAGTGATGCCAACATCCTAAAAAGCCCCCTTCTCTCATTCAGCACAGTGGGGTCCAAGGCAGACTCTGTGTGCTGGGCTGGAGAACAGCACACCACAGGGCAGAGTGGCATATGGTAAGGCCATGTAAAAACTCCTCCTGTGGACTGGTAATGGATTTAGACGTGTTCCTCCCACACAACACGTTAACTTACTGTGACCAGCTTGAGCAGGGCTATTTTGCAGCGCTCATGGCACTGAGGCATAGAAAGGATTAACTGGTCAAAGGGAGAAGCCCACATTGTTTGTGATGCTTAGTAAAGCTGTGTCAGTCCAGCAAATGCATTTCAAACTGTTCCAGAAATGCTGTGCTCGCTGAGGGTGATGAGATCACGGTACAAGAGAAGCAGGCTGTGTAGCAGGTGACTGAAAGCGAAGGTGGGAGGGAGGGGGAATGCTAGCACCTGTAAGGAGGACCTGATACTGTAAGGTGCTGAGCACTCTCTGCTCAGTCAGTGGCAATTGAGAGAACCCAGAACCTCACAGGATTGGGCCCAGGCTGGGAAGCTTCTGCATCTATCTCCCTTGCTACAGTGGCGTGCTGTTTACCATGGAGTATTCACGAAGCACGAATATAGCCCAGCACGGTGTCCTGGCTTTCTTTAGTTGAAAGCCACACAACCAGTAATGACAGCCCCATAAACTAACTACCCACATACAGTCTGGCTGTTAATATGCCCCCCCATAACTTAATGCCTCCATGTTGTATAGCTGTCTAGTTGCTTTTGTAAACTACTTACCAATATTGCCCAAGGGCTATAAAACATCACTTTTAAGGGCAAAATGCTGGTGAATCCAACTAAATGAGTTAGGAGAAGTGTGAGCATGGACCCTCCCCAGCTGGGAGAGAAATGGTAAAGGAGGAAGTACAGCTTTATTTACAAGCATGCACGGGGACTATTAAGAGACCCATATTGTCACTTATGCCCATGGAAAGTGGATGCAAAATACCACATCAGACTTCTGGTGCTTTGCACTGGTGTAAATGACAGGCAGTGGTGAATCAGACCCTCCACACTTGGAAGCAGGAATTACTTGTATACAGTAGAGCCCTGGTGTGCAGATTTAGCAAGGTGGGAGGGGAGAGCAGACAGGAGGTCAAATGCAAAAGCTGTTAATGAAACTAGAATGAGGTGCTGAGTCCATAGCGTTCTACCTGACAAACTCATCACACATGTGCCAAAGAGTAAAATAGCTCCAGATAATTGCAAGGCACAAGAATTTGTTGAGCATCATCTCAGATTAATTTTCCTGACAGCTTGTATAGAATGAAAATGGGCTATATACTTAAAGATAAAACCTACAGCGACAGCAGACTCAGTGATCAGCATATTTTACTTTAAAAACAACAAGGAGTTCAGTGGCACCTTAAAGACTAACAGATTTATTTGGGCATAAGCTTTCTTCTTCAAAAGAAGTGAGGTTTTTTACCCACGAAAGCTTATGCCCAAATAAATTTGTTAGTCTTTAAGATGCCACCGGACTCCTTGTTTTGCGGATACAGACTAACATGGCTACCCCTTGATATTTTACCTTGTTTCCCATTTAAATCTCTCATGGGGAAGGGCAAGGAGAGAGATTCTAGTACTTCAATTTACTGGCTAGCTTTGCTGGGTCATAGCTGGCTGACTCTATATGAGACACTGCAAGAGGCACTAGCTGTTTAAAACATCTCATGCAGGTCTGGCTGAGCTTCACTAAGGCACTTTTCTGCTTATCCAGTGCTGGCGCTAACCACTTACGTGCTGCTCTGAATTCCAGTGTGACCAGAACCTTCCATTAAGGATCACTCCACTGGGTGGGGATCACCAGACACGCTGTGCTCTAGCCATATCCTCAGCCAAACAGGGAGATGCACCCTATGGCTGAGAGGGGTGAGGGAAGAGTGGGTCATGCCAGCCTTGCACTGTTAGAGGAATCCTCACCTGCCCTGTTAGGGCAACTCTCTCCGCTGTTGGAGTCCCAGTAAATCTCATGGCAGCTGCAATTGCTTGGCTCTTTCATTTAGATGCCTCAATGGGGAGTTAAGAGCATAATTTCCGGCACCTACACTTGGAAAACATTGGTCTAAGATTTAGGATTCTTCAGGGTGGAATTGGTCTTTGTATCTGTCTAAAGCAGGGGTCCTCACAGGACATTTTTGGGTGGCCTTAGAGTGCGGCCACCAACTCGTGCTGGTGGCCGCTCTAACCGTTTTTCCTAAAATACTTAGTTAACTTTAGGAAAAACAATAAATATGCACATATCCATGTCCAAATGATTGTAATTTATGTAGCGTTTTTTGCAGACTTGATAATAAACATAACATACAGTTGTCTCTATTCTTTACTGGACCTTTACTAACAGAATAGAAACACAAATAAGGTGCTTTGCACATTCTTGTCTATTTTGTTGTTTGTGGGTGGGGTGTTTTTTGTTGCTAGCTAGTAAGGCTGCTGCTGTGAAAACTGATATGTATAGTTGTATGTATCACTTTTCACAGCAGACTTGCTAGCTAGCTGGAAGGCAGTGAAAAGTGATAAACATACAGATATTGCTTTTCACACCAGACTTACGCAGCCCTGGCAAGCCATGGATGGGGAGGTGGGTGGGTAGGGAGGCAGTGGGGGGCCAGGGGCGATGGGGGTGAGCCTGGGGCTGGAGCCTGAAGCCCCCTGGCTGGGGGGTATGGAGCCTGAAGCCCTCTGGCCGGTGCCTGCCGTCCCAGGGCTGAAGCTGGAAGCCTGAGCCCCACCACACCTGGGAAGGTGAGGAACTCACACCAGCTGCCTGCTCCCCTGGCATTTGTGGCTGCAGAGGAGGGCAGGGCCCAGCCAGGGGCCACTGCTTTTCTCCCTCCCCACTCCCCATCACTGCCCAGGAGGCTGTGGCTGCAAGAAAAACCTCTGGTGGCTGCATGTGGCCACAATGGCTGCATTTGAGAAACACTGTTCTAAAGCAACATGCACATGAATGGCACTATATAAAAATAAGCCTAATAGCCTTGCTGTTAATCTCTGTAAAGTATTTTTCAGCAGTGACTTTTCATCTGAGTGTTGTTCACATTAAATGATAGCAGAGATGGATGTGCAGGTGTATTAACAAACTATGAATCACAGTTTTAAAACCTCTGATTTTGTTCCTGCTTTGATTGCAGGGTTCTCAAGTGAGCACCAGTAATGGTGGGTGTAAACAGCAGGGTTTAGTGGTTTACCCCAGTGGCCGGGGGAGTTGGGTCATCAGATGCGTAAGTCCCATCACTTCTGCATACATGCAATTGACTCTAAATTAGAAGCTGCTGTAAAAATGTGACTTCATATGTATGTTTCTCTGTATTCCAGACACAGCTGTTGCTGTGCATTGTAAACAGCAGGAAAAAATGTATGTGTGTTTACATATTAAATCTAAATATCTATTTATACAGAGCTGTACTGAGTCATTCCACGTTGCTAAGAGCAATCCATTGTTGCAGTTTTTTGTTTTTTTTTAAAACTGCATTCATATGAATTTATTGGATATGTTAGGTAAGTAAGAGATAATGCTTTTGGCCTCTGAGTATATGAACCAATAAATAGCTTTGGTGAGTGGTTAAATGTCAAATCAAAGCTGAGGCATTTGATTACTGTGGGGGTGGGGAAAAAAGGCTGGGTATTCCTGCACCAGGAAGATGATCTTCCTATAACAAGATGACCCCCCCGCCCACCCCCCAAAAAAAATCCTTTAGCGCTGGGGTAGGTGCAGAGGGACTGAACCTCCCTCAGGCTTTCCGGTTCCCTCATGGGGGTTGAGGTTTAGATGAAGAACTACCTGAGGGAATGGTTTTGTGCTGGAACAAGGCTGTGACTGGCTTCCCTCAGGGCCAAATACTACTCCCTTCCACTTCCACTTAACTCCTCGGAAATCAATGAGGTCGCACGAGAATAAGCAAGAATGGAATTCAGCCTGTAGTCTCAGTTTTGGGGCTCAATCCTGAGGTGCTGAGCCCCCCTTCCCAATTCTCATCAAAGGTAGGGGGAGTGTGGTGTTTAAAGGGGGGTAGGAAAGCTATCCCCTAACATTAACCCTTTCATCTAATCTATATTGTCATGATTTAGGGCCCTGATACCTGGTGAATTAGCATGATGGGATGACTGCTCTATCTCAGGGGAAAGGAGGAATGTCCCAACTTTCCACTGGAATAGGGCCTCTGGTTTTTAGTCCTAACGGTTCTTGAGATATCAGTCCTTCAACGTGTCACTAGTCCAAGATAAGCTACTACTTATCTGGGATATCAGACTAGTAAAAGTTTGGGGTGGGGGTGAAAAGTGAGAGAGCAGAGGAGGGATTTCACATTTGAGTGAAAAAAGGAAACCGTTTGTGTCAGGCTGATTTGGAAAAAAACAGCAGCAGCGAGAGCCATGGGATCTTACAGGTCGCCCCGGAAGTACTGGGACTAGGGGTCAGCGTAGAGGTGAGCACACTCTGTCTCCCCAGCCATCCCAGTACAAGCCTTTGGCTGAAGGTGGGTGATCACTGTGATTTGTCCCATAACAATGCATGTCTGTGCCCTACTGACCGTCTCACTGTGCTCGGTCCACTAATCCACCTCTAAATCCCTGAGAAGCTTTCAGAAGCTGCTGGTTTGTTTTGACCCAGCCTGTCAGGGGAAAAAGCTTCCTTTTTTTTTTTTTTTTTTAAATCCCCAGTATGTAGAATTTCCCCCCAGTCTCAAGTATATCGGTCAAGTTGTGTGGCTTCGGTCTTTGTCAATAAAATAAACTCCAAGATGATATAGTGGTGCGGGGACGACGACGACCCACCTTTGAAAGGGGTCAGAGTCCTTATTAACTACCCTATTTACACACTAGTCCTGTTATGTGGGTGGCTCTCTCACCCTCCTGAGACACCGGAGGGGGGGGGGGGGCTGTTTTTCCCTCAGCATAATTTAGAGCAGTCTCAGGGCTGTTTGCTGCTAGGAGATTGCTTATGAGTAAGGTTATGTTTTAGTCACAGAGGTCACGGATTCTGTTACTTTACCGGACCGCTGTGACTTCTAGGGCTTCAGGGGGTGGAGGCAGGACTGTGTGCCCCTGCTCTGCAACTGGGGCTGGCTGGAACCAGCACCCTGCAGCCCCAGCCCCATGGCTTCTCGCGGGGGCTGCGTGCCAGTGGCTACAGTGGGGGCTGTGTGCCCCCCTTGTGCCTTCCCAGGGCTGTGCGCCCCCCTGCTGCAGCCAGGGCCTCACACAGCTGTGCCCAGCTCCAGAGCAGGGACTGTGTGTCCCCCCCCCCCCCATCTGTACCTCCACTGCAGCCAGGGCTGTGCCCCTTGGCATGATGTGGGGGCTTGGCCTGTCAATCCCCTGCCCCATGGGACTCCATTCACCCTCCTATCCCCCCAGTTATTTTTGGTAAAGTCACGGACAGGTCAAGGGCTCCGTGAATTTTTGTTTATTGCCCATGACCTGTCCACGACATTACTAAAAATAACCATGATAAAATCTTAGCCATACATCTGTCTTCTCTCCTACACCTCTGCCATAGGAAGCGGTGGGGTAGAGCAAGCTATTATGCCTCTATGCCAACCAGGAATTCTCCATGCTGGGAAAACCTTAGCTGTTCTAGTGAAAGGCAGCTTTACAGCCCTGCTGTAGTGCAAAAAGGTGGATGCATGTGCCAGAACGTCACTCTACCATCATCTGTCACTTGCAGACTATACACGTGTAACCAGCGCCGGCTCCAGGGTTTTTGCTGCCCCAGGCAGAAAGGAAAAAAAAAAAAAAAAAAGCCGCGATTGCGATCTGCGGCGGCAATTCGGCGGGAGGTCCTTCGCTCCGAGTGGGAGTGAGGGACCCTCCGCCGAATTGCCGCCGAATAGCTGGACGTGCCGCCCCTCTCCCGAGTGGCCGCCCCAAGCACCTGCTTGTTCAGCTGGTGCCTGGAGCCGGCCCTGCGTGTAACCCTTCTGCCCGTCAGAGTTGGCAGCAACAAGGGCCGGGTTCAGTATCTAGGGGTTCCGTTTCAATAACACAATGCAAAACCGGCTCGAGCCCCCACCCAGTGACCTGGGACAATTATATACCACCCCCCCGGGCGCCTCTAAGAGGCAATACTTCCCCTCTCGCAAGCACAGAGTCTGAGTGTAGCAAAAGCCTTTTAATAAAGGAGGGAAACAATGTGGAATTATGTTGGAGAAACACCACAAACATGATTCATAACACAAACGACCCACCCCCAAGTAAGTTTGGCCGTGTCCTTTTCCCCTCAGGTCCAGTAACCCAAAAGTCACCCCTCCCACAGTTTCTGTCCTTGGTCAGTGCAGCCCCCAGAGTTCAGAAGTTCATCTGCAGAGTTCACCTCCCAGCCTGGGTGGAAGTGGGGGGAGGTATGAGGGACATCTTACATGCTCCGCTGCTCTGGTTGATGGCCGATTGCCACGCCTCTCCATGGGGTTCTGCTGCAGTCTTCACTGCCAGCCGCTCTGCTATCTGCTCCTCTCCACTAGCTGTCCTGCTAGCCACTCACCAACTTGTCTTCAGCCCCCCCCCTTTAACACAGCTCTCAGTGATTTCAGCTCTTAGTAACTTCAGCTCTTTAGTGATTTCAGTTCTCAGTGATTTCAGCTGTTGATGGGGGAGGGGGAGGGGGGGCACCAGTGCTGGCACACTCAGAACCACTACCCCAAAGTAGGTCTAATGCTTAGACCTAGGAATCAGCGATTTCATCTCTGCAGCACCTAACAAGACTCCTGAGTCAAAATTAGCCCTATTATTACACCGTGGAGAGAGGAGGGGTCAAAGTGGGGTTTGGGGCCCAGATTATCAGGTACACATACCTATCTCTCAATTCACAGGGCTTTGGAACCCACGTCCCTTGCCTAGCAAGTGCTACTTAGTTGAGGGCGAGTCCCTCCATCATAAAATGCCAAGTACAGGTCTGTCTCATCTTACGCTGGGGTTATGTTCCGCGGTCAGTGCCTAAAGCGAAAATCGCGTATAATCAAAATTACATTGAGTGTAATGGCGGGCAGAATCGCTCGCACTACAGAAACAGTATTGAAATTGTTATTTTTCTCTCTTTTTTATTTTTCTTCTTGTTTTTGCCGACTGCATAAAGCTGAAATCGCACATGTTAAATGCGCCTAGGATGTGACAGACCTGTACAGTTCTACTGTCCTTGATTCACATAACCAGGATAACAACCCTTTATTACTCCTGCCCCAATAACAAAGAGATTGGGGATCCCACAGCAGCCAAAGTGACCATTTGGGCAAGCAGTCCATCATGCTAGATGGGGTGGGTGTGCCCCTGCAAACGAGATCAGCCCCTGAAGTCCTTTTCCACAGCTCACCACCAGCTGTCAGGGTAGAGCTCATTCTGACTCTGCTTACACACGCAATGCATGCATTACACACCACCCGTTCCTTCCACCTTGAGACAGCTGAGCTTTATTTCTCTTTCTTTCCAAGGATAGAGAGGGCCTTATATTCCAAGCACATAACAAGATCAATGCCAGGTCAAAAAGGGTAATTCGGGTTCAGAATTTTCAGTGTCCGGACAAACAACCGTGACAAATGGTACCACAGGAGCAGGATGGAGTGGCTATAAAATGAAACCGAGGTGAGACTTTTCCAATCAGCTTTTCTCCTCAGAATGAAATGAGCAAATGATAATGACCAAACTATCTTCACAGGGTGAAATGGTACCTCCAGGAAGAATCATTAAAGGAACGTTAGCAGTAAATTATGCTCTTTCAGAGTCAATGTGAGTTGCATTTCATAAGACAGTTTCCCAAAACTCTTAAAGCGGCAGACAAAACAAAATCAAATTAGTATTGTTGGCATCACACAGTCATACTAATGTAGTTATAGACTGATTAAATTCATACTTAATATGGGCAGGATATATTCCCCTGAAAGGATGTATCAGTTATGAGATGAGACTTCATTTAGTTATTTATTCAGCACTATACATCTGTATTCTTCTTTATATTATGGTAGCACCTTGGAATCCCAATCAAGGACCAAGTCCCATTGTGATAAGTGCTGGGTAGACACTAAAGTCCTGTTATGCTGGGAGAGGTTAATGGCTGCCATCAAGCACGGCTTTGACCTATAGATCAGTCATAGACCTGTTTGAAGCAGGTAAGCAGGCAAAGTACCTTTCTTTCAGCCTAAATGGTATGAGCAATTAAGCCTCTTTAGGGAGTGAGATAGCTGGAAATGGTAGAAGCCACTGCCCAAGACAATGGGCCACCAGGCAAGGCCTGATCAGAAACTGAGCCATGTGGGCTGATGTGTTCCCTGACTGCAAATGTTGGGGCTAGGGAAGGAAAGCAAGCAGACAGCAAGAGAAGCAATTGTGAATGCGGCCCTCAGAGGGAACTGAGACAGAGCTCCATGGGGTACAGACTTGGAAGCTGAGAGCGAAGAAACTGCCTCCTTCTATTTGACTCATACTGTGTTCAGGGAAACAAGACTTTGTGTACATTCTCTGTAAATAAATAGTATTATACCAAAGACTATACCTGAGTCATCTCATCCATTTCTCTTTGTAATGGAAACAATCTGGCAAGGCCCAAATATTGGCTAACTGCTTGTGCCAAAGGGGCTATAGTACTTATATGGCCCCCATAACCATAGTGTCTGACCGCCTCACAGTGTTTAATGTATCTAACCTGACAACACAAATGTGAAGGGGATAATCTCTCTTCCCTTCATTTTACAGATGGGGAAATGAGGCAGAGGGAGGTTAAGTGACTTTCCCAAGGTCACACAAGAAGTCTGTGGCAGAGCAGATACTTGAACCCAGCTCTCCCAAGTCCTAAACTACTGTCCAAACCACACTGGTTCAGGAGCAAAATTAGCGATCAACATTACCCAAAAGAGCCACAGTCGTGTGAATTCATTGTTTCATTTACTATAGTACTAGTAGTGTTTTAATATCATGTGCTGCAAAGAGCTGCAGGAGACACAGTAAGGAGCCGCTCGAGAGCCTGAATATCGCTGCACCAGACCATCCTTCCTGCCCCACAGATCAGTCAAATCAGACAGGATGCAACCGATGTCATGACCAGACATATGGCTTGAGAGGATGAAGTAATAAAACACAGTGCAGCAGAAAAGCAGAATTCTCAGCTCTCCACTTGTCTAACCAATGCGTCCAGTGGATGGTTCTTCCTAAAGAATAGACATAGGATTTGAAAACACGACTTGCCTAGAGAAAATGACTGAAATGGCAACCTTCTAACCTTGCACGATAGTCTCAGAAATGCAAAAGAGTGAAATTCTATCATGGAATAGGAATTGCCAGA
Organism: Platysternon megacephalum; assembly: GCA_003942145.1. Taxonomy (NCBI): domain Eukaryota; kingdom Metazoa; phylum Chordata; order Testudines; family Platysternidae; genus Platysternon; species Platysternon megacephalum. The sequence continues at coordinate 662,278 of QXTE01000119.1, read as the reverse complement.
CTGGGATAGACTAGTGGTGTATTCAGTCCTCTAACCTCTCTCTGGCACAGGTACTTTGAGAAAGGTGCACGATATCCCAGAGTGGACAATCCTGGAGTAACTTGCTCATAAGGGAAGCTTCTTCCTGATCTCAGTCAAAGATTTGTTGGTTTATGCCCTCAATCATGTAGATTTATTATCCAACCTAATAACTCTTATCCCATCTAATTAACTGTTGACTGATTAGCCTGAAATAGCCAATCTTTTTCTTTTTTTAAACCTTCCTGGCCTCTATTACACCTTGTGGCAGAAAGTGTGGATTACGTTGCGTAGAAAAGCATTTCCTTTTATGACTTTTGAATGTGTTGCCTTTCAGTGTCATTGAATGGTATAAATGACTACACAAGTGCAAGGCTTGGGAGGAATTGAGTCAACGTATGTCCATTATCCATGCCAGAGAAGCCCCCACAAATTGCTTTGAAGGCTTAGTGAGTTGTGATCAGCATACAGTAAGCCACAGCATTCATTTCAAAGCGAAAGTTAGAATCAAAGGATGGTCTGCAGCAGGAGGAAAATCTTCTAAAGCAAGGTAAAATAATTTCCCACTAGATTATGTGCTGGCCCTAACAGCAATAGCCCTAGATTCAGCCTGTGTTATCCAAGGGGAGTAATTGTAACTGGAGTGCACAGGAGGGTATTGTAGAGAGAGGGCAGAAAATGTTGCAGAATTCAGATTACTCCCAGTCTGGTTTAGGATGCCTGTTCTTCTATTTTGTATACTTATAGAAATCGACTTGGCAACGTGACAACAGGAAGGCTTTATAAAAGAAATTTACTGCAGAAGATGCAGTAGCAGAGAAATGTAAATCCACTGGCTGGGAGTGGGGAGAACGCAGGCAATGATGCTTCCAGTGAAAATGGTTTTTCTCTTATAACAATTATTCAACAGCACAGGGCCTCTCTCTCTTGTCAGCTACAACCATGCAAATTAGGAGGAACTTCACTGAAGTCAATGAGACAAATCCTCCCTGTAGCCCTACTGAGTCCCACAGAGCTTTGATTTACACCAGCTGAGGACGTGTCCCATTGGTTTTATGTTCAGCACTATGTTTTACACCAAGATCAGCTTGAAACATTTCCATCCAAACACTTGCCAGAAAATAGCCTGTCTAGGAAATGAGAAATCTTGTGAAAATTTCCAGTTTTCACTCGAAAACCCCAAACCTGACATTTTTCAGTGAAACAAAAAACATTTCAGTTGCAGAAAACTGGGGGGGGGAAAAAATTCAAAGAAACTTGACAATCTTTAAAAAAAAAAAAAAAAATTTCCCCCAGGGGAAACTTTTCCTCCCCAACCAGCTTTGCTCACTGTATGCAGCACTGAAATTAATGGAATTACACTGGTGTAATATCAGCAGGAGAAAAGAAGCAGGCCTAGAGTATTTATGCAATTTGCAGAGGATTATTGTATGAGCAATTCAATCTTAGTGCACCAAATCTCTCCCTTTCAGAGTGCTACAAAATAGAGCAGTAATCCCTAGCGTTTATACCTGTCTATAGCTTTTATACCTGTCTCATCACTATATATCCCAAAGAATCATCTCTCTAATTTCCCCAAACCGTTTAGGATGGCTCCATGCACAGTGGTGCGGGCAGAAATTGGTTAAGAATGAAGTGTAAAAAGGATGAGTATCTAACTGAAGAATATTTTGGTTGGAAGGGAGCAGAGTATTTTGGGCTGCAGATGTCACACCACCCACCATGGAGGTGGAAAATGTTTGCGGATACCACCTTGTTAAAATTCTGGCAACACAAAACTTACCAAATGCATCTGCTATATATGGAGACTATTACACTAATGATCAAATATGAACGGCCTTCACCATCCCTGTGATTTTCATGCTACTCTTAAAGCTACGTGAGTAAATAGTTTGGATTGCTGTTGGATTTGTTGAGCTGCAGAGAGCTTTCAGCAAACTGCAAGCCAGAACCTTACTTCTGGCTCTGTCAAACAATGAAGGCAATGGAAAAGAGTCCTTGGACAAAATCTATTTCAGACTCCGAGAAAAGTGGATTGCAAGCATGGTAAAGGAGAGCTGCAGCTAGGAACCAGCCAGCACAGAACATAATAGATTAGCTTCTTGAAGTAGGACATGGAGTATTCTGTGAGTAAAGAGAAAGTGGCATGTAATCCACTTACCTCACTAAGTGGCCGTCAGCTGTGAAAAAATAAACTTGTGTTGACTTGTGCTCTATTGAATGAATGAAAATCAATGGACTTTATTTGCAAGACTCTTATGTACTGAACACAATGCCGCCAAGTGGCTTAAGACAGTGTAGGGAAGTGAGCTGTTAACTCTTTCCTCCCTGCAAGGTAAGTCTGAATTTAGTTTCTACACATGCCTTCAAAAATATTAACACAATCAATTGGAAATTGTGTGTTGAAATAAAGGGGCTACGGGGGAGCTTCTTTTGCCTCTGGCCAATTTTATGAGGTTCAGCAGAGCATGTGTGAGGAGTTCCAATAAATCCACTTTTTTATGTGCCTGTCTCTCCCCATTAGTTTTAAGGTGGTGAGGGTGATATGGGAACCTGAAGAGAAGAGAGCCACACACTGAAAAAATGGATCGAAAAGGGTTCCTTTTCAGTCTGTGTGAAGTTCTGAGATAAATGATAATTCACACATGGGCTGGATTTTTCACATGCTCATGTAAAATTGCATGTGTAATTGCATATGTAAATGATCAGTTACATGCCTAACTGGCTATTTGTATGCGTAAATTATGCATGTGCAGCTGCACAAATGGAGATGGATTCTCCACTGCTTTGCACTTTGTGTTGCCATTTACACCTGTGCAAAGTGGATAGAAAAATCGTACCAGATCACCCACTTTGGAGGGGCATAAATGATGATACAAAGAGCAGGGCAGAGGAGAGTCAAGCCCAGAGGCTCTCAGAAATCTCACCCATTTGTTATTTTTATATTTAAAACCCTGATTTTATTTGACTTTTTAAAAAAACCCATCGTGTTTGAATCCATGAAAACCTTACAACCGGATTCAACGGTCAACGTATCCTCTGAAAATGCAGCTGTAAAATGTGCACTTCCCATGCAATAAGCCTGCAGTTGTGCATGCAAACAGGCCATAAGAAGAAGTTTTATGCACCCAAGGGGATGCCACATGCAGATGTGGCCACATGAAAGGAGGGGGCCCTTTGGAAAAATGTCTCCCTTACACTATCCATAGTCTCATACTATTATTTAAAGTCTAGAAAATGGGTAACTTTTTAGGCTACTAATGCAGACTGAGCCTAATCCCACACTGTAAACATTGACTTCAGCAAGTTGCCTGATGGGTCTGAAAGGGTACTGGGATGCAAATGTAAAAATTACATTCCACACAATAAAAATATCAAAGACCCCCAAAAGCATACAGAATCTTTGATGTTTAATGTCCTAGAGTGTAGTGTTTAAATTTTGCCCCCAGATGAACATCTTTCCAGGCGCCTAAGTACAAGGAAAACTCAACGAGAGTTTGGCCAGAGCAAGAAGTGAAAGCTCCTTGGGGCAGGGACTGTGTCTTCTTTTGTATTTGAATGGGGCCCAGCACATTGTGAGCACTACCAGACAACTAGGAAAAAGTGAGAAATATCAACGAAAACAGAGGCATGGGGAGCCATCCTCTAGTCCGCTGGAGTTCAACGGGAGGTGGATTATGCCCTTGGCAAGGGGGCAGCGTCAAAGGACACATGGACGGTAGCACGNGTTCTCCGTCCCCTGACCGCCCCCCCCAGAACCTCCAACCGCTCCCTGCCCCTTATCCAACCCCTCCTCCCAGCCCTGGCCCCCTTACCATGCTGCTCAAAGCGGCAGGAGCTGCAGAGCTGCCCAGAGCACTGGCAGCACGGCGCGCTGGGGCTCTGCGAGAGGGGGGGGGAAGTGGGGGAGGGGCTGGGGGAGCCTCCCCAGCTGGGAGCTCAGGCGGGCCGGACAGAACAGACAGACCAGAGTTTGCCCACCCGCCGGCCCCTTTAACCACCTGTTCTACACCGGCTTCTAAATTTAACAACCGGCTCCAGCTCACCGCTGGATAGCGGTAAGCTACCAGGCAGCAGCATTCCTTTAGAGGGCAGGAAAGGTGTGACACTTCCTCATGCACCATTGGGCATTCAAGACACTCAGGAAGGTGGCTGAACAAAATCCTTCCAGCTGCAGAAACTGTAGCCCATTGTTGCCTGTCTCTCTGCGGTCAGACAACGAACTTCGCTCGAACCCCAACACCATCACCAATATCATCCGAATACTCACTGCCTCAGGCTGCCCCTGCAGTGACTGACTCCATGGCTTCTATAAGGCAGTNGGCGCGCTGGGGCTCTGCGAGAGGGGGGGGGAAGTGGGGGAGGGGCTGGGGGAGCCTCCCCAGCTGGGAGCTCAGGCGGGCCGGACAGAACAGACAGACCAGAGTTTGCCCACGCGCCGGCCCCTTTAACCACCTGTTCTACACCGGCTTCTACATTTAACAACCGGCTCCAGCTCACCGCTGGATAGCGGTAAGCTACCAGGCAGCAGCATTCCTTTAGAGGGCAGGAAAGGTGTGACACTTCCTCATGCACCATTGGGCATTCAAGACACTCAGGAAGGTGGCTGAACAAAACCCTTCCAGACGCAGAAACTGTACCCCATCACCAATATCATCTGAATACTCACTGCCTCAGGCTGCCCCTGCAGTGACTGACTCCATGGCTTCTATAAGGCAGTACAATGACATGAAAACTGCCATGAACACTTCAGGTTCAAAAGGCCCCTTTCCCGTCCACTGCAGACCCCAAGATGTCTATGTTCTCTGCTGGGATAGACCCTGCTGTGTGGAGAAATGGATGAAAGTTAGAAGTGTCTCAAGCTGAACATGGAGAATTGGGCAGCCCCTTCTTCTTGACCCAGAAAAGAAACCAAACATGAACGATTTCAATATGATGTTCAAAGCAATGCTAGAACGATGTTTAACAGGAAGAAGTGGAAAGAGGGCAGTATTGGGATGCCAATGTAAAAATTACGTTCAGGGCAATTAAACATCAAAGATTCCCCAAAAGCTTTTCCCTGCCAGACATGACACCAGCGTTCTCCATCATCGCGACTGCCGGATGGAAGCGAATCTAGCACCATATCATATCGGCGCAGATCAAGCCTGGTGTGTGTCAGGAACGTTACCCCTTTGATAGGCATCAGAACATGCCCAGGGCAGAGAAAACAGAGAAATATTTCTAAATGTCAGTAAGTGAGAGTGCCATCTGTTCAGCTCAAGCAGATGCTGTATAGAGACCATAGTAAAATCCTTTCAGGGAGGGGTGGGGGAAATACAATTAAATAGCTGTTTTAAATTATCCAGAAGAAGATTAAAGCCAACTACAGGGTTTTCTTTCCTCTGTGTAGAGGAGCCAGTAGATTAACTTAATCTTTCCCACTTTTTTTTGCAAACGGTCGGTAAGAGGAAAACCTAAGAACTAAACTGATCTGCCACAACATTTCCTTGTTCTTTTATTCCCTGCCGCTGACATCTCAGAAAAGCGAAATCAAATGAATTCAAATCAGTCCAAAAAATATTGTGTAAGAACTGCCACAACACGGCAAACCAAGTGGTTACATAATGCAATGAAAGCATGAGCTTATTTAATTTAGATCCAGCGATAAGGACGGCTGCAGCGCAAAGGGGCTAGGATTAGTCATTCTTGGCTAATGCCGCACTTGGCAACCAAGATCAGCTGCCTTTGTTGATGCGGTTGCTTTGAGGCACTGACATCTCGCATGTTTAATTCTCTGCTTAACAAAATGTTTCATTATTAAAAGGAAGAATTCAAATCACTGAGCCTGATTCTTCACTGTCCTGCACCTTGCAGAATGGCTTACACCTGCAAGAGAGAGTGCAAAATGCTAACGTATCAGAATTCTCTTTGTTTGCATCAGTGATCGCATTTTACCCCCATTCTGCACTCGCTGCATACAGGTGGAACGCCCCAGTTCAGGGCTCCATCCCTAGTCAGCACAGCAATTGAGCATTTACATAAGTCTCATTGAATTCAATGAGACTTAAGCATGTGCTTAAAGTTAAACAGGTGCTTAATCGCTGTGCTGGAGTCTACATGGCCACATAAGATGCAAAACAGTAGAGAATCAAGCCCCCTGGCCTGCCTATATACAAAAAAGTTGTGCCACTCTACCTGTGGCAGACTAGTTCAAGTGTGCAACCCCTTTAGTTTGGACATAGTTATATCAGGATAATGATGCTTTATATAGCTCTTCCCATATGGGAAACTATACCAGTATAAAGGTAGCTTTATACCAATATAACTGCATCCACTCTAGGATTTGTACTGGTATAACTATTTCAATTAAAAAAAAAAAATCAAACAGACCCCTAACCGAGATAGCTACATGCATATAGACCAAGCCTCGGTGATAGAAAACTTTTCTAAAACAGGTTTAGTTTTCCACTGCTGCAAGGGTGGTGAGTAATTTACCTTTAATAGCACTGAAGTTTTAACACTAAAAAGGCTAATGCAAGGACAAGACAGTGGGTACATTTACCTAAGTTACACTGGTGTAAATCCAGAATGTCTGCACTCTGGTTTGACACAGGTACAAACAAGTAGAAACTGACCATTTTGTTTTAGTGGTCTGCAGAGAGCTTCCGTCACCTATCGTTTGTTATTTACACCGTGCCATAGATATACCTGCCCCTTTGCTGACAATCAGAAGAAAATGGCCAGGAACCTGCCCTCTGGGAGGGGAGCTTCCTGCAGTTCCACCAGAGCGAACCTGCCTCACCAGCCCCCGGAGGATTCGTCTTTTAGAAGAACTATTCAGGTGGTGTAGAGCGGAGTTGGTTGGGAATTTAACAACAAGGTTTTTTGATGGAAAATGCCAATTTGTGAAAACTGAAACTTGTCATGGGAATTTACCAGTTGTGATGAAACTTTGTCAGAGGAGGTTTCTCGGGTCCAGGATGGAATGTCAGGGAGCAGTGGCAGGAAGGAGATAGAAGGAGAGATACACCCCTGCCTGATTCTTACCAGGGACTTGAACCTGGGTCTCCCATATCTCGGAGAGTGTACAAGCCACATGCCATTGGCTATTTTGGGGTGAGTGTCTCTTTGCCTCTCCAGTTTTTCACTGAAAAATTTCCAAAGGTCTCAGTTTTATCCTGATGCAGAATAAGATTGGTTTATTTATTGAAATTGCAATAATTCTTATGGGATGGGAAAAAACCCTTTCCTGCCCAGCTCTAGTGCAGAGTCACCACAACTGGTCTTCAAGACACCCTCTGCTGGGGAACATGACAAGAGAAAAGGAGGAATGACTGGGACTCCCTTGCACCCTGGTGATTTCTGGCTGCTGGAATGTCAATTGCCAAAATCACCACTTTTGCATGCACACACTCCTGATCTATGCTGAACATTCCTGTGTCAGCTCAAGATCATGGCCAGTACCCTTCCCTAGGGAAGAATATAACGTAAGGGCTGCACTGAGGTCAACTGCAGTGCTCAAAATATGGGAGGACTGAGGTTTCTTTATAGACCTCACAGAAAAAATACATTTATAAAAGTGAGACTTGAAGGATGGAGGCGGGGTAGCATTTGGGCTAGGCAGTAGGCTCCAGGATGTAGTGAGTTTCCATTAGCAATAAAAGATGCAGCAGGTGGGAAGAGCTGCAGACATCATAACTTTGATGAACATACTGAGAGTCCAAGCTTACATGCTGAGGCTCTACTGGCCCAGTCTTGTATTTCTGATTCTCTAGTTCTTCACCAATCTAGGTGTAGAGAAACCGGAAAGGATCCAGAGGCGAGCAACAAAGATGATCAAAGGTATAGAATGCCAGCCATATGAGCAAAGGCTGTAGGAACTGGGTATGTTTAGTTTGGAAAAGAGGAGATTAAGGAGGGATATGCAGGGCCGGCGCTTCCATTAGGCGACCTAGGCGGTCGCCTAGGGCGCTGCTATTTTGGGGGCGCCTGCGCCCCCACAAAAATTTGGGGGCGGGACCTTCCGCCGCCGCTGTTGGGGGCGGGATTTCGGGGGCGGGACCTGCCGCCGCCTAGGGCGCCAGCAAAGCTGGCGCCGCTACTGGGGATATGATAGTGGTCTTCAGATCCTTGAAAGGCTGCCATAAAAAAGATGGAGAAAAGTTGTTCTCTTTTGCCACAGAGGGCAGGACAAGAGGCAATGCATCCAAACTACAGCACAGCAGATTCAGATTAAATCTCAGGAAAAACTTCCTAGCTGTAAGAACAGGAGGACAATGGAGCAGACACCTCTGGAGGTTGTGGAAGCTTGTTCACTGGAGGTTTTCAAAAGGCAGCTGGATAGCCGTCTGTCTTGGATGGTTTAGACACAACAAATCCTGCATCTTGGCAGGGGGTTAGACCCTCACGGTCCCTTCTATCCCTATGATTTCTATCCTGAAACCTGACTCACTTTTTCCAGTTCCACTCGTTAAGTTCCCCTGAGGGCACTCTGGAACGGGCATGACATTGAGAGCAGGTAGAAATAAAACAGAATGGTTAGTTATGAAGCCTATTCTTTCATACCAAGGATTATGTACTGTACCAAGTACCTTAACAGTCTGCAGACACTGTGACACATAATAAACAAGGGATTTGCAGAGATAGGCAAACGACTTCCATACAAGGATCGTGGGACTAAGAGATGCATTACTATAACTGCCCGCCAAAACCTTTGAGTCGCCGCAGAACAGCTCCCTGTATTAGAAACAGGTGGTAAGAAACACATGTGCATTCTGAGAGGTAGATTCTCACCACTTATGTCTCAGAGCAGACGAGCATTTAGAAATTCAGCTTCCCCCCCCCCCCTCCCCGTTGCACAGAGTTGTGCACTTGGAACACAGTCACTTTCCCTGACACCTTTTCACACACGCTGAGCCCTTTCGACACTGCCAAGCATAGGCCAGATCCTTGAAGTCGATGGAGCGACACCGTTTTACTGCAGCTCAGAGTCTACCGCCTGTATTTTAACAAGAGGACTTGCGCCAGCTGTCTATGCAAATAAATGGCACGTCCGCATGCATCAGTTACTTGTATATCTGGCCACAGTGAATTACAGTCATCCCTAAAGGAAGAAGCAGGCTGAAGTCAGTACCGAGGCTGAGAAGAGGTTCCCATCACTCAGGACCTGCAATGCTATATTTGCCCTACAAACCCCATTGATTTCTCCAATACACCGTTCCTGCACTGGAACAATTGGGGGATTTTTTTTTTTTAAATCAAAGCGATTATAACTTCGGTTGTACCATGAGAACAGCTCTAAGTGCTGCTATCCCTGGAGTGTGTGTTAGTTGACCAAGATATGTGTGAGGGCGGCAGCAGAGAGAGAGAGAGAGAGAGACATCTGTCCTCTCTCTACCACATGTGCACCACCCATCTCCCTTGTAAGCTAGGAAGGAGCAGGACTCTGCGGCAGTGCTGTGGGTTGAGATATTGCACAGCTGGCTTTACCATTAGGTGTTGCAGCCTCATGACCTCATTTGGCCAAAGATATTTCAATGTAGTTTTTAGGGGTCTCCCCCTTGTAGTGTATAGGAATACGGTAGTATCCCTTGACTTTGTTTCTGAGCCCTATAGCAATGCCCTCTGCGTTCTATGTTTTAGAAGCAGCTAGAAATCAGCCCGAGCAGCAAGATATATTATACAAAGCCAGGCTTGGTACGTTTGTGTAGAGTGAGTAAATGCGGTTACTTGGAATTCAGCTGTACACGTGTGGTTTCTTCATATTCCTATTGCTGTGCAAACAGCAGAATACCGCTGCCCAGCTAAATGTGAAGAACTGAAAGTGGGGGGTATTTTCCTGACAATAACTGGGGCGATGGATCCAGGCTGTCCCCTCCTTCCAAGACCAGAGATGATCCCGGGCAGCACGTACCTATGTGGTGGAGGCCTGGGGGAGTGTGTGTGTGTGGGGGAGGGGGGGGCGTTGCTGCTGGCTGAAGTAATGGCTCTCACAGCCAGCTCAATAGGCTTGCACAGTATCATGGGAGAGCTGTCCTATTGTGAGGAGAAATGGAGCCTTCTTTTATAAAGGCTGAAGGCAAAGTGGTTTTGAAACTATTGCAGCACGGGTAAATACAAGGCCTGATTACTGAGTTAGATGCACAACTATATGTGTAAAAATGTTTGTGCAATTGTCTGTCTCATTTGCACTTGGAGTTAATGATTAATGTACACATCTACCCCGATATAACGCTGTCCTTGGGAGCCAAAAAATCTGACTGCGTTATAGGTGAAACTGCGTTATATCGAACTTGCTTTGATCCACCGGAGTGCGCAGCCCCGCCCCCCCGGAGCGCTGCTTTACCGCGTTATATCCGAATTCGTGTTATATCGGGTGGCGTTATATTGGGGTAGAGGTGTATAAATCATGCAATTGCTCATCGAGTGTGACAACAAGTTTGCACGCAGTCACACTGGCCAGGCCTGCATTTGGCACACAGTTTCACTTACTTTTTCCTTATGCAGTTACATGCCTCCCTTGTTTGAAAGTCAGACCCATGGACAATAGCAGTGCCATGAAATAGCCAAAAGCATTCTGGGTATTAACATGCAAAATGAGCAGACCAAACATCCCACTCAAAAACTCTTCTTCCTGTTACCACCACGGTGAGTAGCTTTAAAAACCTACTCCAGCTGAAGTTGCATCCAAACATTAATTTGCCTGTGTGGAAATGGTTTTGAGAGGTGCTTTAGTTTATGTGAACAATTGGCTGCAGTTTCAGTCAGAGGATGGCTTTCAGTTAAAGTATTAAACAGACTTAAATAATGTAGTTCCAATGTACTTAATGCCTGTTGCCAAATTCAAGACTGAGGCCAAAATGCAAGCCAGATGCACTGGATTGACAAATAGACTGAAGGCTGGTCAATGAAGATACACGATAGAGTATAAGCATAAGCAGCTGCAAAGATGGTGACATACAAAACTGGGAAACATCACTATTCAACATCACTATTCTGTAAGATTAAACATCAAAGGCTCTCCAGAGCTAACCCCTTCAAGGCATGATGCGGCAATGAGTTTAAAGTCCTGCATTACTGTTAATTCAACCTCCCTGCCCACAGTTATACCAGTTAGTTTATCTAATGTATTACTTTTACTGCATTTATTATTCCTTAGAACTTAAAGAGCATTTTTGCATTACTATCAAAAGATTAACTAATTAACGTTCAGTAAAGCCTTCTTAATTAAGAAGTGTTAAAGCATAGGGCATATGCTAAAGACCTGCCATGAATATTGGTTCAATTTATAGACTCCCAGACTTTAAGGTCTGACGGGACCACCGTGATCATCTAGTGTGATCTCCTGCACCTTGCAAACTACAGAACATTCCCCATCCACTCCTGTAATAGACACCTAACCTCTGGCTGAGTTACTGAAGTCCTCGAATCATGGTTTAAAGACTTCAAGTTACAGAGAATTCACCATTTACACTAGTTTAAACCTGCAAATGACCCATCGGGCTCCATGCTGCAAAGGAAGGCAAAAAAAGCCACAGGGTCTCTGCCAATCTGACATCGGGGAAAATTCCTTCCCGACCCCAAATATGGCGATCAGTAAGACTCTGAGCATGTGGGCAAGACCCACCAGGCAGATACCTGGGAAAGAATTCTCTGCAGCAACTCAAGAGCCTTCCCCATCTAGTGTCCCGTCTCCAGCCATTTCATTATGTTCATGAATATTCTAATTTAATTGTGGGAATGTTTGCCAAAAACTGCAAATTTTAAGCAAATATTGACAAACATTTGCAGAAAGCAGATTTTAAATACATACCAATATTCACACCAGAAATTGATTCTAAGAGGTATGTTCATCCAATCGGGCAACAGAAGCAATATCGTGTTCCTATGTGTCCAATCAAAGATATTCACCACAGCTTAAACTGGTTTTCAATTAACTGCTTGCAAGCCAGATACAAAACAAAAAAACTATTTACAACTAATATTTTAGAATTAATTGAATCATGAACAAGTTTAAGAAAATCATAACCTGCTTGCAGATAACCTGCAAACAGGAAAAGTGATTTATTTAACGGTATTTACCCAGCTCTGATAAGTGCAATATCATTATTTCCATTTTACGTGTGGAAAACTGATTCGCAGTTAATTGGCTTGCCCAAGGCCACAGACTTGTATGTTGTGAGAGAATGCATTGTCACACACTGTGCCACTCAGCTTGATTAATGCACTTCAAGCCTGACTTGCAATATCTCTACTTGTTCAGTCCTGGGTTTTTCCCCCACCCCCTCTGTACTAGCTTCATAGAGCGAAGAACTGCGTGCTACTTTATCGTATGTTTAAAAGGAACGAAACTGCCATTAAACCAGCATCTCGCATGAGCAAATCAGCATTTAAATCTAGATCTCCAGATAGGGAAAGCTGCTGTGCTACATAAATGAATACCAAGCCCGCTGCTGTTTTACATTACAAGTTACCATTATGTCCGCTTAGTTTTTTCAATTAGTGCACAAGTGAAATTAGAAAACCCCGAAACAAAATATATGTTTTTCTACACTGGTCAGTTAGAGCACACAAAGTGAGGCATTTCCTGTTGTGTAATAAATTAATGCCCCTGCACTTTCATGTTTGAAATAATACAACACTGATATTCCACAGCACTGAGATATATATTAAACAATGATGATTAAAGTTGCTTAGAAATGTATGTCATCTGTAATCTCTGAAGATGCATATTAGGAGATAAACCCACCTCCTCAGCCCTACAGTCAGCCATTGGATGTCATTTTAAATCCTAAACAGAAGATGATTTGAAATACAAGATAGCTGGACTTCAATTGCACTGGTCTCCCATTAAGGATAGCTTGCATCTCCTCAGAGATGAGAAAAGTTTGGCTAAATACACTGAGCAGTAACTGACATCAGAATTCCACAAGATGCCTAACCAAAAAAAAAAAATAAAAAATGGGCTGCTTGATCTGAAGTTGAAAGTTAGGTACTATACTCTGTCTTCTTCTCAGCACACATATCTCAGCCCTCTTCATCGGAAAAAAAGGTGCTGATTTGCTTCCATTTAACTGAATAGAATTCCCTCTCTACGAACTAGTCTGAGGAGTATTTAAAAAGAAAAGATTTAGTGTTCACACAGTTATATACTCTTTTAAACTCTAATTGGCTAGAGATTAACTCCCACCCCTCTGAAAACTCATGTCCAGAAGACAAGACCCTGAAAAGTTCTCAGAACTGAGACTGGCATCAACAGAAAAAAACTACATAGGCTGATTTCTCTTTTCTTCCAGTTCATGTCCAGTTTTCTTACATTTTCAAGCCTATTGTTCCAGTACATAAATATCCTTGAAAAGTTAGAAATTCCATCAAAAAGTAAAAGTAAAATGTGCATAAGAAAACAGAACACTGACTAAACTGTGTTATCCTGCATTCCGTTCCACACACTATATAGTGTTAGATCTTCAGTTTGTGTAAAGTGGCATAGCTCCTCTGAAGTTGAAGGAGTTACTCTGATTTATTCCAAGTAACGATTTGTGCTTAAATAGCAGCTCTTTGCCTTGCAAGTTAGTTCATTTTTAATGTTTGTATTGTGACATGAGCCTTAACTTTGTGAAATTATATTCTGTTGCCATAGGGAGGAAATACGATATCAGCAGAGAAATGTAATTTGAAGATTGGAAGAAAGGAAATCTATGTTTCCTTGATACCATGACAAGTTAAGAGCAGGTGCAAGAGAAATATACAGAACTCAGAAAAGTCAGATTCAAAGGGTGGGATTGTATTTATTCCAGTGATTAACTGCTGCTGTAAAGTGAAAACAGTAACATACAGGACACACGAGCCCAAGTCCTCATCCAATGGAGTTTTGCCAGTTTACACCAGCTGAGGGTCTGGCCCCAACAGCATTGAGCACTGGAGACATTATTCAAATAGGGAACTGGCCTTGTTTCCCCCTGAATTTACAGAGAGCCAAGACACCAGTGTCTACTTTAGAAATCGTTTCTGCTACTTGCTGAAGTGCAGTGAAGAGATGCTAGTTTGGCGGAAGCAGATGTTGGACCTTATTCTGGTCTCACTAACACCTGGATTTGCCTGGGTATAATTCCATCGGCTTCAGTGGAGTTACTTCTCATTTACACCAGTGCAAGATCAGAATCAAGCCCCAACACAGATCAGAAAAGACCTGTGCTGCTTTTATGCACAAAAATTGCACAGGATGGATGGATGCGTTTGTTCCCAGAAGTAATCTGACTTCTAAATAAATTACATTGTTAAAGCTGGAAAGGGATCAGTATGTCAATTCTTCTCCTCCTCCCACCCCGCCCCCCTCTTTGGCCAGGCAGCAGCCTGCAATAAAAGTAAGCACATGTTCACCTGGAACACCACCACCTTCTGTTCTCCAGAGACCATTTCACGGGACTTACCCTCGGTCGTACAAGTTCAAAGGGTGACTAATGCTGAGGCTTGCACAAAGCCCATCTACAAAGTTTTGCCGGTTTATGATGTCAGCTAGAACAGTGGTTCTCAACCCGGGGTATGTGTACCCCTGGGAGTATGCAGAGATCTTCCAGGGGCTTCTCAACTCATCTAGATCAGTGTTCCTCAACCTGAGGGTTGCAACCCCCAGATAGTCAAGGGATGGGTTTAGAGGGATCACAAGTGCAGAGCCAGCATTACGGGGTGTCAAGCATGGCAATTACCTGGGGTCCCACACCACAAGGGGCCCTGCGAAGCTAAGTTACATGCTTCAGACAAGGTTCACAAGTGAAAAAACAGGCTCAAGTATCACATTGAAATGTAAGTACAATATTTATATTCCAATCGATTTATGTTATAATGATATGGTAAAAATGAGAAAGTCAGCAATTGTTCAGCACTAGTGTGCTCTGACACTTTTGTATTTTTATATCTGATTTTGTCAGCAAGTAGTTTTTAACTGAGGTGAAACTTGGCGGGGGGGGGGGGGGCAAGACAAATCAGACTCCTGAAAGGGGTACAGTGGTCTGGAGAGATTGAAAACCACTGAGCTTGCAACACAGCCAGGTCCACAGGAGGTCAATGCGTGACCGTGCTCTACAGAGCTGCTGTCAGCTGTTGTTCTCTAGGAAAGCTAGCAGCTGCTAGGTTAAAAAAAAAAAAAGTCAATTAATCAATCAATCAATCAAAGCACCTTTTTGATCACTGATCTCCAGTGTAGCTACATGCAGTCAGGTCCCAGCAGGAACACAAAGGAACGCAGGGGAAACTCACCTGAATGACCGTCTTAAGCGTAGAGGCTTCCACAATGGTGGTACAGATCAGAGAGTCCGGCTGCTGGTCCCTGCGATAGATCTCGCCCATGGTGAAGATCATGGGGATGGCCAGCAGGAAAGAGGCCACCCAGATGCAGCTGATGAACTTCTTGGTCCTGCTCCTGGACATGATGCTCTTGGCTTTGAAGGGGTGGCAGATGGCCATGTACCGCTCCACGCTCAGGCTGGCGATGTTGAGGGCAGTGGCATAGGTGCAGGCGTCCCTCAGGAAGTAGTAGCCTTTGCAGACGGCGTCCCCGAAGGCCCAGGGGTGGTGCACCCAGATGAAGTTGTACAGCTCGACGGGCATGCACAGGAGGAAGATGAGCAGGTCAGAGAAAGCCAGGCTGGCCAGGTGGTAGTGCACCGTGCTCTGCAGGTTCTGCAGGGACTTCTTGCGCACCAGGGTGTAGGCGGTGATGGAATTGCCCACGGTGCCCACCAGGAAGAGAGCCAGGTAGATGACCGTGACCATGACTTTGGAGTAGATGTCGGTGTTCACATCCAGATCTTCCTCGTCCGGCCCTTCGGAGTACAGATCCGAGCGGTTGGAGACGTTCCCAGCCGCCTCGCCCGTGGGCTGCAGGCGAAAGGGGCCCGGGTGCTGCCCCGAAGAAGTTGCGTTAAGGTGCATGGTCAGGAGCCGGGCGGCCGAGGGATGCTTGGCGAAGGAGGCTGCCCCGAGTGGTACCCAGCGCTCCGCCAGGCTGCGAGGGTGGAACGCTGCCGCTAAGAAGCGGAGTGGAAACTTGGCTCGTTTAAATGCGCCGGAGAAGGCGGCGCCCGGAGGGGGAAGCGAGAGCCCGCCCAGCTCGATTCACAAAATCCACGGGAGCAGCCTCCGGCGGCACAAGGGGCTGCGCTTGGCTCCCCCCGCCCCGCCCCGCCTGGTTCCCAGGGCTGCTCCCGCTCCCCCGATGCGAACCGCACTCCTGGGGTGGAAGCGGGGCGAGGATCGCTCTGCTCGCTCTCACACCCGGCCCGTCGAAGCTGGGGAGCTGGTGGTGTGTGATGGGAACGAACTGGAAAAAGGTAAAAGCCGGATCGAGCTGGAGCCTGGCGGATCCTGCTCATTCCCTCCCCCCCACACACTCCCCGGGCTCAAATGGCACCGACGGAGAGCAAGGCTGGGTACTCTTGCTGGACCGATATTAACCCAGACCCCGATGTACACCCCCCCCTCCCCCCAGCACACGTGCCGCAAAAACCCGGACCCAGCACGTGGATTGCTCCTGGATCCAGCCACGTTTTGGACCCCGAGCTACCAAATGCTAGTTCCTAAACAGTGAACACGCCCCCCGCCTCGTGCACCAAAACATTCCCGAGTCGGGTGCACCAGTGCCCATCAAAACCTGGACCCGGCCCCTGGATCTAACTGGAATCTTTGACCCCCCAAGCCCCACCTTGTACAATCTAAATAGGAAATGTGTAGCCACAGCTACTTCACTGTAGAAATCTGGACCAGGTAGTTGGGACCTGGAGCCTATTTTTAATCTTAACCACCCTTCCCCCGGCTAATTCTACTGTCTAAACAGAGGGAGAAATCTCTGGTCCTAGTGCAGCCAAAAAACCCAGCTCCTGTTGCAAACTGGTGCAGCACCACAAAAACATGAGTGTGGTGGGGTCTGCAGGCTCTTAACTTCTTTTAAATCATCATCATCATTATTATTTGGCTCCCAGATTCCCAAACTGGGCACTTGGTGGTGTTCCGACTTGGCCAGAAAAATCCAAACTCCAACACATCCAAGTGCAAGAGGACATAAATACACCCGGATCTTGCTGGATCTAGCACATTTTTGCCCAGAAGCCTGTTAATTCTACTGGGTAAAGAGATCAAGTGTTGCCGCTCCTAGCCCTGCAGTTTACAATGTAATTCATTCATTAAATATCAGCAGGACCCCGTCGATCCAGCTTTTACATTTCTCCAAATAAGCTCGCCCACATGTGAATAATCCAGCATGGATAAAAGATGTGGGTTCAGTTCCTGCAGCCAGCCTTTTCCCCAAGGCATCGTGGTTTGGGACCTATTGCAAAGCCTCGCTGGCTAATGAACCAGGAGCAGGAATTCTGGGGGAGAAGGACTAGAAACTGCCAATGCTGTAGATCACCTTTGGAAACAGAGAAGCCTGGACTCTAGGGCCACAGCACACAGTGTGATGGAGATTCAGCAATCAAAATCATTGTTATAATGGAAAAATTATTAACAGAACAGCCAGGGCCAGGCAAAGGATCTTGTGGCCACTTTCCCTGCCACACAAGGCTCAAACATCTGCTGCTCCATATCTAGTGTGAAAGGAAAAAAAGGGGAAGATAGATACAGAATCAGTGGCTTTTGTCTTATTGGAATGAACACTATAGCACGGCTCACTTATCTGGGGTATGTGCATACATTACTCAGAAAGAACGTAAATAACCAATCTGTCTGAGGCTGCCCATGTGTTTGGCAAAACTACTCCATGAGGAGAGGGAGCCAAAAATATGATCTGAAAATGGTTGCCTCTGTTGTGTATAGCATAACTAACCTACACCCCCCCCCCCCATGTTTATCCCTATTCTATATCCTCCAAGTTTCAGGATTTACAGTCCCTGCCTCTCTCCAGCAGCTCCATTTCAGCTACAGGCTTGTGGAGAAACTAGACTGAATACGGTGCTAGAGGCAAAGTCTCCTCTCATGATCTTCCTCATGCAGCAGACATGTCTGTCAGCAACAGTTTGGGCTAGTATAGCAATTTTCAGCAATAGGAAAGTCTAGCTCAGGGATTCTCAAACTGGGGAGTCATGACCCCCTGAGGTGGTTATGTGAGGGTCAGGGGCTGAGCTCCAAGCCCAGCCATGCACGGGGGAGAGGGGGGATGTCAGATCTGAGCCCCTGTTAAATTAAAATTAAATTACCCCACCCCCATTTTTAATTTATAAGGGGGTGGGGGGATTGCACTCAGAGGCTTGCTGTATGAAAGGAGTCACCAATACAAAAAGTTTGAGAACCAGTGGTCTAGCTGGATGGGACGACTTACCCTTTCCAATCAGAAATTTTGGAAAAGGCAGAGGCCTTGCAAATTGGATATGATCCATGATAAAACTGATCTTTGTAAGAGCAGCGAGTCATTTTTTCAACAAAGTTTGTCTCAGCTTACAATTTTCTTGACTTATTTCAAGAAGTTATTATTGAAGAACGCTGCAGTGCATCAGAAGGGTGCTCCTCGTTGCCCATATTAAATATTTGATTTGCATTTATTATCGGCTGGTCCCATAGGCCACATGGTAGCATTTCAGTTACCTGACTGGATCAGCATAGATAAATTCCCTCCATAAATTCCCAAGGAGCATTCCACAGATATTCTCCACCATTCACTATAAATTCAGTGTTTCCACCAGCTTTCCTCCCACTAAGGTCAATTGAGAGAATAAAATAAAAGGGGGAGCCAGCTGAATTTGCATAAACATTCATGCAAACTGGTGAGAACTGTTTTGTAGCACTCAACTCCAGTGAAGTGTATTGGCCTAAAGGGTGGACAATATCCCTTTAATTTTAACATTTTGGAGTCTTTTCTTATGAAATCTCCATGAAGAAAAAAATATCTTTTATTCCCTGGGGTTAGTTTGTCAAGGGCTGGTGTGTCCATCATCCACAGAAACCACCCCCACCTGATCATTTCCTTCTGGCTTCCAAGGAGAAGTCTCCTGGGTGACTTCTTAAGTGTCATTTGGAATGTTTAAGAGGAACTAAGGAAGGCAGAACAAGAATGGCCATACTGGGTCAGACCAAAGATCCATCCAGCCCAGTATCTTGTCCACTGACAGTGGCCAATGCCAGGTGCCCCAGAGGGAGTGAACCTAACAGGTAATCATAGAATTGGAAGGGACCTTGAAAGGTCATTGAGTCAAGTCAAGTCCAGTCCCCTGCCTTCACAGCAGGACCAAGTACTGTCCCTGACAGATTATTTTGCCCTAGATGGCCCCCTCAAGGATTGAACTCACAACCCTGGGTTTAGCAGGCCAATGCTCAAACCACTGAGCTATCCCTCCCCCCATTAAGTGATCGCTCTCCTGCCATCCATCGCCACCCTCTGACAAACAGAGGCTAGGGACACCATTCCTTACCCAAGAAACAAATTATAATTAGTGAGGTCAGTTCCAACCTTCCTCCACATCAAATAGTCATTCTAATCGGTCTGGGGCACTTAAAGACAGAGAATAGACAGACAGCTGATCTAACAAGTGAACATTTCAACCAGTGTAATATTATAGGGCCTGATTCAAAGCCTACTAAAGTCAGTGGAAAGGATTCCATGTCAAAAGATCAAAATCTTCCAATTAATCCACATTCGTTCAGATAGGCAGTAACCAGATTGTTTTGTGATCGTCTCACAGTGGAGGATTTTTGTTCCTTTACAGTCCTGTAATTTCATGTTAACCATGCAAGAATGAATTGGTCCCCCCAACTGCAACTCACACATCTATTGGGCTATATATGGTTTGAAACGTCTGAGAGCATCTGCGTTTGTGTATAAAATTCTCGGTTTTGGAGTGTGTTTTAAGTTTCTGTGCACTGCCGATCACAACTATTTTGGATTACAACCAAAAGAATACCATCTATCACAGCCTCGCATCTTTACAGCTGTCACGGGGAGCTCAGTGCACCAGTTCCTGTGCTTTAGCTCAACTCTGAATACCACCCGGTCTTGCAATGACAATTATGAAAGAGATGGTTACAGAAACCAATCGCTTACTGAAATATCAACCTAGGGGGTTCACTTGCACCATTGCTGTTGATTTAAAGTCAATAGTCTTACAGGCCATTACAGTTCATTTTAATTTCTAGAGCTTTCAGTTCATAAAGGTACATCAGAGGAATCGGTGTCCCTTAATTAACAGCTGGTGCACTCAGAGCATTCTCTTTTACTGTCAGCAAATGCCTCCATAGGATGTTTAAGTTAATTGATTTAATATATACTATTAAATACTTAGCAAGTCTGCTCCAGCCATAAATGGCTGAGGCATTTTTGTTAGCATAAACAGAAGCTCCCGCTTTACAACCAGACCCTTGCATCTCTTTCACAAGGCTGGGGCTATCCCAAGTGCTGGGGTGAAATACAGTAACTCTCATCAATTTTTTTTTGGGGGGGGAAGGGAGGAGTGGTCCTGAGGTTGTCTAGTAGTTCAGGAAATTTGAAAATACCTCAGTGTCTTGAATCATGGAAGTGCACAGTTTCCTTTTGATTTCTTTGTAGGTGGCAACAGATCAGAAAGAATATTTAATATGAAAGGAATCTGGAACTAACCTTGTTAATTGTAAGGTATTATATTCCCCTGCCACCTAAGCGCTTCAGGGTAGGGACTGTTTAATACAATGTATTTGTACAGCAATGGGACCATGATTTAGGCTGTGCTAGGATACAAAAAATAATACCTGCCCTTTTTTTTTAAATGCTCCAAATGCAGCTCCGGAACAGACCCAGCCTTCAGCGTATGGCATCCAAAGCAAGAGAGGAGAGATCCAGGATGAATGGATGCTCAAAGTATCAGCCCGTGACAGACTGACCGGGGGGGGTTACTATTTATGTTCTTCTTTGCTGATATTTTACAACAGAACTTTATAACTGGTTTTGTAACCAGCGTTTATACAAAGACTTTAAAGGGTCACTCTCGATTCTGGAGGAATTCGTCTATACAAACTATGGCAGGAATGGAACTGCACATCAAGGTGGAGTTGAGACACCTTTATAGAGTACATAGTTAAACTTGTAAAGATTGCACTGCCAGACAAGAAACCCCCACAAAGCTTCTCTGAGCCAAAGACAAGATATAAGACCTGGCCTGCTTCAGCCAAATGAAAAGAAAGGTCTAAGGTGGACTCCCTTCATTTAAAAATGAGAGTATAAGAAAGCCAGGAAGCCCTCCCTATATAGAGAATGGGAGTGCTCATCCCAGAAATCCTGACCCTTACCACCAGCTTCCACTGCCTCTCATCACATCCCTTTTATAGAGTCTTGAGTGAATTAATTAATTCCCTGCAGCTGGTGCAGACCTGAGACCCAGCAAATCCCTGCACTCAGTGCAAGCAGCTGTGGTCCTCTCTCTGGCCAGCGGGAGAGAAAGTTAACCCCTTCTCTGCAACACTCTGCGTAGGGTCTATTGAAAACACCTTAAAAAGCACCAGCGTTCTTTCGTTGCTAGGAAGCTGGACGAAGAAGTTGGCATAGAAATGCACTGGGCAGGGCATTGCTCAGGTTTCTTTCAGGTAAAGGGATTCTGAAATGAAGGGGCAACGGGTTCTTTCCTGCCCTCCCTTCCCGGCGTCCTTTTAACCATGCAGTCTCCACGCAAAGGAAGCCGAGAGGATTTGAAATGAAATGTTCTCTCCTTGCACACCTAAACCTCCACCCTAAATCCCCACTGTTTGTTTCTGAACTAGGCGACCTTTCCGCTAAGCTCGCCTCTTTTTAATATATTTTGTGTCTGTGTGTCTGGGACTTAAAAGAAAAAGAATCATGAAACCAAGAGATGACCAACCTCAAATGTTACAGCAAGGCATTTACTTAAATCATTCAAGAAAATGTCACCCCAAAGACCTTGTCTAATCTATCTACCTGGGCTTTAAGCAGAGGTCCCACTGAGCCTAAGAGAAGAGCCCACAGATTGCCAAATGAATCCTCCCAATTCCCTTTTATGTTGATCTAATGTGATGCAATAAAAAAAATATATCAGAACCCACCAGGAACTTTTATTCTGATTAACCCTCCTGCAGTCTGATTTCCCCAGGCGTGCCTGCTAAGGAGTCTAAAAGCTGCAGAGGCAAAGCTGTGCAGGGAGTTGGCCCAAAGAGAACAAGGCTAGTATCATTTTTCATTAAAGTAGCAGCCTATAAGCCATAAACACATACCTGGCAGTTTTCTGACTCATAAGGCTGGACTGATTTACAGCTTTTAAATAAATTTGCAATGGGGAGTCTCTCCCTTCTCCAAATGTCCCTTCCTTGATTGCAGGAGCTTGTGAGCTAAGCTTGAATTGTGAATTCACCCAGGATATGTTGCTGGAATACAAGATGTGTGGAGTGGGCAGTGAAAGAGGAAGGCGTGGGAGACACGGGCACATCGAAATGACCAATGCTAACAGTGTTATTGGATGTTTCATTACATATATGCTTGAATGTGCCCCTCCCTCCCCTATATTGAAAAATAAAATAAGATATTGCACTCTGGATGGGGAATAAAGATTTTCAGTTGTGATGTATCAAATTATTTACTAGATTAGACTGAAATGATTCAGGGAGAGTATTTTAAAGCAAAACGACTGACAGGAGCAATATTTATGGGACTTGACTTTCATACCAGACAAACAGTATCATTGGAACCCTTTTAGTTTCAAAACTTTGCTGAATAAAGAAGCAAAGAGGATTTCCCATCTCAGAACAGAACAAAGGTGCATTTAGTCCAGTATCTTGTCTCTCAGGGTGACCAATGCTGAATGCTTCAAAGGAAAACATACCCTACCTGCTTACCTCCCCCAACACACACACACACACAAAATGCTTCTCTGCTCTGTGCTCATGATTAACTTAGGTCATTTGCATGTGGCAAACATTTGCATGTGCAAACACATATTCACGCTGCTGTTCAATGAAGGATAAGTAAGATGCATGGTGGAAGCTTGTAAATATTGCACTTGCTGGGCCAGATTCATCTGTGGTGTAACACCATTGAAACCAGGGGCATTGCAGCAAGAGTGAATTTGGCCCATTCTGTCAAACTAGTTATTTGGTTGGCTGATTTAATTTTTCCAGGCGTTTGGTCAAATGACAGAAGATACAAACTTGATTCTAGACTGATGCCCATGCAGATTTTCATAAAATAGGCAACCAGTCAAAGCAGAGAGGAATGAAATGTACACAATGACAGTGGCAGCAGAGTTACACTAGAACGCACGTGTCTTCCTTTTCAGTCGCTACGGGCTTCAAGGCTCTCTCTTCCACTTGGGACTGCGAAGGAACTCTAAGAGCAGCAGGAGACTTTTTTTTGGCTCCACTCATGCTCCACAGGAATTCTGGGCTGGAGGTAACCAATCCCTGCAGCTGTAAGGTGGCAGGACAGAAACAAAGAGAGGACCCCACCATGATCTGGGATGAGGAGTATGAATTCCATTATTTTCATCTTAAAAAGCCTATGACTTTTGACATGCTGGGATTTTTGCACATGGGTGGGTGGGTCTGATGGTAACAGCTGAATAATTTTCACTGAAAAAAAAAAAATCGAAAGCGCCGCCAGTTTAAACTCTGAGCCACACTGGGAGCTAACAGAGAACAGGAATGTGCGGTGATGCTGCACAGACTCAAAGGACCAGACCAGTGAACTCTCCTCCGTCAAAGCTTTCATTCCCTCAGGAGTGGTGAGGTTTCTTCCTCTCTCACATATTAAAGGATTTTTAAAAGCCTCCTCCTGAACTCTGATCAGCCATCCCTACCTCCCATGCCCTCACAATACACAGGACAGGATTTAACCCTAAATACGTAGTGATTATGCACATTGAAGGTCACACTACGAGCTGACACAGAGACCCTGGGTTTCTTTCACAGCTGAGAATGTAGGGGGACTAGGTGCCTAAAGACAATTGCAGCTAGTCCTTATCCAATCCTCAATCAGGCAAATCTCCTCTGAAAATGAATGGAAGTATTGGTCACCTAGAGGCTGCAGTATTTGGCCCAAGATCTCCATGTGGCTACCAAAATGTGGATTTAGACACTTATGGGTAGGCACCCAAATTCAAAAGTTGGACACACCATCAGTTTCACCTGCCTTTTATTTTAATAGGAAACAGTGACTTCCAGGTCCCATAAATTGTTCAAGTAACAGGCACAGTCAGATTCCTTGTGGCAGTCAAAGCAGCTTGAGTGCACAATATAAATGATTGTGCACGCGCACACACCCGCACACACACCCGCGCACACACACCTTATGTCTGGCAAAATTGGAATAATCAGTTTTATCACAGATACAAACATAAGGAAGAGGAGTGAAGAATTCCAACAGGACAGGGAGAGTTTCACTGCATTCAAATTACATCCATGATTACAATCCCATAGGGTGCGTGCGTTGCTAGAGATTAAGCTAGTAGTTTTGTATGACTGCTAATGGTTGTGTTACATGTTGCCATTCAGGGGAAATACCCGTGTTTCCTTCTTTTCCAAGTTGTTTCCTTGTCTTTTCTGATTCTCAGTCTTGGGCGATTACCTGTGAGGTCCCTGCCTGCATTTTTGTTGAACTGTCAATAGCACCACTTAGTGGCTTGTTCCACAAAACACATCATGGTCCATCTGCTGAAAACATTCGTATTTAAAAGGCACTGGGTTCCTCATTCTTGTCTTTCTGTCGTATACCCAGTATTTTCACCAGGGCTCAGCACCCACAACTGTGGCCTGATTTTCAAGAGTGCTCAGCTCCCATTTAGGCACCAAAATAAGTGGTTAGATTTCAGCCCCCAATGTGCTGAGTTCTTTTGAGAAGCTGGCCATAAGTGTCACAGAGGGAGTGGCTGGGTGCTGAATACTCTTGAAATCTGGCCCCATATAACTTTCTAATGTGTATGAAGCACCGCAAATACAACAGACTTCCGATAGCAGTAGTAGGGGCAAACAACCTAGCTAGTTGTTCTTCACTTTGGGGAAGGATTGTAAAAGAATTTATATTAGGGTGGTGTGAGGTCTGCTATAGACCTCCCGCCCCCAGGGTCTGACTTGGCTATGGACAGGGATCTCTCTAATATGATGAGGGAGATAAATACTTTGGGGAATTGTGTCATAGTGGGAGACTTTAACTTCCCGGATATAGCTCGAAGAAGAAATGCTATTAATAGTGGTAGATAGATGACAGTTTTCTTCATTGTCACCGAATTGCTGGGTGCTGTTGGTGGCCTGTAATATACAGGAAGTCAGAGTAGATGATCTGGGGGTCCCTTCTGGCCTTAAACTCTATGACTCTAGTTTTAAGATGCGGCTTGATAAATTCATGAATGAGATCATATGACAGGGCTGCCTGAGATAACAGGGGCATGGACTCAAGGACCCAGCAGATACCTCTGTCTCTATGTGAAATCGTTATGAAATATTGTCCCGTTTTGAGGAAGTTTATATACCACCAGAGGTAACACAATTTTCTTGTGCTGAAAAGATCATAGGCTAATAATGGTACCACATGATGTTCAGTTTCATAATCCTAGACACTAATCATGCAGAAGCCTGTTCAGGCCCCCATTTCTCCACTACATCCAAGCTGCGTTCAGACATAGTGTACAGTGGCTGTGCCAAGGAGACAGCCATGATCCCCTGACCCTCAGCCACTCAGCTCCAGTGGAAGTTAGAGTAGCAGGGGACCTGGAGATCAGGTATAGTGCAGCTCAGGTCCTGCCCCCAATATGCCCCCTCCCGGTTATGCCCAGGGGGTGGGGCAGCTGGTGTCGGAGGTGGCTATACTTGCTGCCTCTGCCAACTTAACACTGGTTGGATATCCCCCCGATACAGAGTGGATTCAAGGGAATTGCCAGTTGGCTTCAATTCACTTTGTACTGCTAATGCTAAAGTGAAGTTCGCAGAATGGAGAATTTGGTCTTTCACAGCACAGTCTGAACTACCGTAAACTAGTCTTATTTATAGCATACGGCTCAGCTCATTCCCGGTATTCTTTCACTTAAGAGCCTACATCCTCCCAATTTGTCACCTCACAGTCACCTTGAATTTGCCTGAGTTCCAGTTCCACTCTACAGCAGTCACCAAAGAAAACCCTCACACTTGTAGAGCCAGATTTTCCAAAGGGATCTGCTCCCAGCAGCTCTTCTTGTCTCCCATTGGGTGCCTAATGGGAGGGAGCTGAGCTCTTTTTTAATCTGGCCTGTAATGTTTAAGCAGAGTATGTGTTTATTTAGATATCCTTAGGCAGGTTAATCATTAGAAATGTGGAATTTAATGGGCTACATTGTGCAACATTTTAGTCCTATTCAAGAGCACTTACTCCCAGGAGTAACACATTCATTTCAGTGAGTCTCTTGGATTAGTAAATGCTCACTACTGTGATTAAGGGGTTCACAGTCTGGTCCCACAGTTCACAGCACATCCCTGTAAGGGATGCATCAGGGTCACTTCACCCATTATGACAATGCATTATTTTTCCCCACCCTTTTGTTCTAAGTTAATTTGGTGATTTCTCAGTTTTTATTATTCTGTAAAATTCCCACAGCGTGATTTTTTTTTTTTTTTAAATCTTGTCTTCCTCCAACCAGTGCGATCCAAGTTCTAATGTGGATATATTACAGAATGGTGCCAACCAGTGAGCCTCTGAAATCTAGAAAATCCAGGCAGGAGAACAAGAAGTGATTCTATTGGCCAAAAGATAAATGGATGGGATTTCCAAAGATGCTTTATGGGTTTAGGTCACTAGGCAGCTTTGAAAATCCCACTCTAAATCTCAACCCAGTCTACAGATCCCTTCATCCTTCCAATATGGACACAGAGTGTGATTTTCAAAAGCACCTTAGTGACTTAGGAGCAGAAATCCCATTGACTTTACAGAGAGGTAAAGCTGATGTCGCTATTGGCATGGAGAAAGCATGTGCTCAATATGTTGGAGACACTGGGGTAATTACGAAGTAACTTTTCTATGGAAAACATTGAAAGTTTGTTACATTTGGTTCCAAATGGTGTCTTGAAGCAGCAAATACAATCAATAGTTCAGCAGAGGATGTGATCTACAATAACGAGTAGAATGCCTGTCATATATAGTCTTGCAAAAGAACATTTAAAGATAATCTAGGTTTTCGTTTCCATAGCAGGAAGGGGACAGAGAGAAGTAAACTTTTTGTCATTATTTCTGTTTCACACATACACGGACAAAAGCCAACACTCTGTTGTAGCAAGAAAAGCTAAGAAGGAAACTAAACAGAATTCAAAGAGGAAAAGAGCGAGACTTTGATGGAAGGTGGTGTTCAGAAGCCAAGTGTAGTCGTTGCCAACAATCATTCCATTGTATAGCTATCGCCATTAGAGACAGAAAAACTAGAAAACAACAGCAAACAGAGGATATAAATGCGAAAGAGTTTAACACTGGGGGGTTGGGAGGAACCTTCCACAGTAAAGTGCTGCGGTGCGCTCAGGAAGCCAAACTCTTTCAGACTGGATCTAATCTATACAATTAAGAAATCCAGGGCTTGTCTACACCACGTGGCAACGTGCACTACTGTTTGAAATAGCACTGCATTAAGACACCCTTGGAAACTTTTAATGCAGCCCGAGAGGGGCTGCACAGGCCAGTTAGTGCACAACACATTGGTGCGTGTTAGATCACACCCCTCTAGTGCACATTGCTGCGCCATGTAGACCAGCCCTTTGGGAGAACACGGGGGAAACCACGTTCACAGTGAATCTCCTGGGCAGGTGACTGACGCAGAAAATGTCAGTGTGTTCTAGCACCACTCGGATCGGTCTCTGGAGGAAGGAGGTGGTCTGATGAGAAGCAGGATTCAGATACATTACAAAGGGGCAGCCTCGGTTGGTTCCTAGAGGCTTTTTATTGTTCTGTTCTTGAGATGATTTACGTTAATGATTGTATTAGTCAGAGCACAAGGATACACAGAGGACGCACCAAAGCAGGCTGGTGGTTAGCTAGCTACAATCACCAAGGAAAAAGGCATGCATTGTATTGTTATTGTTCCTTTTAATAATTCCTTAGATTGATACAGTGCTGCGCATCCTGAAAGGACCCAGAGCAAAGGCCACATTGCTCCCCTCTGCTCTGGGAGAGGCAAATTTGGCCAGATAACTCCTACGCAAGAGCCTCCCTTTGCTGCCTACCCCATTTGCCCCTTGCAGCCTTTTGCCCCTCCCCAGCTTCAGTTTGTCTGCCTGCCCCGGCCTTTTCCCTCTGCAACTTTGTTTGTCCCACCCCAGCCCTGCAGTTAGCCCCCTGGTTCCTCTGCCCCGCTCCCAGCCTGGTTGCTCCCCTTCCTTTGTGGCCCCCCTTGCCCTGATTGACCCCTCCCTTCGTGTGCCCGTGCCCCCTCCCATGCGCTTGTGCCCCCCACCCCGTTTTGGTTAAACACTGCACCCCCCTGCTGTTGTTGTGACCTTCCCTCCCCTAGTGCAGGTAGAGGAGCCGGATTTCCCCCTTCTGTCGGTGACTG